>NW_017547236.1:555806-729982 GCF_001854935.1 Bemisia tabaci
GGGGAGGCTGAGGGGGGTGATGCTAATGATTTTGAGTCCGATGACAATGCGGCGGCCTGGTGACTCCCGCCGTCGGATGGGAGACAATGGGTAGCCGAATAGCGGTGCGTGCACAATGATATTAGCCGGGTACGCGAGTGTGTGAGAATGTGCGTTGCGTGATCTTCCGATCCGCCTGCACCGGGAGTCGCCGAGCGTCGCGATGCCACCGACGCGCCATGTCGCACAGTGGGTCGAGTCAATCCCAGAGGTCGGACATGAAATTTTAGACAGAAATTGTAAAATTTTACGTTTATCTCATCATAATTCTAACTTTAAGGGGTCTTTTCTGTAGAAAATTTTGAGAAGAAACCAATGGAAGCGCTTTCAGAACCTCAAAGTTTTGTTTAAACGGAGTTATAAGCTTTTAAAGTTTCCAAATTTTGTCCGACCTCTCCTATTGACTCGATCCACCGTGCGACGTCGAGCTGCATCGGAGCACGAGGAGCATTACGCGAGCCGACGGTGCCATGTTGCAGCCATGGCAGCATTTCAGAGGAAGTGGACTCAGGGTTGGAATTACAGTAGTTCCTTAAACAGCTCATAATCATAGGAAACTCCATATCGGGATTAAGGGTGGTTTCAGTAGATAATCAGCATAGCATCACGGACAATTTTCACCAATTTCAAATGAAACTAGGGGTTAGTGTCCCCTCTATTTCCTCTATTTTGATAGTTTTCATCAAAATTGCAACATCTACAATTACAAAGTTGGCGACAGGTGGAGCGAGTGATAAACATCAAAGGTTGGCAACAGCCTCTCCTCACTCGCTCCCACCTACTCCCACCATGAACCGCCTTTTTTTGTAGGGAAGAGGGTTTAATAGTCTACATAAGACTTATTGGCAATACACTCTGATATCAATTGGGTTGTCTGGGTGCTACAGAGAAAACTCCGAAAAGAAATACATTCTGGATTTCACTCTAGATGGACAAAGATACGAATGTGAGCATTCTGATACATGTTTCTGGGTCAGAATTTCACGTAGAACACTATTCGCGCAATGAAATCAACTCTTGACCACGTGAATAGCGTGTTTTTTTTACATAACTTAAAACTTCCCGCTGATGTATAGATTTAAAAAATAATCTATTTGAATAAAATCGTACCCTAAACGTTACCTTGACAGTCTCTGCGATCTATGACAATAAGATAACCTCAATTAGACCGCACGTTAAGCATATTGGGCACTTTGACTTTTATGTGAAATTCTTCTTTATCAAAATAATTTTGGCGACACCTGAAGGTTCATACGGCGTTTTTCCATAGCAAGGCAGTATACGTGCGAAGAAAAAAACTCCGTGCGTAGGACCCGAAGTTTATAGGTCATATGGATCTCTGAAGTTTTCGGATTTTGCATCTGAACACTTAAGGTCCAGCTGCTGAGGTTTGGATCACACATCTGAAACTTCAGTTCTTACATCTGAAGTACTTCGGCTTTCACATCCGAAAAACTTCGGTTCTTACATCCGAAAAACTTCGGTTCTCACATCTGAAGTACAGATGTAAGAACTGAAGTTTCAGGTGTGAGATCCGAACCTCGACAGCTAGATCTAAAGTGTTCAGATGCTCAATCCGATAACTTCAGGGATCCATATGACCTAAACTTCGGGTCCCACGCACGAGGTTTTTTTATCCGTGCGCGAACAAGTATTGCCCATGCGCTCAAGTTTGAATCTCCGTCTTGCGGTCTACCTCATTTGGCGGAGTGGGCATGGGCACGGTTACGGGATACGGGCTGTAATTCAAGGGCTAACATTGAACTTCACTCGACAGCGACGCTAAATATCGACGAAGATGAGGAGGAAGAGGATGCGCCGCGACGCGCGACGCCGCCGACGCCGGGCCTCGAGCCAGTCGCAGGTGCCGTGGCGCGTCGCTCGAAGCCGCGTGAATGTACCGACTCCAACCGCCGCGCCGCGCGCCGGTGACGGTGACCACCTTGACGCAAATTGATGCGCTCATACTCTCGCTCTTTCCCCATTCTTGCCGATTTGTTCCCGAATATTCACGATTTTAGGACAAAATTTTGTGCAAAAAAACTTTGTATCATTTAATTTAAATTCCTGAAATTACCGGATGAGCAGATTATGTGGTGATTTATCGCGTATTGTCGGATCCAAAATCCCGGACAAGCCCGCTTTTCATTTTGAATTTTAACTTATTTACTCCACACAACATGAATGAGATTTTTTTCTTTGATCATAAATATAAAGTTTCGACTCTTCCATTGTTTGCATATCCCTGGTAAAAATTGGCAATAGGAGGTGCATTTCAAAATACCATAGGAGTTCTCATAGCCGACTAAAGATGGCTATTGAAAATCATATATCTGGCTGTAGAAAGCGGAGCAAATCATATAGCCGGTCTATACGAAGCTATAAAAAAATATACAGTCAGGCTATAGTTCCTATCGCCGGGCTTTACACTTTATCGTCATTGGCTATAAGAGGCTATAAGAAATTGTGTAGAAATTCGTGTGCTTTGGAAATCGTTAAGTTTGATACGGAACTACCTTAATATTTACAAAACACACATTATATTTTCCCTTAAAACATATTTTTAATTCATCAATTAAAATGAGAATAGACCATACAGAGTGAGCAAACATTTCAAAATCATGAGTTGAAAACGCTGACTCCACGAGATTAAATATTAGAGTCTAACACAAAGCGGAGCGGCGCGCGGCGGCGCAGTGGCGCCTACAACCAAACCTAACAAGAATACTTGCCGCATTGCGCAACGCGTGAAGTATCCCTGTTGGGTTTGTAGGCGCCAATGCGCGTTTCGCGCTCTCTGCCCGCCCGCCTCGCCGCAGCGTGCCACGGCGTCTGAAGCAACTATTTCACACCAGAGGTATTGCACAGTATCATAAGAAATTGAAAGCGCTCCAACATATTAAGAATGACAAGCATCCTTCAAAAGTACGGAGCTTTCCTCGCAAAATAAATCAAGATACTACGGCACAAAAAGAGAGCGGCAGTCCAAAAACTAACTAAGTCCTAGTATCCGTAATTAGTAACGTTTAGCATAAACTTTATCGTCTGGCTGTTGCTTAATCGCCATCGGCTATAAAAGGCTATAAGAAATTGTACAGCCGGCTACAGAAGCTATTGGAAATCTTACAGCCGGCTTTAGGTCTATGGTATTTTGGAACACACATTCTACTGCCAATTTTTACCACGGATACGAGGAGTAGAAAGACAACGTGCAGACGTCGCGTCGTAGAAACTAGAGTACCTGTATACGGGAGAGTATAGCCATCTCTGTGCCGCTCTCTGATTGGTTTTAGGCTATCATGGAGCTCCAAAGTTGACCCAATGTAAACAAACCCGACATAGAGAAACACATATTATCGGTTGAGAAATGAGTGATCAACACACTCAAAGGTTAATTTTCGGCAAAAGTATCCATCAAAGTTTGGTCCAAACTCAATTCAGAAGTTGAATACAAACAAATTTCTATTATATTCCAAATTACGTCTAGAACTTTTTAGAAGCCTTATTTGTTTACATTGGGCCAAACCAGGGGCGGAGGGGCTGGGGTTTGTTTACATTCGGTCGACATTGGGGCTCCATGATAGCAAACCAATCAGAGAGCGGCACAATTTTTCTGTAGTATTAAGATTGAGATGGCAATACTCTCCCGTATACAGGTACTCTAATGGTTTTATCTGGTTAACATTAACGCAGTAATGGTTAAAATTACCGCGCCTCTATTTCTTATGGATCGCTGGAAATCACGCGAATCATACAGTACCAGTACCCCATTAGCAGCTCCCAGCTATAGCGTGTGAACTCGGTACGAGATATCTCATCTTTTTACACAGACCTATCGCCTCGAGATTTTTATGACACTTTTTAAAAAAAAAAAAATAGTTGGTGTTTTTTCAACGGCGCTGCGTTTGACAACGCAGCTGGGCGCCACGTGAGTACTTAAACGTGTCCCGAGTCGGAGCGTGTCGTTTGTGTTGTGTCACAGCGTGTCACCGCACAGCCACAGCCTCAGTCGCACGCATCATCAGGCGCATCGTGCATCGTTAAGGAAAACAATCAACAACGACGTATCCATCGGTGCCCTCATCAATTACGTCACGATGCCTGGCAACATGCAAACCCGCAAACCGTATAAAAGCCACGAAACTAATGCATTATTTCACGAATTTGACGATTAATGCTAAAAGGAACTACGTTACACGCAAATCCTATGCACAAAGTTCCTTTTATCATTAATGGGTCTAAATCGTACATGGCGGTGCTATTTTCAACTTTTTTATCTTTTGAATCAATTTTATTTTCTTTGGTAGAATCTGAGCAAAATGAGTTTCTAAATTAATGCCTTGCAACAGAAGATCTACTAATTTCAGATTAGCAATGAGTGTAAGTGTAAGAATTAAGATGAAAAAAATATCTTGGAACCGGTGACCAGACTTTTAAAAAAATAGACAAGAAAAAATACTATGGATTCATGTAATCGGATTTTTGCATGAATCGAAAGGAAATCTGCGTATATTAAGAGGCTTGGCTCGCTCGATTAAAGCAAAAATTTGATTGAGTCAAGAATATTTTTCTTGTCTTTTTTTAGAGCTTAGACTCTGGGTCCACGAGACTTCCTTCCAGTGTGTGGCGTGAACTCCAAGAATCGAGGGAATCACAAATTATAAGATGATTCCTTATCACCATTTATAATTCAGGACCCTACCACCAAAGATTATATTTATTTGGCTGTATCTGTTTCGTGCAACAGACTTATTCTGATGAGGAAATATATATTATAATTCCTGAACTCGCACCTTGCTCAGTGGTCCATACTAAATAATCTTTTTTCGCATGGAAGCGGCAACCACCGTTTGCATTTTATCCATGCCTCTAGTTACTACTGCGTTGGCCTACGCAAGAATCACAAGATAGCATATAGGCTTAGCTAAAAAATGAGACTCCAATAAGTAGTGCAATGGGAAGATGCGGCTCTATGAGGCCGTGAGTCATGATCCAGGAGTAGAAAACTAAGCCGGTCTGCTATTCTGTCGTGCTAAAGAAGAACAACGCACGAGCCTCCAGATGTTGCCAAATTCCCCCCCAGTAAAAAACGAATTTACTGGAAAAATTGTGAACAGTTTTCTTCAAATTTTTCGGACGATTTTGTTCGCACTTTAATCTAATATATCTGAAAATTTCAAGTAAAAATATGCATAACTTCTCTAAAAAATAAATATTTTATCAGGGGAGGTTTGGCAATGTCTGAAGGCTCATACGGCGTTTTTCCGCAGCAGGGGAGTATCGAGGAGAGGGCACCGCGCGCCTTACAATCAGCTCCCTTTATTTTCCACGTAACGGCTAATGAACGATCCATTGTTTCGTTTTAATTGCATTCCATGAGATCGCGGTCGTAGTTGCAATTATAGTCATAGACACGGTTACAGTTACAGTTTCATGCACGTGATCGTAGATCCCAGTTTTGTGCTTTTTTCGACTGCATGTGTGCGGTTGCGACTCCGTGCTCCTTGAGCGATTGAGCTCTCACATGATACGGGGATTTACAATTTCAGGTTCTTCCTCACGTTAAATTTCGCGGGAAACAAGAGAACGCCATTGGTTTTATTTAAAGGAGAATTTGCAGGTGTCTGAAATTTGATGAATTTCGTGTTTAAGTGGAAACTACTGACTAGTGACCTGATCACGAGGATACCCGTGGCTCATGATATGAACAATTATTGGAGGAGTTATGACAAAATGATCTAATCTGCTAAAATACGTGTGTTTAAATGGGAAATTCCGCCAGATGACGTCACTAGGTGGTGCATTTTCTCACTTTTAAATACATTTTTGTCATGGGAACGGAGTTCCCCATGATATTAGAATCGCTCCGTTGCTTTCGCTATGGGATTCCCTATACCTCTGCGACCTTGAGCGTTTCGCCCAGTCTCCGATTTTTGGTTGATTTTCCGATGTATCAAAAACCGTTGTATTTTTTAGCCAATCATGTCTCTACGTCAAGTTGTGTTGATTGCTAAAATTCGCTTTCAGCGAGTTTTTTTCCACCTTGAGATGTCGTGTCTGACTGGTAAATCTGCGCAGAACCACGAAGTTCCGTTTTTAGGCAAATTCTTTTTTTTGGGAGGTTCTGATTGGTTATTTTTCGCCATCAGTTTTCTGTTCGTTGGTGCAAAAGATCGCCTACCTCGGTGCTCTTGAGAAGCCGCCATTATCCCACCTCAAATTTGAAAAATAGAAGTAAAGAAATAATAACCATCGTACAAGGTGGAAAATTGTTCTGGAGGACTCGTTACGGATAAAGAAGTCAAAATCAGAGCTCGATTGATTGATTTAATTCATGGATACGCAAATATTGCCTTAGCTCAACTGCCGCGATCGGAATGCGTGCTGGGATGAACCTCGAGACGCATTAAAACAGTGCGAACCATGGCTCCTACAGCAATACAGCAATGCGCTTCATATCATCCCAAAAGCAGTCAAGGTCTCTTGTGATAAGTCCCGCCCATTGCCCGAGTCTTTTGTATGCTATTTTTACTCTCGCCCACGTGGATCCATTATAGCCTAGTTGACTAAACCGCCTCGTATTTTTGATTCGGTGCGGGCACCCGGCGATCGGGAGTTCGATACCCGACGATGGGAACTACTTTTTAATGGTTGTATTGAATGTTTTAGACTAATCATCAAAAAATAATTAATAGTAGATGATAAATGTACGAACATTTTCTCGTGAGTTAATATGTTAAACAAAAATACTGGAATATACCTTCTTCATATAATCAGCCACATGTTCCCCCAAATTAATGACGTTATTTTCTTTTTTCAATAAAGTTAATTTGCATTCAACGTTCGTAAGTTAAGCAAAAAGTACCTATTGATACAAATAGAAAGACATGAAAATAGTATGTCTAACATTTCAGTTGTTTTTTTTTTTTTTTTTTTTGTTTTTTTGTTTTTTCAATAAAACAAATTGACTGGGACTAGAATCATTGTGTCTCTGAAGACAAAAGCTAAGTTTTTTGATACAGAAATACTAATATATTCATCCTTTATATAATCAGGGAGATGTTGACCCAAATATTGATGTATATTTTCTCTGTTCGCCCAAATTAATGATGGTATTTTCTTTTTTCAATAAAATTAATTTACATTCCACGTTCTTAAAGCAATATTTTCTCCAAAATTCAGCAAAAAATAACAATTTATACCTACGCAAAAAGTAAATAAATAAATAAAGCAATGACATGAAAGTAGTATAGGTAGTACACATCTAACATTTCGGTTACATCTATTTGAATGAAAAAAATGGCAACTTAGGAAGCACATAGGTCACTTATCGACGGTGAAACTACCAAACCACGTATCTCGGTTTGCGACGTCGCAGACTTCCTGTCATACTTTATTTTTTAAATGAAAAGCTACTTAACGTCCAGTCTTGAAAATTTCCGTGATTTTTCCTCTTCGTGCGGAGAAAATTCTGTGAAAATTTCAAGGAATGATATTGATTTGGTCTACTTCAAAAAAATAAAATGTGAGCGGAGATTTTTAAACACCGCAAACGAGATACGTGGTTTGGTAGTTTCACCGTCGTTATGATGCGTATTCGGGCATATGCGTAGAGTAAAAATATCATACTTTACGCCGAAAAAACGAAACTGAAAGTTAAATGCGTTAACTTCCGAAAACCATACATAATCCAACGAAAATGAATAATTGGTAAATATAACAGCTTTCTTGTATGCAAAGAAAAAAAATTAAAAATGTTAAAAAAGAGATGTCGACACAAAATTACATAGCCCCTTCAATCCTGAAGATACTACAAACGAACTGTACCTTAACATTTTCATATCCCAGAAGCAAAAGTTCCCATGACGAATATTGCTATCGCTAGCGATTGCAAAAACCAACTTGTTATACTATTTCCCACATCAGAAAATGTTTTTAAAAATTCTGTGAAATCAGCTCTTTAAGCACTTTCAGACGAAGCAATAAAAAATGTGCATGCCAATTCTCCATTGTGAAACAAACTCCAAATCTCAAGAAAAGTTCCTAGATTTGTTCCAAAGTCCCATCCGGCTCATCAATGAAGGATACAAGAGGAGAGGTGCAGGGCCGTATTGCCCTTCTAGGGCAGAACGTCGTATGAACCTTCAAGCGTTACCAAGTTGCATTTCATGAAACACTAATTTCCTGATATAAACTAATGAATATGATTCTTCCAATTTTCCAGATAATTTTGCTCGCAATTCTATCGAAAAGTTCTGAAAATTTCAAGTGAAAATATGCATAACTTACCTAATAAATGAACATTTTATCGAAGGAATTTGGAATCTCGAATGCTCATACGGCGCTCTTCCTTAGCACGGCAGCGTAGGGGGGAGTGCACCCACCCCGTTCGCCCGTAAACTAACAGGAAGGAAAAGGGAAGGAAGAAAGAAGGATGGAACGGAAGCAAAGGGAGAAGAATGCTAATATTCGGTATTTCATGATGGAATTGGCTCAAGCTACATATTAGGTGGTTTAAAATTTCGGTAATTTTCTGGGAGACCCTCACCTCCGGCCCCCCGGGCCCCCCTCCCCCCGGGATCGCCCCAGTTCAAAGTGGCTGGATCCACCAATGTGGCCCATAATCTCCAACTGATTGACTTATTCTTACGTGAAACGCTTAAAAATAAATTCCGTCAATAGCTGTTACCAGACGTCTGGCAATGGTAGCTATATGCTTGATTTAGTATACCAGGCGAACGATTATGCAATCACAACCATAGCATAGGTATCGAGTTGCGTCTAAGAAGACGCCAAGTCCAGGCAGTGTGTATCAGGGAGAGCAGAACGCCAATAAATAAGGAAAGAAGCTATTTATATATACCAAAAGACAATTCAATACTTTTATCGATAAACTTAGGATTTAAAATAAAAGAGAAATGACTCCGAATGAACTGACTCATTCATAAAACGAAATTGAGAGGAACAGATACAGCAATCACAACTTTTTAGCGATTTATCCCTAAGGAGCTAGCAACAGACACATTCATGCATGGCTTTTGGGAAGAGTCAGTATTTTCACACTATTGATTCGTGACTGAGGAAATCGTTTTACGTGCAGGGATACCAGCTGAAATCGGCGCATAAGAATAAGGAACAATTTGAATACTTTTACGGCGGGCAAGAAATACGTTCAGAAAGATTCGGATTTCCTACATCGGTTTCGTATGCAAGGTTGCCGGGTTTCATTGTATTTTTTGATCGACAAATAAAAGTAAAGCATCTCTCGTCGAGAGATCGATAATTGCGCATTGAAATAAGAACCATAAAAATTACTTAACTAAAGACTTGCGAATTCCAATGGAATCAAGTTTAACGGGAACCTCAATATAAATAGGAAACTTCTAATGCTTGAAAAGAATTGCACGATTTATTTTTTGTTATTGTTTGGCGTGTGTCTCTGTCGCACTAGGTGGTTTTAAAATTTCCAAGGAAATACCAAGATCCGCAGAAACGTTTTGCCGAATCACAAAACTGCACAAGAAAAATTTGGAAGAAATATCAATAGGAAGGAATACCAATAACCCTTTTTTTATGAAAAGGTAATGTAATAACAGATTTGCAAAATCTTGAACTGACTTATAATATTTTTCTGTACCTTGTCACTGAAAGAATATTCAATAAATGGGACATGGATCCCCTCAGGTGCAAATTACGATCATACCTAAAATGCCCAGAAAAGACTGTGCAAAGATTACTACCATTAAACAACATTGAGAATGAGAGGTGGATGATTTCATGTTTTTATGCAAAAAACAACTTCCTTTCGGAAACACACAAACAGAGAAGTCTTGTCAAGACACAGCTTCATTATCAAGAGTTCTCCGCAAAAAGGAAAGAACAAGGGTTAAAAATGTTATATACAATTCGCATTGTGTATTCGCTTTGTCGAAGGTAAAGTATACAAAAATACGTATTCAAGATTACGCTGCATGTAACAGATCTCTCCTCACTCATGTTTTATCTTATGAACAGGAATGTGACAGACTGTTTTTCCAGTAAAGATTCTTAACGCAGTAATTTCTTTCGTTTAAATATGATCACAGATAATATCCAGGGCCGGATTAAGGGGGTGGCCACATGGGCCGCGGCCCATGGCGGCAAATCTAAAGGGGGCGGCAAATTTTGCAATTTTTTAAATGTAGGTATAAACAAAATTCGGATTTAGAATAAAACTTGCAAACGAGAAAAGGCGACAAAATCTCTAATTTTCTGAGAGTATAGTAATTTCTACTTTTGTCGTCTTTCATTGATACAAGAGACAGCACCTTTAATTAGTCGAGTTAAGAGAGAAACCAAACACGCAATTTGGCCTGGAACGACGCGACTTACCTAGAGAGAAATGATGACGAGGACTTGAGATGAAAAGGAGAATCGAAGCCGTCGGCGCGGCGATCGGCATGTAACACATATTAGCGCCCACAAGGCTGCACGAATACTTCACGCATTGCATCAAACACAGTGCGGTCATTGCGGACAGCGTGAAACGCATAGCGCCTACAAGCTTGCGTGAATACCTCACGCATTGTAGCAAACACAGTGCGATCAGCGTGAGACGCATAGCGCCTACAAGACTGCGTGAATACTTCACGCATTGCGTCAAACACAGTGCGGTCTGCGAGGCGCGGCGGCGGAAGTTAAAATCATTAATCCACACTTATGTTTGTTCTTTCATAATTTTTTCGTTCATTTCTTATAAATGGAAGGCCTTGTACACACAGAGATAGCTTTACGAAACTTAACTTTCGCGCAAAGTTCCGTGAACTTTTGCTAGTAGTGTTGACAGGCCTTTCTCAAAAAATGTGTTCAACACCAGTGAACGCGTCTTATGCGCCTCTCCCCGCTGGCACGTTCATTTGATGGGGTTCATTGATGTTTCAAAACGAATGAGAAGAGGGCGGCAAAATACTAGCGGCCCATGGGCGGCAAGCAGGTAAATTCGGCCCTGATAATATCAAGATGACATTCCGATGATTCATTTAAAATGATTAAAAAATGGGAAAATCCGATTTATGACTTTTGACATAAAGTCATTTTTAAAAATTTCAAGCTATCTGGCACGAAGGATGTTCTTCTTAAAAATGGCATTTTAACAACTTTGACGAGAGGGAAAAGGAACGGTCGGCAAATTTACGGCAACGAGACTTAGACGTAAAGATTCTGAATTTATGGTTGTCACACTTCTAATTCCTCTGCGAGATGAAAGACGTCCGGAGAAATTTCATAATTCTAGCGTGAGAATTTCTCTTGACGGCTTAAAATGTTGACATTGAAGATAAAAGTACGAGACTCTGAAGATTAGGGAGACTTTGAAACTTCGTAATGTGATGTCCTTTCAGCATCTGCGTAAAGCATTTACATCTAATTGCAGAAGTTTCACTTACTTTCATCACGAAATGGTAGAATGTGTCTTGATTAGTTTCGCATTCATTTAATTTTTTGTTAATTTCACTGAGACCGATACTCTCTGATGACCAACTCCGGTTTTTGGGAACCGAGGTATGTCATTATTTCATAGAATTAGGCGATACGGTTGTATCTCCTTAGGATGATTTGAAAAAAAAAAAGAAAAAAAAAAAAAACGTGGAAGAGGTAGAAAAGAGAGAAGAGGAAAGAAAAGGAAGGGCGGAGGGAGAAAAAGAGAAAAGAAAATATTTCATTACTTTGTTCGTTCTTTCTCTTCCTCTACCTACTCCTCTTCAACATCCTCCTCTGATCTTTCCCCCTCTCTTTCTTTCTCTTGTCCACACTTGTCCTTTCTCCCTTCTTCATTCCCCATTTCTTAGTATTCTTCTCCATCCTCCAATCGGACGTATTTATGCTAAAAGGAACCAGAGACAGATGAAAAAGAAGGGGTGTGCTCGTTAGTCGAGGACCGTAAGAACGTATGGGAATTGTAAAGCGCCAGTGACGTCAGCGGCGACGACGGGAGCGACGACGCTCGACAAGGTAGTCTTAAACTCATGAGCTCTGTCCACAATGCTCTTTCCCCATGCCCACGGCTCATGAGTGCCGCATTCAATTGGCACTTAGTTCCGTTTGACAGAATGTAAAATTCCGCTTTTCCATTTCCCCAATGGGTAACATGAATCACGCCCACTTTCAGATTGTTTCTTAAGCGGCTTTCTAGAGCACACCCCATCTTTCCACCTCGTCTGTACACTGAAAAATATGGTATGCTGTTTTAGCACCTAGGATGTCAAAAATGTGTCTGGTAATCCACAAACGCTGCCCTGACTACCAACGCAGTTAAATTGACATTCACAGGATGTAAAATTAACTACGTGGGCAGTGAAGGCAGCATCTTTGTATGATCTAACACATTTTTGATATCCTGGGTGCTAAACCAGCAAAATAAAAAGGGGTTTTTTTCCAGTGTACACAGGAAAAAAAACCACATTGGATCTAGAGTCCAGACTCTTAAAAACATCAACAAGAAAAATTACTCTTGATTCAATCGGAATCTAGCTTTAATCAAGAACCAAGCCTCTTAATTTAAGCGGATTTTGTTTTGATTCAAGCAAAAATCCGATTGAATGAAAAGTATTTTCTCTTGTCAATGTTTTCAAGAGTCTGGATTCTAGATCCAATGTGTTTTTTTTTTTTTCCAGTGTAGTTCCGTTTAGCAGAAATACGCCCAATTCACCAGGCCTCTATAAGGAGTCCTAGGATCCGAGTCAGACAGAATTGGGTTAAATCACCGGGAAAATCAGATTTCGGTCGAATTAACCGGGAGAGCAGAATTAGAAATAGAATTAGAATCCCGAGTTCCGGCGACCAATCTTCCCGCTCGGTGTTTAGAGGTACAAATTGCGGCACTTAACGACCATAATTCTGACAACTTCGCTCAAGCAGGAAGACGAATACTTACCTTAACAGCTTCTCTTAATCCGTTTAGCGAAATAAGAAGAAAAATAAAGGGAGGGGGCGCGGGAAACGGAAGGTCTCGCGGAGGAAGCAATGAGCAAATCTTGGGGAGGGAGCGCAGATGTTTCGCCGGAGCTGCGCCCATTACGCGGCGGCGGAAAAATAATTCAAAGCAACTCACGGTGAACTTTAAAAGGAACGAGTTGCGAATGGCCCCTAGCTCGGGTTCGGGCCGAGTCCGCGGGGCAGTCGAGTCGCCACTCTTCTTCCAACTCGATTTTCACGTGAGACACAGGAAGCATAGAGCTATACGGACGACAGGGCTCAATGCTGAATGGAGTTGTGTCCTTTTGTTGGGTTGGGAGAGCGACGGAGTGAGACTAGGAACAAAGTTCACTGCATCGTCTTAACAACAGTAACAAGTGGAACGAGGCAACTTTAGCGAGGTGCAGCGTGTGAGCTGCTTAGAGAACTCGCGATGCTCCGCGCTTCAATGCCGATGCCAGCGCTCAAAGAGGGGTTTCCACGAAACTTGGAGAAACACTAGAGAGGGAAAAATCGTGTTGTGGAGGGTATAGCCATCTGAGTGGACTTTTTCCAGAAAAAACGCTGTAGAATGAATTTCGTCGGTGGAGACTACCGGGCGCCTGACAGTGATCATGGGCGGGTTTGGGGGTGGCCATATGGGCCGCGGCCCAGTGGCCGCATTTTTAAATGTAATTTAATTTTGCAATTTTTTTAAATGTAGGTATCAAAATAAAATTGGATTCGGAAAAAGAATTACAAACGAGAAAAGAAGACAAAATCTCTCGTTTCCTGAGAATTAAAGTATAGTAATTTCTAATTTGTTCGTCTTGCGGTGATACAAGAGACAGCACCTTTCATTAATCAATTTAAGAGAGAAACCAAACACGCAATTTGGTCTGGAGCGGCGCGGTGCAGAGAGGAATGATGACAAGGACTTGAGATGGAAAGGAGAAGCCCTAGGCACGTCGGTCAGCATGGGACACATATTAGCGCCTACAAGACTCCATGAATACCTCACGCATTGCGTCAAACACAGTGCGGTCAGCAGCGGTTGGCGTGAAACGCATAGCGCCTACAAGACTGTACTCCGCGCCATACACAATGTGGTCGGCGCGGCGGTGGAAATTAAAATTACTGAACCACATTCATGTCCATTCTTTCATAATTTTTTCGTTCATTTCTTATATAAATGAAAGGCCCTGTCCACACAGAGATAGGTTTACGGAACTTAACTTTCGTACGTAAATAAGCGTATGATAGTCCATTTTCTGAATATAATAAGTATTCTAAGATTAGCAATGAATATACAAATCACTTACGACTGACACAACTTGAGCATCGGTTAACAAAAATGCAGAAATCTATTTACCTGTAACAAAGAGAACAAAGACGGATTAGATATCATTGATTAGTATCACTTACAAACATGTTACATTGTTTAAAATAATAATATTCCGGCTCATGAGTGCCGCATTCAGTTGGCACTTAGTTCCGTTTGGTAGAACGTAAAATCTCGATTTTACATTTAGGTACGATTTATACATTAGGATACAAGGGTTATCACGCCCACTTTGACATCGTTTCTTATGCAGCTTTCTAGAGCACATACAATCTTCCTCACTCGTCTATATCTCCATTGAGCAAAAATACGTCCATATCGTCGCCTCTCGGCACAAGCACCTTGCGACATTCAAAAATTTCCGCCGCCATTTTATTTTTTTACGGAGAAATTTTGGTTGAATCTGTTTGAAAAATTTCACTGAAATTTATGGGCAGCACAAAGAAAATTCAGTGGCATTTTCGGACAGATTCATGAAACCATTTCTCTGTAAAAAGTGAAATGGCGGCGGAAATTTTGGAACGTCACATGGCGCTTGTGATACATTGACCGGAAGGTGACAATATAGTCAAATTGGACTCAATCTCATCTTCAAAATTGAAACAAAATGGTCCGATTGTTTACATTGTAGAAAGGATGAGCCCTTGCCCCTAAAATTCAGGCAACCCCTGCAGTAACGTCGTTTCGACGCTGAGTCTGATAGAAAGCAGGTGGCACATGCAGTTCTCCAAATTGACCAGCGTTGCCAAGCCGGGCCAAAAACCGTTATTTCTCACGCTACGCGGAGCAGGGAAACGGACCCGACTTGGCAGCACCGTGACTAATGAGACTACCAAAGTTACGTTGTTTAAGTTGGGCCGTCAGATAAGCATAAGCGTTTACGACACGGTCAAACTTGGCGCGCAGGACACTTGGACGTATTTCTGCCGAAAGGAACTATGTGCATTAAGACATGAGCCCTGAGACACATAAGAATGTATGCATAACAGGGCTCACGTTGTTGAGCACATAGTTCCGTTTGACAGAAATACGTCCCGGGTCAAGCCCATCCCGTGGTGGCGGTAAAGTTTAAAATTTACACCACCCTCGTAACTGGGTCGTCAGGTGGGGCGCGAAGGGAAGGGGGTGGGGGCGGTGCATCGGGTTGTAAGACATTCGGCTCGATAATTCCCACGATAAATTGCACCGGTCGGCGTCGGATAGGGACCGACCCAGTAAACCCTCCCAAGGAACGGGTATGCACGGAGCGTCGGGGAGTTAGCGCCGCGGAATCCGGCGGTGGATCCTCGGGGGAAACGTAAGACTTTTCCCGGTGCCGGCTGTATTTCACCGGAAGAATGGACCGCATCCTCCTTATCTGAGGAAAAATGGTATCGAGAATGTTTGTAGTGGGCAAGGCTGGAGTGTACATTATGAATGGGTATTTTCTGACCCCACTGCGCCCTCTGAGAGATTTTTCGCTGCAGCGGGAAAAAAATTCGGTCAAATGAACCGGATGTACGGTGTTCAATATCGGCTGTCACTGGTAAAAAAAACCTCTTGGTTCAAGAGTGCAGTTTCTTGTCACCGGATTTAAGAGTCTGGACTCTTGTTTCAATGCAAAATCCGCTTGAATCAATGCAAACTCCGCTTGAAACAAGAGTTCAAGACTCTTAAATCCGGCGACAAGAAACCGCACTCTTACGTCAATGCAATACGGCATTGTTCCGAGAGGTTTTTTTTTACCAATGTAATGTTAGGTTCATGCGACCGCTCTGACGCTCTCTTAGTTCTTGGAACCGTATCCTCGGTTGCAACCGAGCTTTTTCGTTAGTTCTGTTCGGTTTGAATGTTCGGTTGCATTGACCGAGGATATACGGTTCCAAGAACCGAGAGAGCGATTACACGAACCGAACAATACAGCCGATGTTGAAAACCGGACATTCGGTTCATATGGCCAAAGCATTTTTTCTCATTGTGCAATGAAAAACCTGCCCTGGTAACTATTGGACCGCGTTAAAGAGAAAGGAACCAAGCCACATCAGCTATAGCAAAATTTAATTGGGCAATTTCATTTTTTACGTGAAAACGGTTGTGCGGATTCTCGTGCTTTCAGTGAAAATTCTCCATGGTACGAAGAAAATTCCTCAAAATTTTCAAAGAAATCCGAACAAACGTTCTCTCGTAAAAAATTTAATTGCCCAGCTAAACTTGGCAATAGCTGATGTGGCTTGGTTCCTTTCTATTAAACTCGGTCCAATTACCTATAGGATCTGTGTTCAAAAACACCATAGACCTATAGCCGGCTATATTATTTCATATAGCTTTCTATAGTCGGCTATACAATTTTTAACAGCCTTTTATGGAAAATCGGCCAAAATGCCGCACGAAATGGGTACTGATCAACCTGTTACTGCATTTATGATCATCTTAACATCTCGTAGAAAAAAAAATAACACAATGTACATAACAAACGTCGTTTCATCCATTTGTTTTCCCCATTTTTTTTCTATAATTTACTGAAGCGTTGGTCTTTTCATCACAGGTCCCGAAGGTCGTGCAAGCTCCGAAGCCACCGCTACATCTTGAGAAAATTAATTTTGTACAGTCTCTCCTCTTTAGTATAGCAGTTCCCGGGGCGACAAGCGACTGGTGCGCATTTGCCAACATACGTGCATGAATATGCCTGCATGCAATTTACATGTTTAGAAGTTCATTCTTGATTCGCAATGTTAAAGCCGGCTTGCCAAATTGGGACTGAGTCCCGTTTTGTTTTGGATGCGTTTTATCTTATTTCCGGATGCACGGCAGCGGCGTGATGCATCTTGAGAATGAACCTGTTAGCGTGGAGAGACAGTGTAACTATTTAAAACACCCACCGCCGTTGCAACTTTGAGCGGGTTGGAACTCATCGAGCGTAGATAAACAAATGGGTCTGTTGCAAACTTCAGCTGGAGCAAAAAGAAGAGTTGATTCTAGTGGAAAATGACTCAAAAATCGCAATAAGCGCATTGAGAAAGTCTGAAATGCACTCTTAACTTCACAAAAAGCGAAGGAAATATGAGCCTTTTTAAGAATCCCGCTTCAAACATGATACTACGACACAGGTAAAAATTTTGTGAGAGGAGTTGTTCCATCCAACCCGTGCGCAGGGTGAGAGTTCTTCATGAGGATTTGGTCGAAAAAGTCAACCACAACCACTTGCGAAAGTTCGCCTCTAATCAACAGCCAACGATTACGTAGTCAACAGCCAACAAAAGGCAGGTGGCTGTTACTGCTTTATGATTGGACTTCATCTTGGTGTAGGGAACTACTGTTTCTGGCATCATCCATCAAACTCCAATCTGCGAAGGAAAACTTACGGTACATTTTTCTTGAAAATACCCTGGGAAAAAATTGTCAAATTTCCGAGCTCCAAATTCTCAGCCGAGAAAACTGACATAAAAGGATGGAATTTTTGTTCTTCTTCGACTAGGTCAATCGACTCTATTATTCATAGCACATTTTTAACCTTCTCGGATCGAAATTGTAAAAATGTTTATAGGCGGAAATACATCCTTGGTAAAACTGCACTGGTGAAATGCACCATAAATAACGGCTTTCAAGTGGAAAATGTAGTCCAATTGTCCATTAGGAATCGTTCACTGAAAAATGATTCGTAGAATTCACCATTCCTTCACGTTGTATTTCACACAGCGTCAATTTAGAGTCAATTCTGGCAAAGGTAAACGTAACTATGTACTAGTACAGGTAACTATTCTTCTGGCAGAATCGACTTGAAAATTTTTAGAATTTACCATTCCTACACGCTGTGTGAAATACAGCGTGAAGGAATAGTAAATTTTACCAATCTTTTTTTTCATTGCTGAATCCCCGGAAGTAAGAAGTTCGTAGTTTCAAGGAGTGGGCTTGAAGAATGTTTAGTAAAAAAGTCGTTTCTCTCTTAAAATTTTGATGAGAAAATACAGAGCCCACTGTTTTAAATTCAGATCCTGTCTCGTGGTAGTGGCCCATTTCCTGATTGATGGTCGATAATTCACCATGGGACACGATGCGTAGCCCCGCGTGATTCGCCGACCTGCGAGCACCTCACGACCGTCTCCAGCGAGCGGCTGACCATCATTTTAATGGGGGTAAAAACGCTCGGAGGTGGAGCAGGCATTTCACTGTGTGATGGGCAAACCTATGCTTGGCTGGCGTTGGAACGAATGATCTTTTTAGTCGACGGTGGCTTTCAGCGCAGAACGGCTCCCATGTTTTATTCATTCTTGAGTCCTCGCTGGTGAAGCTTCGGAATTCGCTCCGGCAGCCTCCCGCAGTGCTGTCAACCCTCCGACCTTTCAACCCCTCAACCCCCGAAAACGGAATCCGGAAATCGAACGCGCGGTAGAACGGCAACCCCGCCCTTCAGATTTCTATACCTATGCCCAGACAGATTAAACAAACGGGGAGCAGAAAGAAAAGAGAGGGATTTAGAAACGTGCCGGCGAGATAATAAAACTAAGCGAAACTTTTTCGCGTCGGGTAAAAAGCGAGGACTGAAAAAACAACTTGAAGTTTCCCCTCGTTACAAATAAATCAATTCCGATAAGTTCTGAGTGAGAGGAACCAGAGCTGTGACATGGAGGGGTGGGGGAAAGCAGAGCTTGGCTCCGCTTTTTCGTGATTTGAATGAGATTTCTGAGGAAGGTATAGCGGCATTGTTACCAGATTTTCCTCTCACAAAATGCATTTCTCAATAATAATGGAGCAAATTGACCTATTGTTGGTTAATGATTTACCCCAATTGTTACAAAATAAAAAGCGATTACGGTTAATCTGTACTCGACCAAGGCCTAATCAAGGTCCTCATCCTCATGCATAGTAGATATTCTTCTCTTGACCTTTTTTTTATTTATTTATATATATATTTTATTATTCAACATTTTTGTGTTTTACATTTTTGGCCTTCTTAGTTTGAAAACCATTTATGTTAAATGATTAAATAATGGGAGGGTTTATTTGAAAAAACCTTCATCATAGCGAGATTAAGAGGTCGAATAATCATTCAGTCTCGTTATCTAGGTGGTACGCGCCATAGACCACACCCCTCAGCTTTTATTTTGAAAAGAGCTTTTATGTCATACCGGCGAGCACTTCAAGGAGTGATAAGATTCGAGGACTTTCGGAAGCTAGGCACTAGTTTACAGGAAAAGAAGGAAGAAGCTTCTGCAGTTGAAGATAAAGTACTACTTGCTTGGATAAAATCAATCATGGGTCAACAGAACTAGTCGGTCGTTTGATTGACATTGACATTTCAAGATTACGAAAAACAGGGACTCGTTCATTATTCACGATGTCTAACCGGAAGTTTTTTCCTCCTACACACCGACCGCGCTGCAGGATATCGTTGTGGCTGATTCAATTTCATTAGACGAGACAAACTGGTCACGTCTCGGTTTACGTAATTGATGTAAATAAAGTTTCGCCGATTCCCGAAGCGAGAAGCCTCGTCTTTTTTGAAAAATCTGACAAGTAAAAACTCCGCGGGGGATTTTATTAAGCTTTAAGTTAAATTTAGAGAAATAAGTATCTCGACCGAGGTGTTTCAACATCGTCCCTCGAATTTTACTTTTTGAACGGAATGCTGGGCGCACTGGAAAAAAAAGTCGCCTGGATCTAGAGTCCAGACTCTTAAAAACATTTACAAGAAAAAATACTCTTGATTCAATCGGACTATTTGCTTGAATCAAAAGGAAATATGCCCTAATCAAGAGGCTCGGCTCTTCGCTTCAAGGAAAAATCGGATTGAATCAAGAGTATTTTTTCTTGTCAATGTTATTAAGAGTCTGGATTCCGGATCCATGCGACTTTTTTTCCAGTGCGCTAATAGTGTGTGATATTTTTGGAAAATTTTCTTGAAAAATACAAAACGAAATCACACGAAATTTCGTGTAAAATGCCGACATAACAGCGCGAACTTTCGTAAAGAAGTAAAATACTGGTGGTAATCTGCAATATGGCAAACTGAGATCCTTTACCTATATAGTTTCGATCAATATCGGTACAAAATCACGAGTCAAATGTGGGTATTCTGTCAAACACGACCAGTTTATATTTTATACGATTTAAGATCAAGACGTAAACTTATTTCTCAATGTTACATTTTCTTTTTTTACTCTTTGGTGAGAAACAAGCGTGAATCCTTTGAAATCAGTAGAACAACATTACACGTTATCTAACTCCTTCTCGTGTTCTATTTTTTGGCAAGGCCATACTCGAGTTTGAAATTTTGTGAATAATTTATTTTTTTTTTCTTAGGGATGTTTACAAGAAGCACTATGATATATAATGCTCCGTTTTGTATACACAAATGAAACACGTATAGAAATTGGGCAACGCAAACCCCAATCAAGCTGATTTCGATTAAATACGCCTAGGTGACAGTTTAGATCCTTCTTGCAAAATTTAGTCGAAACGGGAATCATTTTACAAGTAGGAACTACGATCTCTACCTCTTTTTAGAAACACCACATGCTCCATTAATATCCCTGTGAAGATGAATATTTTTAAAGATGAGCCAGGAAAAGTAGTTCCTTCCAAACTGTATAGTCCATCTTTACGTTCTGAATCGGAGGTTTCAACACACCGAACATAAATGCCCACCTCTAGATCTGGCAAATTCTTGATATACTCGGGTGGACAAAGTTAAGAGAAGAAAAGGAAAGAGAAAAAAGAATAGAGGTGAGGAAAGTTAAGGATTTGGGCAAAAGAGAGGCTGGGAGAAGGTGACAGAGGTAGGAAGAGAGGAGGGTGAAGTTCTCGATTTGTCAGCTTTTAAACTGCTTCAATTCCTGGACTCGCTCCAAACCGCAAGATCGACTGACAACTTCTTTTCCGATCGAAAAAAAACGCCGTCACACCGAGGGTAGTGTTAATAGGGGTAGAAGGGGAGAGAGGGAATGGTATTCACCTCCTTTTCGGAATTCGAAGGAGTTTTTTGTGGATTTGGAGGAAATGGATGTCGCGGACAAAGGGTCGAATGTGTAAGTTATGCTGTCTGGCTCGTCTACCACGGTGTGCCGTGTGCTCCTGCTTATTCTGCAGTGCTAAGGAAAAACGACGTATGAACATTCGAG
This sequence comes from Bemisia tabaci, assembly GCF_001854935.1. Classification (NCBI taxonomy): domain Eukaryota; kingdom Metazoa; phylum Arthropoda; class Insecta; order Hemiptera; family Aleyrodidae; genus Bemisia; species Bemisia tabaci. The sequence goes on from NW_017547236.1 coordinate 577,215, forward strand.
AGTTGCATAATTTCCCCGGATATATTATGTATTTAGGGGAGAAGTTATGCACATTTTCCTTTTTAAATTTTCAGATATTTTAGATTAAATTCCAAACAAAATTGTCTGTAAAATTGAAGGAAAAAAGTTAACAAATTTTCCCAGTAAATTCGGTTTTTATAGAAGGAAATTTGGCAACGCCTGAAGATTCATACGACGTTTTCCTTAGCACGGCAGTATACGTGATCGTTCGTGCTGCATGGGCTATGAAAAAAACGCCGCACGAAGATTCGACTAACGCCAAACCAGTGGATCAATTGAACCGATTTTTTGCCGTCAAAATTGCGAATGTGAGAGAAGCAAGAAAACCCATTTTATTCGCTATGTGGAGAATCTTCGAAATCCATAAAATGTATGTCCTTTTGGAGGACTTTCTTGAAATCAGACATGATTGATTATACCAGAGAAAACAAAGGGAAAAAAGTTTACACTGAAAAAAAAATATTGGTAGAATTTACCATTCTCCAAGCTATATTTTACACAGCGTCAACTCAGAGTCAATTCTGCCAGAAAAAAGGTAAACTTCACTATATACTGGTACAGGTAACCATTCCTCTGGTAGAATCGACTTTGAATTCACGCTGTGTAAAATACAGCGTCAAGAAAAGCTGAATTCTACCAATTTGTTTTTTCAGTGCATTTACCAGCAAATTAGAGATTGGCGCTTACGTGATTTGGAAAGAAAAAGGAAGCAAACGCTTGAAAACAAATGACATCGCACAATAGAAAAAGTTGGTTAATCGTTAGTTTACTTTGTGTAGTTCTTTCCTACTCCTCTGCCTGGATTGCAAACCTGGTCAGTGGTGACAGAAAAAACTGCCCGGAGACGCGGAAAACTTGAAAAAACGTGTTGCAAACTACGCAAATTGCGCGCTAAGAAGCAAATTTCAGACTTTTTTGATGTGGTCAACGTGATTTTCGAGCAGATTTACCCTGAAAAATAGTATTCAGTCGGCTGTATCTCTTGTGCGCAACAGACCCATTGTACAAAATACAAAATAAAAGATATAGTGACACGCTATAGAACCCACGAGATTTCTTCATCGTCCATGCAGTAAAATGGATCGAACAATGAAGAGAGAGGTCGGGTGAATGAAAAGAGTATGTAGCAAGCATGGGTGCGGAATCCTCAATAATTCGAGTCGCGCCCGGAAGAAACCGCGGTTGGTAATTGTTTTTCGGTAAGCGATCGCTTTGGCTCAAGCGACTGATTTTACAATTAGTCATCGGCCATTTATCAGCGAGGCCTTTCCTCACCCAATTCTGCCGTGGTAAGGAAAAACGTCTTATGAACCTTCAGGCGTTGTCATATTTCCGTCAATATAAAGCAAAAATATCGGGAAAATTGTAAATATTTTTCTTCAAAATTGTCAGAGAATTTTTTTTGCAATTTGGTCTAAAATATCTGAAAATTTCAAAGAAAAACATGCATAACTTTCCTCAAAAATACATGTTTTATCCGCGGAAATTTGGCAACTCTCGAATGTTCATACGGCGTTTTTCCGTAGCACGGCAGATTTGCCTTGTCATCGTCATACTCATGCAGCCGGGCAGAGACGCTCTGACTAATATAGTTTTTTCGCCCGATGATCAGTATTTGAGCGGTGGGAAACAGCGTTGTCCTACACTGGAAAAAAAAACACACACATTGGATCTACAATCCAGACTCTTGAAACCATTGACAAGAAAAATACTCTTGATTCAATCTTATTTTTGCTTGAATCAAAACGAAATCCGCCTAAACTAAGAGGCTTGGTTCTTGATTTAAGCTAGATTCTGACTGAATCAAGAGTACTTTTTCTTGTCGATGTTTTTAAAAGTCTGGACTCTACATCCAATGTGTTTTTTTTCCAGTGTAATTCTGAGAAATATCTCTTCTGATCGCCGTAAAAAAGAGTAATCAACACTTTGTAATAGCGCGGAAAATGGAAAACTTCCTATTGATTATTTTTGATAGGTAGATAAAATCTCGTAAAATTAACCTAATATGATGGTTGAAAAACTCTAAACCTGCAAAAACGCACGGTCGGCTGGGATCGAGTTTCGAACTCAAGGTCGCATGACTATCCAAAGCGCTAGCCATTCGCAAGTCGCAATCGATGAATAGGATGGAGGGAAACTCGCGAAACTTGAATTTTGTGAGCATTTACCTCACGATTCGGGGGTAAATTCACAGAAAGATCAAAGGCGTTTAGTACTTCACTTTCTGTCAAAAAAGCAAACAAGAAAAAGGATCAGACGACGTGAAACTTATAGTTAAGCTGATTCCGGTTGAATCTATCCAAATATAAATGTAGCAGCAGGCAATCATCACTCGCCGGCAAATTGCAATCTATGTGCGTTATGTATCAAAACATGCAGAAATTCAGAGGTAAGGAAGTAAGGTAGGAGTTACTGATTAGTCTGCTTTTAAACTAACGTATTTGTTCTTCAATGCATGCTAGTAAAAAAAAGCGTGCAGTGGAATCATTCACCTCAGTTGGGTTAGGTTCGGATAGGCAACTAAACTAACTGCCTGACAATGCTGAAAGTATCATCAAGGTTTGAAGGCACTCCAAGCCTCGGTCGCGCTTGGGTGGTTCTTAATCAATGAAACTTTCACCACTTTGTTTATGCGGATTTTTGCAATTTGATGAATTATCACGCATGCCACTTGCACATTGCCGACGATTATAGACTTGCATTTACGCGAGTTTTCCGTGGGCTGCTTGCTGACTGATTTCCTTCGAACTCAGCCAGCCAATCAGAAGGCACGGCGCCGAGCAAGTGCGAGAGTGGAAGCTGCAGGAGCCGTGCTCTGCAAATGGACACGGACACCGCTCGTCACTCACCACTCACCGACGCTGACGGTGACTGATGTACTCGACCTGACAAATAATGTTCCATTGACTGATGACCCACCTCTTCCCGACCGCTCCGATTCCCAGGGAACAAACCATCCATTATCCGACACCGCTGCTGTTTTTAAATCAACATTCAATACAATCCACGCGATGGCAGCTCAGCCTTGCTCGAAAGCATGATGCATGTAAACGGAGTGCAATGACAGTAATTGAGTAAACTGGGGGGCCTCCTCTGTGCCGCTACATGACTAACCCTCGAAAGGCGCTTAGTGTCGACAAAATGGATCCAATGTGTATTTACCTAGGGGGGCACGCCTTCTAGCCACTACGCGGTCCAATCCCCAAAGGCGCATCGCGCCCACCAAGGCCCATTTCATTCACATTGTTCAAAATAAATGGGAGAGTTCTCAGTTTCATGAGAGAACCTGGGCATTATTTCCAAAATTTAAATGAAAACTCCCTGATGACCTGTGGGCGGACCGAGTTTTGCGGCGGTTAGGCGTCGCAGAGCGCCGGAGAGCGCTGTGAGAACGACTCTTATGTATGTATGTAAATAAAAAGGGCTAATTAAGGGACGATCATCTATAGATATAACAGCAAGAATAATACAACTTGGCCCAGTAGAACGGTAGAACAAAGTGTGATACAAAATGAAACTTTAGGGGATCAAAGACCTCAAAGTAATGATATTTCGTAATTTAATATTCTCCAAGTACCTACAAGAAATCAATGGAAAAATAAAGTATTTCTAAACTTTTTCAAGTCCATGAACAGTAGCTGCCATTGCACTCAGTGCAGTTAAATCGTAGGGTAATGAGCGCAGCGAGAAATGAGCAACGCGGGACGGTGCCTGTAAACGACTATGCGACGCACAGTGGATCGAGTCAATCAAAGAGGTCGAAAATGAATTTTTTCACTAAAATTGCGAATTAAGATGTTCATTTCGTCAAAGTTCAAACTTTGAAGGGTAATTCTGACGGAAAATTTTACGAGAAAACCAATGGAACTATTCCTAAGACCTCAAAATTTTGTTAAAACGGAGTTTTGAGCTTTTAAAGTTTTCAAATTTTGTCCAACCTTTCTTGTTGACTCGATCCACTGTGCGACGGGTAACGCGGCTCCACGCTGCGCCACCCATGCGGGCGGGTCGGTAGCTTGGCCTTTGGCTCCGGGGTTCATCAATCTAAAAACCGCGACGAAAATTGTTTGTTTTCAGGAAGCGAATCGGTAACCCGCTCTGTTCCGCCTCGTAGTCGTGCCGGGTGCTGGGCGCTTTTTCACTTGACCCCCTCCGCCCCCCAACCGCAACCCCCGTGGCCCCCCTCGCACCCCCCGACCGTTGACGGCAAATCTGTCCGGGGCGCTGCTAATGGATCCCGCTGGAAATGCACCCTGATGACGAACAGCTGTCTCACGGTCATCACTCCGCCCCTATTTCGTTCCCGAGACATGCAGACTCTGACTTGGTTCCCTAGTTCGGGACCGCGTCGATAAATCTACGAGCTTTCAACCTTGACTGCAAAAGCGTAGCCAGCAGTTTCCAGGAAGGGAACAGTGTTTGTGAAACGAGGTTTTCCAGGCAGGGTACCATTTATGCATTGAATGATTTCTGCTTGCATAGACTGCATTTTGCAATTAGACATTATGATTTCTGGCTCACCTTAAAAACAGCATATATCGACGATGTAAGTCGGCAATCACATAACTCGGTTTGCGACGTCGCAAACTTCCTGTCGTACTTAGTTTTTAAACGGAAAACTACTCAACGGTAATTCTTAAAAACTTATTGATTAAATGATGGACTTCCTGTAGGGTTGCTCGTGAAATGACGATCGTTAGTCTCTTACCTATACCTCATATTCTGTCCATTGCAACCAACCCCGTTCACCAATAGGATCCCTCCTTATCTGTTTTGCCTTCTCTATCAATTTCAAAAAGCTGATTACTGAAGTTGATAGACGAAGCTACAGATAAAGAGGACAAAGGGAAAACGGAGAGATCCAATTGGTGGAGGCGGGTGGTTGCAACTGTTGACCTACCTACTAGGTGTATGGTTAACAACGTGTTGAGAGTTTCGTTTTGCAAACAAACCAAAGTTGGGGAAACTTATTCGGCTCATGTCGTCACCCGATGCTTATCATACCTACAAGGAGAACAAGGAGAAAAAAACTTCGTGCGTGGGACCCGAAGTTTAGGTCATATGGATCTCTGAAGTTTTCGGATTGAGCATCTGAACACTTCAGGTCCAGCTGCTGAGGTTTGGATCACACATCTGAAACTTCAGTTCTTACATCTGAAGTACTTCGGTTTTCGCACCTGAAAAACTTCGGTTCTGACATCCGAAAAACTTCGGTTCTCACATCTGAAAAACTTCGGTTCTCACATCCGAAAAACTTCGGTTCTCACACCTGAAGTACTTCAGATGTAAGAACTGAAGTTTCAGATGTTTGATCCGAACTTCGGCAGCTAGACCTAAAGTGTTCAGATGCTCAATCCGAAAACTTCAGAGATCCATATGACCTAAACTTCGGGTCGCACGAACGAGGATTTTTTCTCCGTGTAGTAGGTAAGTCAACAGCCGAAAAAAGGGTGATGACCGTTGCCCTCTAATAATTGTCCACAAGAAAATGTTGAATCCCCAAAAGTAAAAGCTTCCACCTGTCGCCAAAAGGCCAACGGAGGGTCTCTTGTCTTTCTACAGGAAGTACAACGTCCCCTCTCGAATAACCTAGTTCCAGGGCCGAGAAGGAATCCATTGTAGGGTGGCGCCAATCAGAGTGGATTTTTTCATCGAGAGGATCCCGAGTCGACGTTAGAGGGGCCCGAGCCGAGATGAAACTATGGAGACTCGAGAGGCTGGAATCATTAATCACGGGCGGCGGGAGCGCGGCTTGAGTAGCTCGATGAGTCGGAGTGACGCTTCACTCCGCACTTCGCTCAGCGCCCGACGCTGAACTGTTGACTGTTGACTCGGCCCAGAGGAGCTAGGCTCAATTGAATTCGTCATCCGTCACTCGGATGCGTCGCCGCACTCCGCGCGTCACGTCACGTGCCGTCGAATATTATTCACCCCCCCCCCCCCCCCCGCCGCACAGTGCGGCATCCTCATGGACGATGCGGACAAAAAACGGTAAAAGACACTTAACTTCACTGGAAAAAAAACACATTGGATCTAGAGTCCAGACTCTTGAAAACATCGACAAGAAAAAATACTCTTGATTCAATTGGATTTAAGCTTAAATCAAGAACCGCAAGCCTGTTAATTTGAGCGGATTTCCTTTTGATTTAAGCTTAAATCTGATTGAATCAAGAGTCCTTTTTCTTGTCAATGTTTTCAAGAGTCTGGACTTTTGCCAGTGTTTAAATAATGAAGAAAGTAGCAACGACATGGGAAAACTCTTTGGCACTATTAATGTAAAACACTCGAGGAATAAGAAAATGTTATATCTCAGGATATTTTGCGTATTTTTCGAGAATAGTTGATTGTAAGCTGGCAACCTCGAATTAGCCCTATGTAAACAATGTGAGAGCAACGTGAAACTCCCAAACTTTAATATCAAACATCTCTGATAGTCGCAAAAAATCGCAAGATCTTTTTGGTAGAATTAAAGTTGGATATCTGAGGATTAAGAAAATGTCAGCTATTCAGAGCATTTTGCGTTTCAATCGAGAAATCTTCATTTGAAACTAATGTCTTTTTCGCGTATATTTCTTATGGAACAGTGATTCTTGACTCATTTCCCGCCCATTCTCTACCCAAATTTAAAGTATTTCGAGCGACAAATTCGAAAATGAACCATCATTGTGATACAGAAATATCTTTAAGATGACAAACTCCGAAAAGAAATATTCAGATGTCGAGTTGTGAATTTTTTATTTTTGTCCACAGAGGGTCGCACTGTGCGCCGATAACCCCCCCCCCCCCCCCCNGGAGGTAACTTCATTTAAGGATGAGCTCTGACGTCCTTTCAAGTCCTTGCCTTCCAGGACTCACGTTAGAATTGAGTTAGCGACGATTTGGACCCAGAATTCGAGGGTATCGTTACGACTTTCTGCCCCCAAGGTTCTCGATTTTCCCAAGGAAATTGTGTTGACGGGCTCAAACGAATGAGGCGTAGATTTCGGTTCTGTCTTTTTCCGGGTCTTTTAAAGGGAACTTACGTGCGGTTCTGTAAGAGCTATTTTCTCAAGTGCCAATTTCCATAGAACATTGTATTGGATATCGAGGAGAAAATGTCGATATGGTCGGTGCGGGAGGTTTATATGGCGCCCCAAAATCCCGAGTGATGTGAATGCGAAGTGAAATTAGCACCAAAAAAGTGTATGACACTATGATAAAAGAGTAGATTTCGTTCAGTAGTAGTGTAAGTCCAGAACTCACAGAACAACCGACCGAAAAATATCAACCCTACGTTTAGATAACTTTGTATTCTACTCAGCATGTAGTGTACTGGCACAAAATGGCGGTTACTATTTCTTACTGTCTATAACTACCATGTTAAGGAAGAACGCCGTATAAACCTTCAGACGTTGCCAAATCTCCTTTGATAAACATACATTTGCAAAACAAAAATAAGCTAATATTTTTAATCCATTTTTTTGGAGAGTTGCGCTCGCGATCTAATCTAAAATATTTCAAAAATGAACTTTTTATCGATAGAAATTGAAGAGTTGGGTGCAGAAAGGGCATTTTTTCAAAAGGAAAAGCCGTCGGCGCGGCGGTCGGCATGTAACTCATATTAGCGCCTACAAGACTGTATGAATACTTCACGCATTGCGTCAAACACAGTGCGGTCAGCGTGAAACGCATAGCGCCTACAAGACTGCATGAATACTTCACGCATTGCGTCAAAAACTCTGCGTTCAGCAGCTAGCGGCTAGCGGTAGGCGTGAAACGCATAGCGCGTTTCGGCACGCATACGGCGTTTCAGAATCTTACTGCTAATTTGTATCTTGGAGAGGAGACAAAACGTGAACTTTCTGAAATTTTTCGTACTAACCATTGTAAAATTATGCAGAAAATTCAGTAAAAGACTCACCGGATTCCATACATTTGCTTTCATTATAATGGATGAAACGTCAGCAAAGATTCTGAGACACCGCGACCAAGAAATACTCTTTTTACACCCAGCGCTTCAATTCTACCGTGCTAAGGAAGAACGCCGTATGAACATTCGAGAGTTGCCGAATCTCATTCCATAAACTTTTTATTTTTCAGGAAAGTTAGGAATATTATCCCTTAACATTTAAAGGAATTTTCGTTGGAATTGCGGGCAAAATTATCTAGTAAAATTGGAAGAAAAATATTATTAAGTTTACCAGGAAATGGAGATGTTGCATTTGTGAGGAATTTGCGATTTGACTATTGATTCTTATGTAAAAGTTTGCGAGAAGCACGATGGTGCCGCTGGTTTTCTCTGAAATTAACTCCCAAGTTCAAAAAAAGCTCTCAAGTTGAGGCCAAAATGGAGGGGATATCCCACGCTATCCTGAGATTCCACGTCTACATCAAGACAAACTCTCCATGCGAAGATAGGGAGCAAATATATTAGCAGGGTTGCCGTGTTTTCAGTTTTAGAGTCCCCAAATGAGGTGGCAGCCCTGTCAATGTATTTAATCCCTATTTTTGCATGGGGAGTCTTGATGTAGAGGTGGACTCTCAGGATAGCGTGGGATGTCCCCTCCGTTTTGGCCTCAACTTGGGGGCTTTCTTTAGCTTGGGAGTTGATTTCAGAGAAAACCATGGCACCATCGTGTTTCTAGCGTACTTTTACATCAGAATCAATAGTCTACTCGCAAATTCCTCACACATGCAACATCTCCATTCAGTAAAAGTTTCACCGGATTCCATACATTTGCTTTCATAATAATGGATGAAACGTTAGCAAAGAGTCCGAGACACCGCAACCAAGAATTACCCTTTTTGCACCTAGCGCTTCAATGCAGCAACGTTCGAAGCTCTATACGGCGTTCATCCTCAGGACGGCAGTATAGCTTCCATACGTTTCGAATTTCATTTGTGAAAATATTACCATAGAATATGGAAATCCGCAGCTCGGGGAGCCGGAGGTGAGTGCGTCGGATCAGATGTGCAAGCGGGGAGGCTCCGGGGGCGAAACCAATAAATTGGACGATCGTCGATTAAAACAAAGCCAGGTAGAGGAGGAAGCAATTAAAATTGATTTAGCGCCGGATTAAAGTTGCCCGGCTGGGACCCTGCGGTCGCAACCGCGGTGCGTCGGGTCTCTCCCCCCCCNGGGGGGGGGGGGGGGCGGCGGTGCCCCACGCTTTGATTAGTGGCGAGAGGAGAGTCCGCGCCCGGCCACGGTGACCCACTCGATCTGTGATTTGCAACCCTGGGCAGGGTCAGGGTCGCCGCTTTGACCACTGTCAGCTTCCTGGCCCTCTTGTTGTTGCCTCCCTCCGTCGACGGGATCCCGGTCGTCTGTCAGTATCATCCCCGGGATATTAATCAAAGTCTTTAGTATCATCGGTGGCGTGCGCGGTGCGTTATGGGCCGGAATTGCCTAGAATTTGATAAAGTCGGGAAAAGGGAAGTTCCGGTGAAAGTTGAGGGTATGGTTTCGATCGATATGAATCGATCGAAAAATAAAAACATTAATCGATCGACGAACTTTGATGGATTCTCGGGTTCTTCGACGGCTTACAGGTTTTGTCGATTGATTCACAGGTTTGTCGATCGATTTACGAGTTTGTTGATCGATTTACTGGGCTGTCGACCGATTCACGGGTTTGTCGGTCGATTTACGGGTTTGTTGATCAAATTGGGTTTTCCGATCTATTTACGGATTTGTCGCTCGAATCAAGGATTTTGTCGATCAACTCAAAGGTTTCGTAGATCAATTCACGGATTTGTTGATCGATTTACAGATTTGTCGGTCGATTCACAGATTTCTCGATCGATTCACGGTTGTCGATCGGTTCACGTCGATCGATTTACGTATTCATGTACCATCGATTCATGTCGATTGAACCCGTACCCTCTGTTGAAAGCTCGTGATTTTCATCAAAGTAAAAAAATATTTCTGTTTTTCTCTTCTACCTTATGACTAGGAACGGAGTCCCGTTTGTTTAGCCTCCACTGTAAAGATGTTGATGATCAACCGAGTATCTTGTTTTTCGCTAGTAAAATTTTTTTAAACTAAACAAATAATTCACTCATTATCGAGGAGAATGATACAAGCTCCTCTCTAAGCCCGGCAGCTTCCATCTATTGACAATCTACTTTTCTGTGCAAAATCCGCAATTTGTCCTACTATCTGCGTGCAAAAGCAAGCAGTTTAAAGCTATTCTTTGTGTTACAGTGCAATCTCTTCATGGCGCGTAACTTTCGCTTTTCCCATTTTCTTTTGAAGATAGTGTCTAAGTAGCTCTCAAAGAGACCAATCAGCGTCAAATTGTTGAAGGTGTGACACACACTCGTCTTCATAGACCCGTTAAAAAGCTGACGGGAGCGGAAGGTAATGGGAACATGCACTGCATTTATTACACCGGTAAAATACGCTCGCGCCTGTAAAACTTCAAAAAGCACTAAACGTCAAATCTCCTTTATGAGTTTCGCCGCGGGGTGAATTTATGGGTGACTTAATGTCACTATCGTGTTTTTCGCGTCATTTTACGTGAAAATTTGAACCTATTCTGGCTGCAATAAATGCAGGTGACCGATCATAATGTGACTAACTTTGTCACCGTCCCGGAAAAGTTTTTGCCGGTATGTGTGTTGCAGGCAAATAGTGAAATCAGGCATTTTGTCAAATGCCTAGGCAGATAGCTAAATTTTGATTGTCTACAAAATTTTGTGAATTTATGGCGGGGAGCTCACGAGTATTCAATATTTGTGGAAAAATATCTCATCAAACCTACGAATTCTTTTTGTCTCTTCCTCTTGAAATGCTTCTCATATTTTTAAGTATTGAAATTCTAAAAATGCTGTATTCTCTGACTTTCCATTCTGCCTAAACTTTGAACATTAGTGAGGTCATCTTTATGCCAATTCACAGGAGTCCAGAAGCAAATCGGAAACTAATATGCAACCAATTTGCATGTGATTGAAGTCTTATTCGGGTCTGCCGGTGCTTCCCATTAAACTACCGCTCGGAGCCACTCTTCAAAATCTTTCCGAATCAATTACTTCGTATATTTAAAGCAGGTAAAAATATATTCATTTCCGAGATATTGTGCAGCGAGCGTAGGGTTTAAGGTGTTAAATGGCCGGTGCCTTCATTTGCATTGAAACGGCCCAGAGAAGTCAGTTTCCAGTGGCGCGGCGTGCTTTGATTCGATTCATCGATGGATCTGCCATTTAAAACTATGGAAAAGGATCGATAAACAGGGTGTTCGCAATGCACACCTTAATAATCGATTCTTTACCATAGCTTCAAATGGAGAGATATCGATAATCGATCATTCACGCCTCGCCACTGTCAGTTTCATGAGATGAGGAGGAAACTTACCTGATTTGATTTTTATATGTAATCTGCATCAACAAGCTCGAAAATTTTCGGTTATGCATTGGAAGCGCACTTCCGAGGAGTTCCAATTATTTCCAGGTACCCGGTAGCATCGATAACCTTGATCGTAATGTGCGCGCCCACCGCATAAATGCCGGAGAATTAAATTGGGAAAGGTGTAAATTACCGAGAACCGGGAAGTTACAGGCTCCTAAATATTCATAAAAATTCGATGATTTGTTGGGCCTTCCATGCGGTGCACCAGTGTAGGACGCGTAATTTCCTCGCTGCTGTGCTGAGGCAAAACGCCGTATGAGCATTCAAATGTTGCCAAATTTCTTCTCAGAAAATATTCATTTTGGAAGAAAGTTGTAAATAATTTTCCTTGAAATTTATTCACACTTTAGATCAAATTACGAACGAAATTCTCTCACAAGTCGGAGGAAACATGTTGACAAATTTTCTCGGAAATTCGTAATTTATCAAAGAAAATTTGGCATTAGCAGAGGGCTCATACGACGTTCTTCCGTAGCACGGCAGCACGTTTGTGGAGGAAGGTTCGTTTCGCCCCTGAAAGTGGCACGAATGATTTACGACTTATAAAACGACAGGGGGACCAGACCCTGTACTACTGTTTGCCGTACACTCGCTCATGTCACGGTTATGATAAAATATTTCGAAGACCCCCGTCCACTTTTGTGTAAAAGTTGTTTTGTTCAACTAAGATGAAGCCTTATTCTCCCGTGAATTGATCTCTGTCCACCGCTGAGGGTTGCAGCCAAATATTTGAGCCTTTACCCATCCTCGAGAAGTTTGAAAAGAAGTCTTTAGCCTGAATGCCTTTTGATAGGAAGTCAAAGCTTTGATAGGCTCAAAGCAAAGTATAAGAACAAGATCCTATCGCCGCTCCTCCAAAAAAAAGGAAGAAAAAAACGCAAGTTCATTTACACATGAAATCTATACGTTTACTATACAACGTAGAGAAACGTACACATCTTAACATTTCTTTTTACGTTCTTTTCTCAACGAAAAAACGATATGCTTTCAGCTTGGGCTCCCCTATTATTACACGGTTATTGTCTGACTAGAGCCTTAGAATTGATGACTTCCTCCGTGATGACTTGCATGTTTTCGAGACTTCCTCGAGGGCACATGTCGCGACTTGAAAATTGCTTCTTTTAAAAATATAATACGGAGTAATAATGCACATTAGTAAGGACTCCGAGAACCCCATTCGCCTTGCATACTGAAAAAAAATCTCGGTGTATTTACTATGAAAAGGGTAAAATTACCAAGAATTCAGAGTTCTATTTGATCACGGTTTTTTCTTGGTAAAACTACCATTTATGGAATTGGTAATTTTACCTAGAAATCTCGGTAAAACTATTGAACTTTCTCCGTAATTTTACTGGACCTTGGTAAAAACGCCAATATTTTTTATCGACTCTGGTAGAATTACCGAGATAAAATGGTAAAGATACCGGAAATTTATTACCAATGAAAGTGTTATTCTTACCTGAAAAAACAGTAAAAATACCGGTTTTTAGGTAAGTTTACTAGTCTGTCTTGGTAAAATTACCAATAATTGGTAAAAAAGCGAGATGGTAAAGGTACCAACGGACCTTGGTAAAAACGCCGAGAATTTTTTTTCAGTGTAAGGGCAACATTGGTCGGTAAGGGCAACATTGGTCGTTAAGGGCAACAGTGGTCGAAATTCAAATTCTCAGCCTTTCATGAACAGTTCGATCTCCTGAATATAATCGTGACGTCGCAACGAGGATTCCGAGGGACGCACTTATGCTAAAAGAAACGACGCAAAAACTAACATAATTAAAAAGCACCTATGCGCAGAGCATCACAGCAAGCTTCATAGCTCGTTCCGATTTAATTTATTTCTGCACACTTCGTTTTTGCATAAGAAAATCCAGTTTTCACTCGCGTTAATACGGGTTTTGTATCTCCTCCTTTTGTGCTTCCAGGAGCACAATAGGCGAAGGATAAATAAATAGAGAAACCGAATCGGTGCAGGAGCTTCCATTAATTTTTAAACGGGAGCTCACTTTGTTTTCCTTGCGCGGGACAGTTGAGTCGTTTCGAATAAACAAGTGCCCGCCTCTTGCGAGGGGCAGCGTCTGTCAAATCTTGACTGTTATAATTAAATTCGCTGGTCACGGTGGAAGCGCCCGCTTTGTCTCCGGTTCCCGGCGTTTGCTCCTCGCTACGCGTGTAATTAAATCCTCGCGAGTGTAATCGACTCAATTAAAAATGCAAAGAAAAGCGGAGATTTGAGACGCCGCGCGCGGCCCAGAAACGAGCGTAATCTCATTTTCACGGTTGTGTTCGCACCGACACCCCTAATTCCCCTATTCNTCCCCCCCCCCCCCTTCACTCCCTTTGCGAGATTTTTTGCAACTGCAAAATGAGTAACCGCGACCCCAACGGATCCGCGACGCACAGTGGATCGAGTCATAAAAGTCGGACAAAACGTCGCTCCTCTAACGTAAGGGCGTATCTACAAATATTTTCACATGAACCCCAGAAAGCATGGAGTAATAGGGAGAATAGGGCTCACATGAAAATTGAGATACGCCCTTACGTTAGAAAAGCGACGAAAATTTAGACACTTTAAACGCTTTTAACTCCGTTTATACAAACTTTGAGGTTCTAAAAGTGGTTCCATTGGCTTCTTCAAATTTTCTTCTAGAACCACCCCTTGCATTTTAAAATGTGATGAAATAACCATCAAAATTGCAGCCGACACCCCCAATTCCCCTGCTCCCCATCACCCCCGTCACTTTTTATGCGCGGTTTTTTGGAACTGCAAACTGAGTAACCGCAACCCCAACGGATCCGCGACGCACAGTGGATAAAGTCAATAGAAGTCGGACAAAATTTAGACACTTTTAACGCTTATAACTCCGTTTATGTAAAAGTTTGAGGTTCTAAAAGTGGTTCCATTGTTTTCCTCGTGACATTTTTCTCTGAAGCCACCCCTTGAATTTTTAAAAAATGACGAAATAAACATCAAAATTTGAAATTTTAGCGGAAAATGTCACGTTGGACCACTTCTATTAGCTCGTTCCACTTGCGAGGAGTGAATGATCGATTATCGATCTTTTCCCATTTGAAGTTATGGTAAAGAATCGATTAGTAAGGTGTTTGTTGCGAACGCCCTGTATATTGATCCTTTACATAGGTTTAAATGGCAGATCAATCGATTTACCGCAAAGCACGCCACGCCGCTGGCTCGTTCCACTGTGCGGCGCTCTAAATGCACGTCGCACAAACTTTGACTCGCTACCCAGCTCGGTCGCAGTAGACCTTAAGCTTTGAAAAAGCTCAAAAAATTAAAGTTTTCAAATTAAAGGGAGTTTGCCTCGGTTGTTTGGGTGCAGAATCGAAGAACGGTTCTGCCGAAGAGTCCTTTAGGTTGCAAGGAATGTAATCTCCCCTTCCCTGCATGGCTGAGTGGAAGAAATTGTCATTCGAGATCAAGTAAAACTGTGCTATATTCTTCACTGTTTCAGATATCAAACCGAGATACATGTTTTGGTAGTTTCACCATCGAACTTTCACTGGGGAATATACTAGGCAGATTTTAATGAAACAACCAACATCTTTCACTGACTTCTTTTGTAAAAACGGTTCGATATTCTCCGTAATGAATCAATCATTTTTACATGAGTATTTTGTGTCAACGCACATTAACATGATGTTTAACGGTTTCCCTCCCAAAAAAATAACTTAAAAACAGGATTAACAACATACTACAAATTAATACGATGTATTGTTCAGCTAGATAATTTTTACGTGCCTATATAAAGGCAGCTGTAACGAACTTACGAAATCTTCCGCTCAAAAAATGAAACCAAATCGAAATACCCCTCTCAGTTTTGTTTGCAAACACGGAGTGGAGTATTGAGCGCGCGCTGCATTCAATGCACGAAACCCAAATATGGGATTTACATGGCATTCGCCGATGCGAATACAAATACTGGATTGTGTGTCACTGCAGAGTATAAATTCGCGAATCGGATTGAATTTCCTCTCTTTTATTGGTGTAAATTGGCCTGATGGTTTAGGGAAAGGGCGGAAGGGAGGAGATGAAAAAGGAGGGGGGATTCCCAACAAATTGGGCGCACAAGATTTACGAGTGAGCCGTATCATTAGCGCGCAATAATTAAAACTGTTCTCGAACATGTAAATCATGCAAAATACAACTTTCGAGGCTCTGGAAACACGCTTGTCAGATCGCTCTGGGTTCCGTAATTGAATCGTTTACAGTCAGAAGGTCGTAAGACCGAAATTTTCAATTATATCCCGTATTTTTGACCTTCAAAGGGATAATACTCTCACATTTTTTCCGATGTTTTTTGTGATACATTTGAGAGGCTTGGAGGACAAGGCGCAAAGGGCTTTTTTGAAAAAAATGAGCTATTTACGATTTCAAGTAAGACTAGACTTGATGTATATTCTAAGAGAATTTCAATCCTGAATCTCAATTTGTAAGCATCAAAAAGTTGAACTTTCTTCCCGCCATAAGGATTCATGTAATTTAGAAACTTCAAACACGTATTTCTTGGCATAGCAAAAACTGAAATTATGCGCCTTGTCCTCCAAGCCCCTCATTTCTAGTGTACAAAAAAGGAGCAATGCATCTAAATTCGGTCTTTCTCTAGATTTTTATCTCAATGCTTTATTTAAATAATCGCAATGAATGTTAAAATTTTCTAAATTCTTTAAAAGTCCTTCTATTATTTGAAAATGTTTCAGTTTTTGTTCCTTTGCTTAAACAATGGTGTAGATACACAATGTAACATTATACTAAAAAGACACTATACTTTCTGGCACCAGAAAAATGTAACCTTTTTTCAACATTTCGAAATTTCTTCTTACAGACTATAATTAGTAATTTATACAATAATACTGATGGGAGTTTTTACTGATATCCCTCCTCATTATATGCACAACCCAGCAAAAGCTTGGACGAAATTTGCGCGATCATTTTGCTGTAAGAAATTGAATTGTTTTATTGGAATCTGTACTATGAAAATGGAGTCAAGTCCTCTTCTCTGAGAGACGAAGATTACACAGACGCATTCTCAAACAGGTGAAAATCCGTGGCCGAAATTTGGCATCTCGGCTAAGGAATCGACTGTTGATGAGAATATTCTTCGGTGGAAGTCGCCGTTCATTTGTTACTAAACAAAATTATCCGCATGTCATAATTAACGAGCTCATTGAAACTGTCAAGTTTCGTCTTAGAGTGCAAATTTTGATGAGCATAGTTTAAAAATGAATACGATTTAGACTCCTTTCATTTTTTTTTTTTTTTTTTTTTGCGATGTGTGGATCATTACATGGCTTTCGCACAGTGGTGTACTACCGTCGTGCTTTGGAAAATGATGCCATTTGCAAGATGATCTTGCATTCAAAATATCTTATTATAACCGCAAAAGATACCCAAAAACGAGGAATTAGAGTAAAAAATTTGATTTTCTTCATCAGTGCAGATGAGGAAGAGGAGAGTCACAAATGAAATCAGGGAATGGACATGGGAGACGTATGATTGAATTGCTTTTCTCTAAAAATTAGAAAGTTTATTTTTTCCACATGCTGATCGTTTCTTTGATGTTACAATTTTGCGAACTTCAAATTGTATACAAGGCCCTGCTTTTACGGAAAAGCTTGGTGGGATATCCTCCGAATATTTCGTAAGAGAGCCATGAAAAAAAAAGGAAGGGATCTTAAAAGTTCTAAAAGTGGTTCTATTGGTTTTCTCGTGATATATTCTACAAGAGACACCCCTTAAAGTTTAAATTGTGGCGAAATAAACATAAAAATTTGCAGTTTTAGTAAAAAATCTCATGTCCGACCTCTCTAATTGACTCGATCCACTGTGGCGGCGTTACAGGGGGGTTAGGGCTATAGAGCGAAGCGATACGTAACAAGTTTAAATGCTTTTTTCTCGAATTTCCATGGAATATTTCGTCGATTGTCTTTAAAAAGTTTGAAGAATCTCGAAAATATTCTCATCGATACTTTTGCTTTTCCTCATTTAAATAGAGACGCCAATCCGTTCAGTAAATGTAAGGTAATAATTTGATATTTTCTATCGAAACGGGGCGAGGTTGACCGAGAAGGCGTTAGGTAATTTTTTAGGGGGAGGGGGAGGGTCTAGGACAGCGATACGCGTTAACAAGGGGTTTAAGGTGTGTCAAAAAACCGCAAATTTACACCGAAAAAAAATGAAGTTGATTTAACATTCTGGATGGAAAAAAAGTATGCGAGAACTTGCAAAATGCTGAATTTACTGCTACAGCAGTTACTTTAGCAATGTCAAGATGTAAAACTAACTGCCGCGCCGTAGCGAGTAATTTAGCATTTTGTGAGTTCTCACACACTTTTTTTACAAACAGAATGTTAAGTCAACTTCACTTTTTTTCGGTGTAGCGTACAGTAATTTAGGGATGGCCCCTCCCAGAGCACAGTGCAACGAAAATATGAAAATCTTACGTCATTATAAAAAGGAAGTAAAGATGAGTGACATCCTTTGAAAAATAACGGGAGATAAAGGATAGATACTACGTGAAAGTGTCCCAACTGCAACCGGCTGCATCATTGCGAGGGTCAAAAAAGGAAAAACGCCTTCAATTGGTACTATATGCAACACGCACATCCATCGAGCACGAATAGTCGTATCCTCGCGCCTTGCTTAAACACAGCGCAGAGTTTCGCGTTGCGCTTTCTTCTAGTACTGTGATACAGGGCAACACTACCGCACTAAGGAAAAACGACGTATGAACCTCCGTCAGTTGCCAAATTTACACTGGAAAAAAACACATTGTATCTAGAGTCCAGACTTTTAAAAACATAGACAAGAAAAAGTACTCTTGATTCAATCAGAATCTAGCTTAAATCAAGAACTAAGCCTCTTAATTTAAGCGGATTTCGTTGAATCAAGATTATTTTTTCTTGTCAATGTTTTCAAGAGTTTGGACTCTAGATACAATGTGTTTTTTTTTTCCAGTGATGAAGGATTGTGGACAGATACTATCCAAAACCATAATTTTCTTCTAGCCGAATGGTACGGGTGGAGAAACTGTTTACAGAAAAAAAAAACACCGTCGATATATTGCAGTAAGGGCTCATATATTGATCACTTTTTTTTCAATAAATTTATCGAGTCTCATCGTTGTTTACGTACATCGGTGGACGTCGTATATTTGATGACGACAGTCTTTTATTTTCACGATAATATTTTGGTGCCGGATAAAAAACACCGTAAGAAAGGTACGCGGTCATTGAAAAAAAATCTGAAATAAAAGTATCCTCCGCGCGCACAATAATTTTTTTTTATCATCCACAATCCTTTCTAACAGTCCCTCTCTGTCCTAACCGGAGTCAGGGACGAGCGGGATGAGACCATAATTTCACGAGACACGTGGTCATAACTATTAATGCTCACAATAATTCCACTCAAATTTAATCTAGATGAATTGAATCGAGAGAAATTAAAGTTTAGTAAGGGCAGAATAAAACAATGTGGGTTGAGGCAAATAACTCAGGATCGAAAACCGTCATTCGATGCTTGGAAAGTTATTCATCAGTAAAACCATCGATGATATTTTAGATAGGGGATGAGAAAGGGTGCGGGAGGTTGAGTCCAGGGTTGAGAGGGAGAGTGACCTTTTCGAGCGGGAAAATTGGCACGAATCCTGATTTCCTGGTGTCATGGCCCCAGTCTCAAATTGGAACCGGGCCACAGTTCAATTCCAGTTTCAGCGAGTTTGTCTCGTCATTGATCTAGTCTTATATATCTCTTTTCTTTTTCTTTTTTCGGTAAATAAACCTGTAAAAACGGCTGTAAAAATTGATCATCTTCATTTGTATCCGCAATGGATTGCATTTTGCAAAAAGGAACCACTAGCATTGCAATGATGCTAAGATTGTGCAACTTCATTTTTTGCAATAAAATTGTGGAAATCGTGAAAAACTATGAAATTCAGATGGTAATTTTTGTCTTAAATTTACAGTTTTTAGCGGGTAAATTAGAAACTATGGATGGATAATCGGGTTTCTTCTCCAAGACAAAAGAAGTTGCACAATCTTAGCAACATTGCAATGCTAGTGGTTCCTTTTTGCAAAATGCAATCCAAATAATGCTTAGAATAGCAAACATCAATTATGACTTTCACAGAAAATTGTTAGTTTTAAAGGATAACGACCTTGATAATATAATTACTGTACGTATGCGCATAGATTTATTTTTTAAAGCAAAGCAGAAGTTGCACTGTAATTGAATTGGTACACTCCTGTTAAATTCTGTCCAAAAACTGTCGGAGAACAAAAGGCAGATAAATTTGCCTACTTAAAGCACCGACCGGAAAGTAGCCACCGGCGCAAGTTTGTGCTTCCCATTAGGAACCCCGTTTTGTTATGAGATTTAACTTCAGTCGTTAAGCACAGGTAACAGCCGGGACGCTGTCCTGCCCGACAAACTCTCCCCCTAAAAAAGGGACACGCTTTCTGCAGTGGCGTGGCGTGCTTTGCGATACATCGATGTTCTGCCATTTAAACCTGTGGTAAAGAATCGATTACCAAGGTGTTCGCTGCGAACACCCTGATTACCGATCCTTTTCCATAGGTTGAAATGGCATAACAATCGATATACCGCAAAGCACGCCACGCCACTGGTTTTCTACTCCGAGCCGGAGCTAAACCTCATAATGAAATCCAAAACCAGATTCAAGCCGTTAAATGGATCCTGGAGGACAGGACAGGCACGGTAGAGATAATATTTTGACATTTACAGTTAACGCCGGAATAAGCTGTTGTGAAGGGGGATGGAGGGAGGGAGGAAATTATTTGAGAGCAGCCACTCGTCTCTCGTTCCGGCATCCCTCGAAACCCCTCCAGGGATCGGCGTAATCCTTGTCGTCACCCTTAAGTAAATAGGGCTTAATCACACCACGGAGTAAGCAGATTATTGCAACCACACAGTTAATTCATTTGTTTCGGGGGCGGCTCCTTAACCTCGTGTTACGGCTATTGCGGAGGACTTAATGATGATTAAGGACGTCCTTAACACTGCCGTGCTAAGGATGAACGCCGTATACGCTTCCAGACGTTGCCATATCTTCTTGAATGAAAAAAGGTCTTACTGAAAACATTGTGAATATTTTTACTGCGATTTTTTCAGACAATTTTGTTTGGTATTTAATCTAAAATATCTGAAAATTTCAAGATAAAATATACAAAACTTTCTTCAGAAATACATGTTTTATCCTGTGAAACTTGGCAACTCTCGAATGTTCATACGGCGTTCTTCCTAAGAATGGCGGAGCGGTCCTCTTCGCTAAAGGTGTACGCAGAGTTGCCAAATTTTCCTCGATAAAACACGTATTTTTGACAACATTCACGAATATTTTCCTTGAAATTTTCAGACATTTTAGATTAAATCGCGTACAAAATTGTTCGATAATTTTGGAAAATAATGACCACAATTTTCCCAGTAAATTCGGATTTTATCGGAGGAGACTTGGCAACGTCTGAAGGCTTATACGGCGTTCTTCCTTAGCAGGGCGGAGTGGGTGTAAACAGATCAGGTCCCTTAAACGAACCACATTTTGCAATTAGGAACTGTAAATTCCGGCCCGGTTTAAAAACAACGGATGTGCCATTAGTGTCCTTGTGCACATAAGTGTTTTTTCAGATGAGCCAGAATTCATAGCTTTAAATTGCAAAATGCAGTTCAAATAATGATACAAAAAGATTACTAAGATAGAAATTTGGCAGCCTCCGAAAGCTCATCGTGTGTTCTTTCCTAACACGAAAGTATCGTCTTCATTTCATCGGTGGCGGTGAACTTGTAACTTGTGGAGGGGTTGGGCCTGAGGGGGGGAGGGGGGATGAAAAGTTCCGCTCGAAATTGAGAGAGTCCCGATAATTTTTTCGATTTGGCAGCCGAACAGACGAGGTAACGGGGCAAAAGGATTGCCCATAAAAAGGAGACAGCTCCGAAATGAAGCTGAAGTGGAGAGGTGAGTAAGTGACACCGTCTCTCCCGACTCGTCGCCCCCTGACGCGAGGGCGCTATCCCGATCCCCGGATGAGCCCCAGAGAGCACGAATTCACATGCAAAATAGGGCTCACGCGAATATTGAGATTCGTCTTTACGTCAGGGGGCGGCGGACTGTGCCGAGCCGGGCGCCCCGGGAAACGAGGGTGGTGAGGGGGGTGAGAGCGGATCCCGGAAAAGTATGGGCCTCGAGTGCATTTTTCTCTGACGACGGTTTCATCTTTTTAATCTTCATTTTTTGTCAACGGTCGCCCCCTCCGCCCCCGCCGCCCCCTGACTGCAGAGTCACCCGCTCCCGTGACGCGTCAAGTATATTGAGCACCGGGCGTTGCCAAAATTGAACTGTTTACTTTCAAAATGGCTCCGTTTTTGCAAAAAGTGTTGAAAAAATGAAATAAAAAACTGGCTTCTCTTCAGTCAAATTGATAAAAAAAAAAAAAAAAAAAAAAAAAAAAAAAAAAAACTTATTTTAACCATTGAGGGCAATATTACAGTCTGGTCAAATCCGGAAAAAGCAAGAAGCAACCTCTACTTCCTGTATTTGGACCGTGTTAAGCAGAAAGGAACTATGCCACATCAGCTATTGCCAAAATTTAATTTGGCAATATTCAATGATTTACGAGGGAACGTTTTTGCGGATTCTTTTGAATATTTTAAGGAAGTTGCTTCGCACTGTGCAGAGTATTCGCTGAAATTTGCACAAATTTCCGCACGATCGTTTTCATATAAAAAATTAAATTGCACAATTTAATCTGGCAATAGCTGATGTGGCTCGGGTCCTCTCTATTGAAAGCGGTCATGGTTTGATCCTATATTGCATGATTCAATCCTAGTTCATAGACTTTCAAACAAAAAAGTTTGGTCAATGGACCCCTGAAAAAGAAATTCCTTCCATCGACCAAAAAGCAATCATCGAAAACGACGAAGAATCAACTTTTAACGTCTGGATACAACTATTCGTACTCAATGGATGTCCGTATTGCATATGACGAAAATGGAAGGCGTTTCGGTTTACGTTGCCTTCACGGCACTTTGCGGGTGGTGGACAGTGGATCGAGTCAATAGGAGAGGTCGGACAAAATTTGAAAACTTTAATAGCTTATAACTGCGTTTTTACAACCTTTTGAGGTTCTAAAAGTGGCTCTAATGGTTTCCTCGTGAAAATTTCTGCCCTTAAATTTTAAAATTAGACAAAATAAACATAAAAATTTGCACTTATAGTCAACAATTTCATGCTCGACCCCGACCTCTGTAATTGACTCGATCCACTGTTCGGCGCATCGTAACCTAATACAATCCGATTTTTTCACCTAAATTTGACATAGGTCTTTGTGTGACGTGTGGAGCCAAGGGCCAGGGACTTGCGGTATGAGAGGTTATTGAGGATTTTTGTACACTACGATACAGGGTACTCCTAATAATAGAGCTCAGGGCAGTGGGCTGGAGGGGTCTATATTTATATGTGTACGTGTGTCTGTGATGAGGAGTGTTGGTGACTCACTTGACTCCTTCCACTTGTGCCGGCAGCAGAGTAGCCATTTACCAACGAGACTTGTAGTTTGCGAAATGCTTCAAACTTCACCAGTGCCCACTTCCACACGGTCTAATAATTGTGACCTATATCCCGACAAAGACCTCAGACAGTTAAATAAAAATCCAGCATGCTGTCGTGAAAAAAATTCAGCTCCTGCATCGTCCGTTTGACACATCGATCATAAAACCAGTGTATTTGTGGGATTTGATCATGGTATGGGAATATTTCAGATTTGTTTTTCCCCATAAAAAAAACGTGAAAACTTTTTCCGCGTTTATGTTTAATAGAAACATTATTGATGAACGTATTTTTTCTCTAAAAAAAGAATTATAATTACAGTCAAGAATTCACTTTAGGCTAAGATATTGATCTGACCAAACGACTGAATTTCTACTTTTAAGAGGTAGTTATCGGTATAGTTCCTGTAAATAAAGTAAATGGAACGTTGAAATACATTTACAAGGGAAAAGCGCATGATAATTTCAACTATACTCCTCACTGGAAAAAAAGTAGCTTGGATCAAGCATGATGATTCTTGAATTTGCCGCCAAGAAATGTTTTTTTCTTGCTTTAAGCTGACTTTTTCTTGATACAAGAAAAATAATGCTTGGGTTAAGCAAGAAAGTAGCTTATATTAACCAGAGAAATTCTTGATTTAAGAAGAAATACTTCTTGGCGGCAAATTTAAGATTCTTTTTTTTCCAGTGCTGGCAGATTTGCGTGCCAGCCAGAAGGGTGGTTGCATCTACTGGAGGTTTGGCTGACTCAACCGAATTTTATCTGGCTGACTCAACCATACATCTAGCTGGTGCAACCACTTTCCTGGTTGGGACGGAAATCAGCAAGGGATATACTATGTACTTCAAATTATCACCCTTTCTTTCCCTGCGCGTTTTTTCGTCTGAGAAACGATGGTTCATGTCTGAGAACCTGACTGAGAAAAATAGCTATATGCATCTGACGCAACACTCTTATATTGAAAAGAAATATGATAAATAAAATAAAACCATGATTACAGGAGTTCATTCCAGCTTTTTCTCGACGCAGAAGCGAGAGTCGTTATTTTCCGGTCGATTTCCCGCGCTCCACGGCGCAAATCTGCCGTGCTGAGGAAGAACGCCGTATGAGCCCTCAGACGTTGCCATATTTCCCTCAAGAAAACCCGAATTTACTAAGAAATTGTGAATATTTTCCCCCAAGTTTTTCAGTAAATTTTGCTCACGATGTAATCTAAAATATCTGAAAATTTCACGGAAAAATGTGCATAACTCTCCTCGAAACTACATGTTTTTTTCGGGGAAAACTCAAAAATTAAAGTATCAATACCAGAGCAAAGAAAAAGTGAAAAACAAAATAAAAATTGTGCTTTAAACATTTTGGGACGAGGAAAGTGCCCAAAAATGTCGAACCAAATCAGAACGCCGTATGAGCCTTCAGACGATTCAAAATTTCCTTCAAGGAAAACCGAATTTACTGAGAAAGTTGTGAATGTTTTCCCCCAAGTTTTTGAGTAAATTTTGCTCACGATGTAATCACAAATATCTGAAAATTTCACAGAAAAATATGCACAACTTTCCTCGAAAATACAGTACACCAAAATACACCAAATTTTGGTGTCTAAAAAATTATTTCGCTACTTGTTTCTATGTTCTTTTATCGTTTCTTTTAACTGAAGACTTTATTAATTTTTATATCCTTATAATTCTTTAAAGGTGAAAGTAATTTTATTTATCTCTTCATTTCATTTATTTTTTTTCATCAATGTTCTGGGTCTGGTTCCTTATAGTTTCTTCTTCAGCTCATTTTGCGTTCACAATATCGACATATATTCGGGGAAATTTGACAACTCTCGAATGTTCATACGGCGTTCTTACTTAGCATGGCAGAAATGGACTGCATTTTGCAATTTGGAACTATACATTCTGGCTCTTCTAGAAAGACACGTATGTGCATAGGGAAACTAATGGCACATACTTTGTTTTCAAACCGGGCTAGAATTTATAGTTCCAAATTGCAAAATGTAGTCCAAATCTTTTCCACAAAAAACCGGGGAAATCCGAGCCGAAAAACCACTCGGAAATTCGGCAACGTCGCAGAGCGCGCTTTGTGAAAAATGCTCGGCCTCACGCTCGAGCTCTTCCCATAATTTCATCCACTCGGAACGCATTCATCATCGAGCCGCAGCCCCTTCCGCCGCCCGCGCCTGCAACACGCAGAGCACGCCCGCGCGGCTTGTAACGGGGACCCCCGCAACACGGCTCGTCGAAACCGTTTAATAGCCCCGTATCGCGCTCCCCCGGGATCCGCGGGGGTGGCCGGCCAATTTTTTCAGGTGAAAATATAGGGGTCGTATCCGCGAGGCCCTTAGCGCCTTCATCCTGGCTTCCGCTTCCCCGCGTAACAAACTATTACGACACTATTTTTACTGCCGTTGATATCTTATCTGTTTTCAACACGGCCACGCTTCCGGCTCTCCTTCCGATCCCTCTCACCTACATTCTGCCGGGCTTGGAAAAAACGCCGTATGGACCTTCAGATGTTGCCAAATTTCCTTTGAGAAAATATTAACATTCACGAAAAAACTAAGGAGTATTTTTCCATCGGTTTTTTTATTGAATTTTATGCATATCTAAATCTAACGTATATCGACGGTGTAAGTCGGCAATCACATAACTCGGTTTGCGACGTCGCAGACTTCCTGTCATACTTTATTTTTTGAATAGAAAACTTCTCAACGGCAATTCTTTAAAATTAGCGTGATTTTTCTTCTCTGTGCGAAGAAAATTCTGCATAAACTTCAAGAAATGATGTCAATTTGTTCTCCTATAAAAAAATAACAAAGAGGCGGAGATTTTCAGACACCGCAAACGAGTTATGTCATTGCCGACTTACACCGTCGATATGAAAATCTCAAGAGAAAATATTTGTAAATCTTCTACAAAATAAACATTTTGCAAGTGGAAATTTGGCAACTTTTGAATATTCATACGCCGTTTTCCTAGCACGGCACCATTGCCGCACTAAGCTGCTTGCCAGGCTGAGGAAAAATGCCGTATGGACCTTCAGATGTTGCCCAATTTCCCTTGATAATATATGAATTTTCAGGAAAAACTGCAAATATTTTTCATCGATTTTTTTTATAGAATTTTATGCGTGGTTAGAAGGTTAGATCTAAATTATATGAAAATTTCAAGAGAAAATAGTCATAAACCTCTAAAAAAATAAACATTTAATGAGTGGAAATTTGGCAACTTTCGAATGTTTATACGCTGTTTTTCTAGCACGGCAGCATTGCCACACTAAGGAAAAACACCATATGAACAATTGAATGTTGCCAAATTCCCACCGATACTACTCTGTAAGGAAACATACAGATACTTTTTCTTTAAATATTCAGAAACTTTAATTCCAATTGTGACCACATTATTTTGAATAATTTGAAAGGCAAAACGCACAAGTTCTTTTTATAGAATTCGTGTTTTGTCAAATAAGATTTGGCAGCAAGCATAGGGTCACATGAAACTACCGCTAAAGTTGAGCTCCGTAGTTCGTATAAATCCACGCTTTTGATGCCCAACCAGATTTTTCCTGAGGGAGCTCGGTGTGATGTCGTGCTAAAAAAAAAATAACGCCGCGCCGTATGAGAAGCTATACGTTGCCAAATTTCTTCCAGTAAAATATCTTCTTTTGAAAAAAAATTTCGAGTACTTTTGCTAGAACTTTACAGATAGGATAGATTACTCGTTAGCCGAACTTGGAATTCCCTGAAAAATTGGAAGTTTAAAGTGACTATTTTCTTATATTTTTTGTTTCGTATCCTAAGAAATTGAGCAATATTTGAGGGTTCGTAGGAAGTTTTCCGTTAGTGCTTGCGGAACAAGTATCATCCTCGATTAACAAACTTCATACGGAGCGGAAGATCGCGTGGTCGGAATTCAAGTCTTTCAGCATTATTTACTGCAGCAGAGTTGCCATTTAAGCAACACTCGCACAAGCTTACTCGCTTAAAACTTTAATTAGACACCATCGTCTGGCAACAGAGGAGTTTTAACGTTAGAAGTTCGTACAATGCAACAT
Organism: Bemisia tabaci; assembly: GCF_001854935.1. Taxonomy (NCBI): domain Eukaryota; kingdom Metazoa; phylum Arthropoda; class Insecta; order Hemiptera; family Aleyrodidae; genus Bemisia; species Bemisia tabaci. The sequence goes on from NW_017547236.1 coordinate 604,260, forward strand.
GCAATGTTGTCCTATTTGCAACTGATGGTGAAATCTCCCATGTAACGCAATGTAAAGTAGCAACACTCTCGAAGGAAAGTGGCAGTGAGGAAAAATGTTCACTTCCTTCTTTCGCGAAAGTTGGAAGTGAGTGGACTTGTATTTTTGCAATGCACGGGTCAGGCATCATTTCAGGCAGCAAAGGCCTAAAACATTGGGTTCTCCTCCAATCGCTGGGTAAAAAGTATATGATGATAAAATATGTTTCATGATTCATCGCAAGTTTTGATTTAATGCGAGAGGAAAAGGGCGAAAACGGAATGCCTTGTAAAATACCAGGTTCATTACCAGAAAGGGATCATTGGCACTTCCTAATTGCGAAAAAATTGAGAAAATAAAGTCAGCGGTGAAAATGACGAAAATACGACTGTTCCAACTTCGACTGTGTCTTGTGTGATCAGTGTAGAAAGAATTTCATTCGTTCTGTTTTGCGAGTGTGATGTCTTCCCAAAAAAATGAAGCGCGGTCCATAAAAAATGCCAACGCATTAAATTAATAAATGAAGACGACCCATGAATTTATCAAGGACGCCATTTGACGAGTTATAGAGCCATTACTACACTATAACACCCAATTTTATTCATTATGTAGCGTGAATTTGGCCTTTTTGGGTGTATCTTGCGCCTGGGGAGCGAAACCGGTTTCAGATCCGAGTTATACAATGGGAAGTTCGCGGCGATACTTATTGTGAAATATTTGAGGAGCAGAGATGGACCACATGGGTTCCTGTGCGGATTTTAAAATCTGAACAGGCATAGGCAATGGTAAACTGGAGATGTGTGGAGGAAAAGACTGAGCATTATTTGTGAGTCTGAGGCAGAGAACTGATATATCTAACTGAACGCCGAATGGAGGTGTTAACCTCTTCAACTTTCTCCCCTTTGAGAAAAGTTGGGGACAAAGTTCTTATCTAAGTTGTGCCATAGACGTATATCTTTTTCCACACTGCTGTCTTGAATTTACAGAGCTCTACAAAAGCAAATATCAAACATTAACTCCCGCAAAATGAATCGTACACCTCCAAAACTTTTCTGTAATGGTGTTGAATCCGTTCTAGTCCGAAGCATTCATTCAATGTCTCTTGCTGAAAATCCGTTTCTGAGAATTTCAATATTTTATTTAAGTTTCAAAACCAATGCGAAAAATAATCATTCAACGTTCATGGAGGGAAAAGGATGGAGGAAGCAATTGTCAAAATTTACCGCAATTCCTGCATACTGTACTTTTCACTATTGTGTGTTTGTATTAACTTTGATTATTTAGGGTCCTTAAAAAAAATCAACATTAAAAACACGAAGCACAAAGTTGTAAAGGCAATTACTCGTATTTAAACGGCCGAGATTAGATTCTGATGAATGAAAACGGTGGTACGACAACGGTTGAGTTCCCGTTTAATTCGACATTCCCATTTCATTTATGTTTAGTATACATTAGCTGAACCAGGAACTTTTTCTTTGGGGGGGGGGGAGGCAGAAGGGTACATCATCAAAAGGAGTTGTGGAGCACAGAGAAACACTCCGTACCAAAGAGGGCCTGGGAGACATCTATCAGCTGCAAATGAAGGTTTGCGGTTCCTAGCTTCCATGGGGAATCTGAGGGTATTCCTACAAACATTTTGGAAAATTGAGTCATTTCAAGGGCAGTTATATGCCGTTCTTACCACTGAAAATTGATTGAAATACTACTTCAAAGCTGAAAGATATACCACACATTCATTATGAAAATTACCTCACATTTTCGTGGGGGTCAAGTATATTTCGGGAGGAAGAGGGCACGCTCATGACTCAATAATTCTGCCCATGCATGTAACACCAGTGACGTGGCGTTCTTTGCGATATATCGATTGATCTACCATTTAAACCTATGGAAAAGGATCGATAAACAGGGTGTTTGCAACGAGCACCTTGATAATCGATTCTTTACCACAGCTTCAAATGGGGTTATGTCGATAATCGATCATTCACGCCTCGCCACTGATAGACACATGCATATGTCGCACGAAAATAGTTAAATCGGGCATTTTGTCAAATACCTAGGCAAATTAACCTAGGCCGTATGGGGGACTGTACTCAGTACTGTCACAGGTTTAGCAAGCCTGCGGACCCCAGCTGGTAGCCCCTGCCTTAAAGGGGGGTGAAGATGGTCACCGGCTTCATGGCGTATGAACCACTCATCAGAGGGGCAGACAGGGCTCATAGCTGTGGTGAAAGCAGCCTGTCTAGGAGACGGTACTCCAAAATCAAACCCTGGTCCTCCAGGTTGGGGGTTGGGGCATCGGGCTAACTCCCCGATACCCGGAAAAAACTTAATGTTAAAAAGCCTAATAAAGATAGCCTCGGTGATAATGGAAAAAAACGGATTTTGCGACACAAACTACGGAAAAGGACAATGGTTTTTGGGACATGGAATGTACAGGGCATTTCTAATAAATTGACAGAGGTTGTATCGGAGGTAAAAAAGTATAATGTAGATGTCGCCGTGTTAACAGAAACGAAAAAGAAAGGCACAGGATCAGAAAACTTAGGATGTTATGATCTGTTCTATAGTGGTGTCAGTAAAGATCAACGCGCACAGCAAGGAGTCGCCATACTTATCCGGAAAAGTTTGCGTCCGTCTATAACTACTTGGGAAGCAGTAGACCAGCGGATCATCAGAATGCATCTTACACTGCATGGTCACAAGGTGGCCCTGTTAGGAGTATATGGTGTGAATGATGATGCTCCCGTCAATCTAAAGGATCAGTTCTTTGAGCAACTCAACGACGAGGTTCTGAGGGTTGGAAGGACAAGGGAGGTCATTATCATGGGAGATTTGAATGGTAGAACCGGACGAAGGAATGGTTCTAAAGTTGTTGGACCTTTCGGTGAAGAGGCGATGAATGACAACGGTGCACGCATTATTGATATGTGTGAACAAAACGAGTTGAAAATACTGAACGGATTCTACCAACATCGAGATATCCATAAGTACACGTGGGTTCAGCAAACTCGGGGGCTGAAGTCAATCATCGACTACGCGGTCACCAGGCAAACGAGTACCATGAAGGTTCAACAAGTAAGAGTTTGCCGGGGGTTCTCCTGTGGTAGTGATCACCATTTTCTCAAGGCGGAGATTGCATTTCCGGTTAAGTATGGGCTGCAGAGGAATACCTTGCAACATCAGAAGTGCCAGCCACAAGGAACGAAGATCGAACAAGTGCACTACAACATCGATAGCTTACAGCATGAAAGCGTGAAAGCGCTCTACAGGAAGCGGCTGGATGAGAAACTGGGAGTAGAAACTTTCGATACTGCAGAAGAGTTGTACCAGTTCATCAAAAGTTGCATACATTCAGCTGCGAAGGAAGCCCTGGGTATGTGTAATGAGAGCAAGGATGTACAGAAACCCTACTGGTGGGACAAAGAGGTAGAGGAGGTAATTGAAGAAAAGCGTAGGAAGTACCATGATTATCTGGCTTCTAGGACTGCAGACACCCGCGGCGCGTATAGGAAAGCCCAGGCGAGGGTTCGTCTTTTAATCACCAGGAAGAAAAACGAGTCTTGGGAGACCAACTGCTCAAGGATTGACACATACCTGGGGGGAAGGAAGAGTGCTGAGAGCTGGAAGCTGATCAAAGGCCTAAGAAGGGACATGAAACGGGACATTATATCTCCGATAACAATCTCACAGCTTGACGAACATTTTAATAAATTATTGACGGAAGGACGACCAGAGTTTCAAACGGGGAATGCTGAAAATATAGTCGAGGATCACTCAATGGAAATTCGAGTTGAGGAGGTGGTCAAAGCAATCAGGGAATTGATGAATGGAAGAGCTCCTGGGCCAGGAAACATTCCAGCCGAGTTAATTAAATGTGGGACTGGCAAGTTGGTTAACCATCTCAGGGATTTGCTGCAGAAGTGCATTGACGGTGATGACATCCCGAAAGAATGGAAAGAGGCCTGGATAACAGCGTCGCATAAAAAAGGAAGGAAGGATGACTGTGGGAACTACAGAGGGTTAGCGGTGACAGGAACGATAAGTAAAATTTATGGAAAAGTGCTGAAAGCGAAGATCGAAGAGGAGTGGACCCCGTTCGAGGCGGAGGAGCAAGCAGGTTTTAGGGCTGGTCGGTCTACCGCTGATCATCTGTTCTGTGTTACCCAGTTAACCGAAAAGAAGAGAATTGTTGGCCAGGAGCTTCATTTAGTGTTTTTGGATATTGAAAAGGCTTATGATAGTATTCCTCTTGTGAAACTCTGGGAAGTCCTAGAAGAAACTGGTTTTAGTAAAGGACTTATTGGGGCAGTCAAGCAGTTTTATCGGGGGGCTTTTGCTAGAATTAAGTGCCAAGGAAGGCTTTCAGACGGTTTTTTTGTCACCAAGGGGCTTAAGCAGGGATGTTGTCTGTCACCGACGCTGTTTAAGATATATCTAGAGCACGTTCTGAAGGAATGGAAAAGAAAGTGTGCCGGCATGGGCGTCCCTCTAAATGACCAAGAAACACTGTTCACGCTATGCTTTGCTGACGACCAGGTAGTCATAAGTCAAGATCACGATGACGCGGAGTATATGACCCGGAAGTTGGTGGAGGAGTACCGCAAATGGGGCCTCGAGGTTAGTGTCCGTAAGACAAAAAAGATGTCAGTCGGAGGCGCTCAGCAAAGCATAGTCCTGGAGGATGGTCAACATATAGAAAGTTGCGAACAATACAAGTACCTGGGGGTGAACCTGACTTCGGATGGGAAGCTGGATCAGGCCATTCGGGACCGTAATCTTCTAGGAAGGAAAGCCATCGCCATGCTTAATGGGATCCTTTGGGACCAAAGGATTTCCAAAGACAACAAGAAGAGGATTTATAACTCGGTTGTCAAGCCTATTATCACCTATGGCAGTGAAGTGTGGCAGTTGAAGAAGCGGACCCAAGAAATGCTCAAGGCGACCGAGATGGATTTCTGGCGAAGATCGGCTGGAATCTCGAGGAGAGAACGTGTCAGGAATGAACGTGTCCGAGAGATAATGGGCGTTGAGGGGACGATTGTGCACGATATCATGACCAAGCAATTGGTATGGTATGGGCATGTGCAGAGAATGGCTGATACCAGGTTGCCGAAGAAGGTGTTGGAGTGGGTCCCCCCAGGTAGGCGACGGAGAGGGCGTCCAGCCAAACGGTGGGTAGAGGGCATCCATGAAGAGATGGAGAGATGCCAGCTTCCGGAGGATCTCTACCATGACAGATTCCTGTGGAGAATAGGCGTCGCAGAGCGCCCTAGCGCGCCGTAAAAGCGGCTCATACATACATACCTAGGCAAATGCTTACGTGTTGTATAAATGTATTCTTGCACGAAGTAATATTATGATTCTTTTTCTCATTTTAGACAGCATAATTCATTGCTCCGGTAAGAAAGAATTCTCTGTGAAAATGTGCATCATACAATAGTGCTTCATACAATGTTTAGCTCCTAAACGAACATTCATCTTGGATATTGTTCAGCAAGCACAAGTTTTTTTTAAATAATTATGAGAACCATTCAAAGAGAAAGAAACAAGAGGAGGTGGTAGATTTGATGAGTTATTTATCCAAAAATATTGACAAGTCGTAAGCTTTTCGCCGTAAATGTACAACCTTTCTTAAAGTATCAAAGTTTGACGGTCTGCCGGGGCATTTGATGAAATAACTGGTTTGACTAATTTTATACGACATGAACATCAACTACCAATCAAAGATGAAGCACCACACACGTAACCAGCACAATTTTACCATGCTCTTTTTAACATGCATGCTCTATGGAAGAGTAACTGCAAATCATGCCGGTTTAAAGACTCAAATTCTTCAAGGAAAGTCAATGGAGATTGGAGATGTTGCATGTGTGAGGGATTTGCGATTTGACCATTGATTCCTATGTAAAAGTGCGCGAGAAACACGATGGTGCCACTGGTTTTCTCTGAAATCAACTCCCAAGCTCAAAAAAAGCTCTCAAAGTGAGGCCAAAATGGAGGGAATATCCCACCCTACCCTGGGAGTCCACCTCTACATCAAGACAAACTCTCCGTGCAAAGATAGGGAGCAAATACATTGGCAGGGTTGCCACTTTATTTGGGGACTCCAAAACTGAAAACACGGCATCACTGCTAATGTATTTGATCCCTATCTTTGCATGGAGAGTTTGTTTTGATGTAGAGGTGGACTCTCAGGGTAAGGTGGGATATCCCCTCCATTTTGGCCTAACTTTGAGAGCTTTTTTTGAGCTTGGGAGATGATTTCAGAGAAAACCAATGGCACCATCGTGTTTCTCGCAATCTTTTACATAAGAATCCATGGTCAAATCGCAAATCCCTCACACATGCAACATCTCCATTGTTGAACGTGACCAAAAAGATCCAGGGGTCTAAAAATCCACTCGAAAGAGTCAACTGTGCGCCACGCAAACCTCTCGGCAACTCATCAAGCGTCAGAACGGATTCCCGCGCTAAATTTACGACTTGATTGATGACAGATATTTTAATAATGGGCGCCAGCGACTAGCAATCCTTCATGCTGTTCTCGGTCTTTCACTTGTCGGAGAACACAGCTCACCAACACACTCACAGCCCAATTTATGTCAGAGACCAACGTCCACTGTACATGTGCTCCCCCCCCCCCCCCCCCCCCNTCCCCTCCATATCGAGTTCGCTTTTAATCATATGAGCGGCTCCGGTCGGGGAAACGTGTTTTCAGTTGTGTGTTTCACAGCGTTTGTCTGAATTAATAATATTTCTAAGAATAAAAATTCACAATATTAAAAATGGGTCTGTCAAAAAATTTTGCTGGAGTAATTTCTTACAGAAAATGACTAAAAACTGGACTGATTGTGAGTTCGACCAAAACGCACCAAGTCGCGACAAAAAAACAAGGAAAGACAAAAGATAAAAATAAAAGTTAAGAGTAGTTTTGAGTTCTATGAGTCGTTAGTTTTCTGCTATCAAAAATTCAAAGTCAACAACAGGGCCGGATTTACCTACTTGTCGCCCATGGGCCGCCTATGTTTTACCGCCCCCTTCTCATTCGTTTTGAAACATCAATAAAAACCATCAAGTGAACGTTCCGGAGGGGGAGGGGTGCATCAGACGCGTTTACCTACTCGTGTTGAATACATTTTTTGCGAAATCCCTGTCAACACTGCTTGCAAAATTTCATGGAACTTTGCTTCTCCATTTGTAAGAAATGAACTAAAAAATTATGAATGAACAAACATAATAATGTGGAATAATAATTTTAACATCCGCCGCTGCGCCGCGCCGCGCTGATCGCACTGCGTTTGGCGTAATGCGCGAAGTATTCCTGCAGTCTTGTAGGCGCTATGCGTTTCACACCCACCGCTCCTGACCGCAATGTATTTGGCGCAATGGGTGAAGTATTCATGCAGTCTTGTAGGCGCTAATATGTGTTACATGCCGACCGCCGCGCCGAGGGCTTGTCCTTTTCATCTCAAGTCCTCGTCATCAATCCTCTCTGCGCTAAGCACCAGGCCAAATTGCGTGTATAGTTCCTCTCTTAACTCGACTAATTAAAGATGCTGTCTCTTTTATCACCGAAAAACGACAAAATTAGAAATTACTATACTCTCAGGAAAGAGAAATTTTGTCCTCTTTTCTCATTGATAATTTTTTTCTAAATCCGATTTTTTTTATACCTACATTAAAAAAAATTGCAAAATTTGCTGCCCCTAAATTTGCCGCCATAGGTCACGGCCCATGTGGCCATCCCCTTAATCCGGCCCTAGTCAACAAACAATATTCTGAAGCAGAAAATGGTCATCAAACTTTGTCGTCAAGATTCAGTCTTTGAGTAATTGTAAAGCTCATTGAAGTTAGCGCATCTGTTCCAACTCGGACCTTCAGAGTGTCCTTAGGTACCTGCCTTTCGGCACCAAAAATCTTCTTCTTACACTAACTTCTTCACTTACTGTGCAGTTTCGTGCGTGTCTTGATCATTTTCATTTATTCGCGTTGGTGCGTTTTCGTTCTCACTGATTCAATTACGCTTGAAGCCGACCCTCTGTGCGGTACGTCATTGATGCCCGCGGACGCGCCATAAAAGCGAAATTTATTCAGCAGCGGGCGCGAAAGGTGCCCATTCATAAAGTCCGCCTATCGCACGCTCGGCGCTCGGGCGGTGCAGGAATTCATTCCACACCGGGCCGGCCCGCGTCGAGGAGATTATCGTCAATGTCTCGGCTAAAAATTATTTTGTTTACAGCCTCGGCTTCCGCTCCGATCATCCGTTTCCAATTCACAATTTACGATTGATGCGTAGCGTCGAGTTGAATCATGCGCTGCGTTTCGGAAAACCCCTACTGTCCGTCATAAAAAAAAACCCGGAAAGGACGAGTGGATGAATATTGCATATCTACTGACCGGGGCGAAAATCAGCAATATCGCTATTCTGCAAAAGAGATCGTCTACGGGAAACCAACGGAATCGGCGCAGACCGGGTTTCATCATTTAGTGTTATGTTCTTCGCGAACTCTGGAACACTGGCATTTGCTTGTGAGCTTGGATCAAAAATTCATCATCCGCCTGAGAATTTCTGGGCATTAGAATGACATTTTAGTAGCAATTTTTTTCATTTTTTTTTAGGTGCCGATTTGAAAGTCATCCGGCAAAGTTACCTCAGTGGTGCTAAGAAAATTGTCTGTTTTGGGATGTAGCACCGACGGATAACGTTTTATTTGAAGGCGCGGTACCTACGGATAACTTTTTATTTGACGGTACACTTAAAAATAACTTAGCACTGAGACCTGACACTGTAGGTAAAATAGCGCTGACTACGGGCGGTAAGGCTCAGCAATACTGCGTGATACCAACGAATGCAATTTGAGAATTAATCTGCTTTCCGTGAGCTTTGAGCCTAAATTGTAGGATGACACTGATTTTCCATTTCTTCCAAAATGTATAAATATTTTAAAAATACAAGTATTATACATCGATGAGCCTAGATGCCCCCCCCCCCAAAAAAAAAATAATGATCTTTTGATTAATTTATAAAAAAATGAGAAATTATCGAAGAATTCCTCTCCCTTTTGGTGAATAAAAATAGCTGCTGACTGTAAGGGGTTGCAGGGTCAACAGCAACATGAATATGAATAGCAATACTGCCAAGCTAAGGAAGAACGCCGTATGAGCATTCGAGAGTTGCCAAATTTCCTCCAGTAAAATATCAATTTTTCAGATAACTTATAAGTATTTTCTCTCGAAATTTTCAGATACTATAGATTAAATTGTGATCGAAATCCTGTAAAAAAATTGGTGTACAGATATGTACAAGTTTTCCAGGAGTTTCGTATTTCATCGAAGGGAATTTGGCAACACCTGAAGGCTCATACGGCGTTTTTCCTTAGCACGGCTGAATAATGGCACCACCCCATGGACACCGGCTCCGCGTATGAATAGGGGTTGAAATCCGGGCGAGGGCGGTGGCGGTCAATAAATCATCGCGATCAGATGTTTCTGTCGCTGTTGACCATTTACAGACGCCAGCAACTCCATGACAGATCTAATTACCAACCTGCCAGTTTCCGGGTCAATTGTACCGCTTGTGCTTTTGCTGCATCTCTCTTCTCTCGCTCCCTCACTCAAACTCATACCGACACTCGACTCGAGTGACTGACGTCAGGGATTTTATTGGGCGCGATTTGAGCCCGAATCCTCGGACCCCTACTTCCGCATATTGTCAACTTTTTCTCTCTGTAAGTAGCCTCTCCAACTTTGACCCTTTCTTCGGCGCCTTGCTCACTTCCTTCCACGGTAGAAATTCATCTTCTCCTAACATTCTGAGAGCTTTTTCTTTTCTTCATAATAGTCCCGTCATTGATCCTTTGCTGAGCATAATCAAAATTTGAAATCCAAATGGATCAAAATTTTGTAGTCATGCTCAACATCTTTCCATGGTTTTATACTAGATTAACACAAGGTATGGACATGTTTAAAATTTCCCATAAGCCTCTGCGCGAGTCACATGACCTCGTGACGTGCACTAAGGGGCCCGTTTGACCGCCCGATTTCCAACTTCATTATTGCTCCATTTAAAAATCAAAACTACCACGCAATCACAATGCCAGGTAATAAGATCCTCGAGAACAATTAAATTATCCACCATGACTGACAAGCAGTTGCATTTCGGATGAACGGACGAGCTGACTTTAGCAGTACTCATAAAAACTAAATCGATGGCCAAAAAGCGAAATCCCGTGTCTCCATAACGGTGTTTCAAAATTTCCGCTCCTTTTATATTTTCGCAAAATAGCGAGCCAACTTTATGGCTTAAAATAGTGACCAATTTCTTGGGGGAAAAAATCCAGGATGTTTTCTAGAAATGACGTTGACTGGTCCTCCGAAGGGAAAATAGAGTATTACAGGAGGTCTACAAAGTCACAAATGAAGATACGTGGTTTTGCGTTTTGGTCACCGTTTTGGCCAATCTTTGACTTTATTTGAGATCTAGTCTCTGTAAGAGGTGTACAACTGTGTACTCTCACTGAGACATGATCCATCAAAGTCAGGATCATCGACTTTCAGCGTAAGTTATTTTAATTATCTGAAAGGAGGTGGAGAGGAGGTCTTTTTTCAACTTCAATTCAATACTTCGTGCTGTTAAAATCTCAATTTTTTCTCGTCAAAATAGTTCAACAAACGGTTTTCTCGTCATGAATCAGAGGGAGGAAAATGAAGGGGCGGCACAGAATTCCTTGACTACGTCTTTCTGTCCATTTATCAGGAGAAGATAAGCTGTTCCCAGAAGTGGCTAAATGACGGGTAGACGGCGGATGTTTTGCAATATTAAATATGATTAGATTAAAGAAACTGTATAATTTAATCTCTTAGCCGACGATTCAGCAGCTTGTTGTTTTCAAGGAAGCGTTTCAAATAAAGAGTTCTCATTTCATACTGTATGATGAGATTATTTTAATTCATGGAGAAACATTCTTGAAAACTTTCCGAAGTGATGATGAAGTATAAAAAATCCAAAATATAGTATTTGTGATGAAATGTTATCAACGATTGGACACGGAAATATAATTGAATCAGCATTTTTCTTGGAATATCACTTTCAAAATTAAATTCTAAAAAATGGTTAAGTTTTTCAAATAAACAAAATTCTTTCTCAGCACTGCGGGTTGATTGATGATATTGATAGACAAAGCAATAGGCAAAGAAGACATACAAGGAGTATGAAGTGACCCCATTGGTCAAAATAGGTGGCTCTTATAGACTAAGAGAGAAAATGGTGGACTAACTAAAAGGTCTCTTGTGGATTGCAGTTAGTTAGTCTGTTACCTACTTCCTTTATCCATTGCAACCATCCACTTCCACCAATAGGATCCCTCCATATCCCTTTTGCCCTTCTTTGTCTACAGCTTCGTCTATCAATTTCAACAATCAAATCGCTGGACTGTGCCTCAAGATGGAAATGCGTACAATTACGATGAGTATTTTGACTTTCAAAATATTATTTTTGGTTACAGCTATATCAAGGTATCTATACCTGTCGATGGACCCTCAGGAGATCTGGCCGCATAGTAGCCAGATCTACCGTGGACGAACTCCGTATGAACATTCGAGAGTTGCCACATTTCCCCGAATAAAACATGTATTTATGAAGAAAGTTATGCTTATTTTTCCTTACATTTTTTTCGATATACTAAATTAAATTACTAATACAATTCCCAGAGAAATTAAGAGAAAAAAAATTGAGAATTTTCCCGGTAAATTCGTTGCTTATTAAAGAAAATATGGTAATGCCTGAAAGATCATACGGCGTCTCCCTTAGCAGGGCAGTGATGGACGCTCTTGATTTTGAATAGAATCAGAATCTGAAACTAGATAGCTGCAAACGACCCTCAGTTGGAAACTTGGCAATCGGGCTCACACACGTCAATGTTCCATGCATACGCTCCGCTGCCCTTCAGCCTCTCAGGTGATGCGTGGTGCATATCTGTCTGGGCGCGAGCTTACTTTTTCATCCCCTTCGAGAGGGCTGGAAAAGCATTGTTTACGGTTTATTCACTTCCTTCTTATGAACCTCGCCTTTCCCCTCTCAAAGCCAACAGTCCGGGATTTGAGTAGGTCCTCCACGATGATGTGTCGAACTTGCATGATGAAGAGAGGTCCAAGTCAATGGAGTCATCTACTCTCGCTGACGCTTTCGCACCGTTTGAAGTTTGTCAAACCGAACAACCTAACATAAGACAATGTGTTTGACACAGGCTCTGCACACACGCAAAGTTAAAAGCTTCCACAATTTGAAAAATACTTCATTCGACTTATTTTACCCTTATCCTGTAGCCTCCATTTGTGCCCCTAGCGATAAATCCCATCTCGGAAGGATGTTAAACCAGGTATATTCCGTCGTTTACCTGATAGAACGTCAGTCCCTTTCAACGATGCCAACGCTCCCCTTGCAAATTGTACAGTGCCCAAGATATATCTTGGGTATTTCTAACTGAAGATTTATCGGATTTTTCCACGTAAAAGCGTAGGTAATTTTGATTAAAATTGCACATGACCATTCTTGTGAAATAAATGAATTGTTTGATTCAATTTGGCAACCTTGGAATGGAGTTACGTTCCTTCGTCCGGGAGACGACGATTCATCGCTCAAAATAGCAACTGCAGGCTGATTATTGAAATTGATAGACAAAGCGATAGACAAAGAAGACACAGGGAGTTTGGAGCTGTCCTATTGGTTAAAATGAGTGAGTCTTATAGACTAAGGGAGAAAATGATGGACTAACTATCGGGTCCCTCGGGGGTTGCCGTTAGTTAGTCTATTGCCTACCTCCTTTGTCCATTGCAACCAACCGCTTCAACCAATAGGATCGCTCCAAATCTCTTTTGTCTTATTTGTCTATGGATTTGTCTATCAATTTCAATAATCGGCCTGCTGGAGGTGCTGGATACTTGCATACAAATGATGTTCACGAATGAACCTATCTGATCCTGCCGTTGACTTTTACCTCCATACTGCCATGCTAAGGAAAAACACCGTTTGAGCCTTCAGAAGTTGCCAAATTCCCTCCAATAAAATATTAATTACCTCGGAAATTTGAGAATCTTTTTCTTCGAGTTCTTTAGGGAATTTTAATTTTAATCAAATCTAAATTACCTGAACATTTCGAGAAAAAATATTCATAACACTCTTCAAAACTAAGCATTCTAATGGAAGAAATTTGGCAACTCTCGAATGTGCGTACGACGTTCTTTCTTAGCACGGCAGCATACGAAGAGGGCGATACGTTAATGTTGTTCCTCAATCATGCCTTATTCTATTTCGCTTTTTCGCTAATTCCAAAAGCGACGTCGGAACCGGGAACTAAGCTTTAGCTCAGTCGAAGGGCGGCACTCGCATCCACCGCGCGGCGCAAAATGTTCCCTTCATTAACTGATAAAACTCCGGGATAGGAGAGGAGGATGCTTGGCTGCCTGAACAATATACACACGTGAGGTTGCCAAATCGCACAAGAAATCGCCGGTCCTCTAGCGTGAGGGCGTATCTCGATTCCCACACGAGCCCCAGAAAACATGGTTTTATATTTAAAACAGGGTTTACGTGGAAATTGAGATACGTCCTTACGTCAGGGGGACGACGGAATGTCTGGTCGACGCACAATGGATCGAGTCAATAGGAGAGGTCGGACAAAATTTGGAAACTTTAAAAGCTCCGTTCGAACAAAATTTTGAGATTTTAAAAGTGGCTCCATCAAAAAATCTCAAAATTTTGTTGTTTTAAAAGTGGCTCCATTCCCGTATGGGGGACTGTTGTCACAGGTTTAGCAATCCTGCGGACCCCAGCTGGTAGCCCCTGCCTCAAAGGGGGCAGTGGAGATGGTCACCGGCCTCTGGGCGTATGAACCACCTGCTAGAAGGGCAGACAGGGCTCTGAGCTGAAGTGAAAGCAACCTGTCTAGGAGAGGCAACTCCGAAATCAAACCCTGGTCCTCCAGGTTGGGGGTTGAGTCATCGGGCTAACTCCCCGGTACTTGTAAAAAGTTTTACTGTTAAACGACCTAACAATACAAGCCTCGGTACCACTACAACTAAACGGACACGTCGACAAAAATTGAGAAAACGGACAATGGTATTTGGGACGTGGAATGTCCAAGGCATTTCAAATAAGTTACCGGAAGTGATATCGGAGATTCAGAAACTTGGAGTGGATGTCGCTGTTCTTACTGAGACCAAGAAAAAAGGGCACGGGTCAGAGAATTACGGTGACTATGATCTATTCTACAGCGGCGTAGCCAAAGATCAGCGTGCTCAGCAAGGAGTAGCAATACTTTTGCGGAGAAGCCTACGTAAGTTCGTGGGCACTTGGGAGGCCGTCAACCAGCGCATTATCAAAATGAACCTTAACCTGTACGGACATAAGATCACGCTGCTCGGAGTATACGGTGTAAATGATGATGCCACTGTCGCATGTAAGGACCAATTCTTCGAAGATCTGAATGATGAAATACTGAACGTTGGTGCTGGCAGGGAAGCCATTCTTATGGGTGATTTGAACAGCAGAACGGGACGACGAGTAAACTGTAAAGTTGTTGGACCGTTTGGGGAGGATGCTGTTAATGATAACGGTGATCGGCTCATCTCAATTTGTTCTCAAACTGAGATGAAAATTTTGAATGGCTTTTTTCAACACAAAGACATCCATAAGTATACCTGGGTCCAGCCAACGCGAGGATTGAAATCCATCATCGATTATATAATTGTAAAGCACACTACTAAGTTGAAATTGCAGCAAGTTAGAGTGTGCAGGGGACTCTCTTGCGGCAGTGATCATCATTTCCTCCGAGCAGATATAGCGTTTCCCGTTAAAGGGATTAAAGGTAAAGAGCCAATGCCTGAGCAACAGCAGAGTCAGGGAACGCAAAATCATGAAGTATGGTATAACATCGAAAGTTTGGAGCACCCTAGTGTCAAGGCTCTGTATCGGAAACGCTTAGATGAGAAGCTGGGGGATGGACTCTCGGGTACCACGGAAGAGCAATATCAGTTCATCAAAGATTGTATCCACTCTGCAGCGAAAGAAGCCCTAGGTGTTTACAAAACCAGTAATAAATACCAGCATCCTTACTGGTGGGATGAAGAAATTGAAGACGAGATAAATCTTAAGAGGCAAAAACACCTTATATTTCTGTCGTCTAAAAAGACTGAAGATAAAGTTGCTTACAGGAAAGCTCAGTCTAAAGTTAGGAGCCTCATAACACGGAAGAAGAATGAAGCTTGGGAAAGCAACTGTTCTAGAATTAACACCTACCTAGGGGGGAGAAAAAGTGCTGAGAGCTGGAAGTTAATTAAAGGTTTGCGTAGAGACATGAAGCGCGACATCGTTTCTCCGATATCACTTAAAAAACTGGAGGATCATTTTAAAGATCTTTTGACGGAAAGGCGCCCAGAGTTTCGAGACAACAGCACGGACAACGGAAGAATGAACAACTTGGAGATCCACACTTGTGACATAATTAAAGCGGTCAAAGAGCTGCAAAATGACAAAGCACCGGGTCCTGGTGGGATTCCTGTCGAGTTGGTCAAGTACGGGACTGCCAAGCTCTTTGAGTGCCTCAGAAAACTGATGCAACAATGCATCAGGGGTGACGAGGTACCAAGGGAGTGGAAGGAGTCTTGGATCAAGGCCATCTACAAAAAGAAGGGAAGGAAGGACGACTGTAACAACTACCGGGGGCTCTCAGTGACCGGGACAATAAGCAAAGTGTACGGGAAGATACTGAAAGCGAAGATCGAGGACGAATGGCAGGATCACGAAGCAGAGGAGCAGGCTGGTTTTAGAGCTGGCAGGTCTACGATAGATCACCTCTTTGTTATTGTCCAGGTCATTGA
The DNA here is from genome assembly GCF_001854935.1 of Bemisia tabaci. Classification (NCBI taxonomy): domain Eukaryota; kingdom Metazoa; phylum Arthropoda; class Insecta; order Hemiptera; family Aleyrodidae; genus Bemisia; species Bemisia tabaci. Next base: position 620,154 of record NW_017547236.1, read on the forward strand.
GAAGAAAATGGCCGTAGCTCAGGAACTGCATTTAATTTTTGTGGATCTCCAGAAGGCGTATGACAGCGTGCCGTTGGTGAAACTTTGGGAGGCCTTGGAAAAATCGAATTTTAACGGGGGGTTGATTGACGCTGTTAAGCGATTTTATAAAGGGAGTTTTACCAAAGTTAAGTGCCATGGGGGGTTGTCAGCGGGATTTTATGTGACTAAGGGTTTAAAACAGGGATGTTGTTTGTCGCCAACATTATTTAAAATTTATCTCGAGTGCGTGCTAAAAGAATGGAAAAAGAAATGCTCTGGTATGGGTGTCCCCTTGGGTGATCTCGAAACTCTGTTTACTCTGTGCTTTGCTGATGACCAGGTGGTGGTTGCTCAAGATCAAGATGACGCGGAATACATGATGCGCAAGCTAGTAGAAGAGTATCGGAAGTGGGGTCTGGAAGTCAGCATATCCAAATCTGAGAAGATGACTTTTGGCGGTGATCAGCAAAGCATTGAGTTGGAGGATGGGCAGCAGATCAAAGGCTGCGAGCACTTTAAGTACTTGGGAGTGCGGTTGACCCAGGATGGAAGGACGGATCAAGCTATCAGGGAAAGGAACACCTTAGCAAGGAAGGCTATAGCGATGTTAAATGGAATCCTCTGGGATCAGCGGATTTCCAAAGATAACAAGAGGAGGATATACAACGCTGTAGTCAAAAGTATATTAACATACGGATGTGAAGTTTGGCAGCTGAAGAAACGGACACAGGATATGCTAAGAGCAACGGAGATGGATTTCTGGAGAAGGTCAGCAGGAATTTCTAGGAGAGATCGGGTCCGTAATGATAGAGTGCGTCAGATAATGGAAGTCGAAAATGACATCGTGTTCGACGTCATGACCAAACAACTTGTTTGGTATGGTCATGTCAATAGGATGACGGAAGAGAGGCTGCCAAAAAAGATGCTTGATTGGGTTCCTCCTGGGAGGAGACGTAGGGGACGCCCAGTGCGAGGTTGGCGACAGGGGGTGTTAAATGAGATAAGAGATTGTCAACTCCCTGATGACCTGTGGGAAGACCGAGCTTTGTGGCGATTAGGCGTCGCACAGCGCCAAAGAGCGCTATAAAAGCGACTCATATATATATAAAAGTGGCTCCATACGTTTTCTCCTTCAATTTTCTTTCAGAGACACCCATAAACTTTGAAATTTGACGAATTACAGATCAAAATTTGCAGTCTCAGTTAAAAATTTCAGGTCCGACTTTTCTAATTGACTCAATCCACTGTGCGACGGTGGGGATAGGGGGGTTTTTCTTAGACACGTCAACGCTACGGCAAAGGGGACGGGCTTAGCGCGCCGAGAAGATTAGAGTCCTTCCTCCTCGCAGAGACGACACAGAAAAGGTTGGGTTTTATTCACTGGCAACTTTTTTTTTTTTTTTTTTCCAAACTACGTACATGCCATGCACGGCGCGGCCGGGTAATTGGAAAACTTCAAACTTCCGCCAGAGGTCGCTGCCATCGCGCCGCATGCATGCTCGCAACAACTGGGCTCGCAAGGAAAAGTGCGCTTCCTTCCCTGCAAAATGCATTTTGATGCAGTGTGGACGGGAAATTCCGACAACTTTTTCCGCGAAGAATGGGTCCGCTGAATAGGGGTTTAAGAGGAAACTTGCTCGGGAAACTTAGATAGCGGAACATGAAAATTGCGCATACACACCCTGGTAATCACTCACACTTAGATGTGCCACTGGGAACGTTCCTGGAATTCCCATGCCTGGAACTTGACTTTCCGGGGAAACTTTGATCCCTACTGCCGAAGTGCATCGAGCAATCTTGCTTGAATGAAGTCGTCACAAAATGAAGTTTCTATATGGGTAATTCTAAATTTATGAAATAGAAAAATCTGTCTATTTACCAAGGAAATAGGAACGTGATAATGAGGATCATGACAGCTAGACGGTCTGAGGTAATTTTCTATCCAGCAACTACGAATGAGGGGCTTGGAGGACAAGGCGCATAAATGCAGTTTTTGAAAAAATTGAGATATTCGTGGCCTCGACTAAAACTAGTTCGAAAGTTTATTCTGTGGAAAATTCACAGGTAAAATCCAACTTTACAGCATCAAAAATTCAGTTTAAACTTCCTTTCCGCCATAAGACTCCATGTAATTTTGAAACTTAAAACACGTATTTCTCGAAATAGCAAAAATTGCACATATGCGCCTTGTTCTCCAAACTCCTTTACATTTTAACCAATTTCTGAGGTCACGCATTAAAAGAAATTTTTTAATTTCTTATATTTCGTCATCATTAAACTCCGTCCGTATAGTTGATAAAATACCTTACCTACCTTCCATACGTAGATCACTAAACATTAGACAAATATGACGACAAGATATGTCACAAGACCCACCTGGAACAGAAAAAAAATCACATGACTTGAAAAGAAAAATATAATTAGGATAAGTATAGCACTTTCAGTAAGCAGTCATCTCTTGATTTTCTAAAAACAAGACATAACAATGTATGTTTGTCCATCAAAATTTCGTGTAGAACACAGTGCGAACATGGATGTTTTCCAAGTTCAACTCGGTGAGAAATTAATTGGTGAGTTTCATATGCTCGTAAATTCAAACTTTCCCACTCGTCATAAAACCAAACGTCAACTTGAACACGTTTTTCTCAAATTTAATGTCAGCGGCTTGTCAACGATTTGACGAATTTACGCCAAAAGGAACTATAGAGACGTATGGGAAAGATGGGATATACTCGTGCAAGCTGCATACGAAACAACGTAGAATTGAGCGCGATTCCTTTTGAGGAAACGGAAAAGTGGGATTTGACATTAAATCAAAAGGAACTGAGCGCCAAAATATGCTAACTCAAGAGCGGTGGGAATATTATAGGAGCCTAAGTTTAAGCTAAGTTAAGCTAAGCTAAGTTTAAGCTAAGTTTAAACTAAAATAAAATTTATGTTTCGGGTTTATATAGTTTTGGTAAACAGATATTATGTGTTTATATTTATTTAAATTAACTAAAATAAACCTAAATTTTGGTTGTGGTTGTGGTTGTGGACAGGGCTCACGAGTTGAAGACTTAGATCCGCGGAAGGTCGTCTCCATTGTCGCCGCTGACGTCACTGGCGCTTTATAATTCCCATTCACTTTTACGGCCCTCAATTGACGAGCACAATCCTTCTTTTCAGCCCGCCTCTGGCTCCTTTCACCATTGATGAGTCCGATTGGACTACATTTTGCATTAAAGAACGACTAATTCTGGATCATACATGAGAGCACTTATCTACACACGGAAACTAAATGCCATACATATTGTTTCTAAAATGAATCAGAGATCGTTGATCTCTTTTATGAAATGTAGTTCAAATAGTTTAAATTTAGAAATGTTCAGTGTGTCAACTTATTGTGAGTCCTCCATAAAAATATGAGGAAACTTGTGTCGGTATGCTTGCTTTTATACGCTGTTTAGCGGTCTATTGTTGAAGTTTCAGACGGACGTGACATAGTGTAGAATATGACGCAAAATAATTACGAATTCTTAAACAGCAAGATAAACCCCCACACGCCAAGCGCACGACAATTAAGATTCATATAAATGGGCGCTAATTAAAATAATAGCCTATTGATGATTGGATATGAATCTCGAAGTATATTGAAATAAACCATTACCGTGGCTCACGCCGATATTGAAGTCTGTGTGGGCCGGTAAATATTTCCCCGAATTCGCGCCGGATTTGTCATGCATTCGAGCTAATTGTGACGCAGATCGTTGGTTAGAGTATGGTGAGAGGAGGGGCGGGAAGGGCTGAAATCAGCACGATCCAAGCTGACGTAATTGGGTGGCGCGTGACAACGTGAGGCTGGCAAGATGGGCCGATGCAGGTGTATACTCTGCCGGAGCTGGGAATGATTTTCGATGATTGTTTGTTCGTGTCGGCAACAGGGCCTCAAAGCGAAGCCTCTGGCTTGGCTCATTCATAAGTCTCTTTTGACGCACGTTGTACCTACCTATAGTTAAGTACTGGCATTTGTTTCATGGTTATCAGAAGAGATGTTTTGGAAATAGACATCCGAATAGAAACTAATGATAGCAGTTTACTCGACGCATGTCCATAAGGCAACACTAGATAATCTAAATACAGAATCCAGGGTTTTTCTTGTGACATCCACGTTGCCATTAATTAAAGTTGCCAGTAATTTAGTGGTAGAATCCTCGCTGACCATATCTATGGCCAAAGTGCGAAACCACGTAATTCCGTTTGCAACGTTGCAGACTTCCTGTCATACCTTTCTAGAGCGGCCAATTTTCAAAAATTGTGGGTTTCTTTGTCGTCTACAGGAAAAAACGTAACTTGATTCCGACGTTGCAAAATTCACTCTTACAATGCAATTTTTCATAAGGGCTAGGGTGATCAGTTTTGATCACAGGCTTACTGATCCCAGGTTCAATAAACTGGAAAAATGTGTGATTTTAGTGAAGTTTCTTCACAAACAGCAGTGGCGTGGCGTGCTTTGCGATAAATCGATTGATCTGTCACTTAAACCTATGGATAAGTATCAATAAACAGGGTGTTCGCGACGAACTCCTTAATGTAATCGATTCTTTCATTTAGCTTCAAATGGGGAAATATCGATAATCGGTTATATACGCCTCGCACACAGTAGATCGAGTCAATGGAAGAGGTCGGACATTTTTTAAAAACTTTAAAATCGTACATCTTCATTAATATGAAACGCTAATGTTTAAAGGTAGTTTCTTTGGTCTGGTTTTCTCGTACAATTTTCCATTAAAGCATCCCTTAAAATTAAAATTGTCACATATTGAACGTATAATTTTACAATTTGTGTCAAAAGTTTCATGTCCAGTGAGTGACCTTCTTCTAGTAGTCTGACGGTGTGTTTCCTCGACGCCAGTAGCGAGGCGTGAAATCGATATATAGATTGTTATGCCATTTAAACCTATGAAAAAAGATCGATTATCAGGGTGTTCGCAGCGAACACCTTAGTAATCGATTCTTTGCCGTAGCTTCAAATGGCGAGATATCGATAATCGATTATTCACGCCACGCCACTGCTCGACGCACAGTGGATTCAGTCAATGGAGGAGGTCGGACAAGTTTTAAAAACTTTAAAATCGTACACCTTCATTAATATGAAATGCTAATGTTTAAAAGGTAGTTTCTTTGGTCCAGTTTTTTCGTACAATTTTCCTTAAAAAGCATTCCTTAACATTAAAATTTTGACAAAATAAACGTACAATTTCACAACTTTTGTCAAAAATTTCAAGTCCGACTTCTTCCAAACACTCGTCCCACTGTGCGCCACTGACAATCAGCGTGTTAAATTTTTACCGATAGCACCCCACATTCCCAGCGAAAGCTCAGCGAACGTGCTCGGGCCAGACCAGAGCAGCGGCCTTCGAGGACCAATCATTCAACTGAATCTTTCGCAATAACGATTAAATCCCAACGGCGAGCCGGGTTCGCTCCAACAACGAAAACGCGCAAAAATTACTGGCGGGAATAAATCACGCGTCGCCAGGGGTCGGGAATGGGGGCGGGGGTGGATTAACGGGAGAATTGATTGAATTTGCGTCGATGATGAGCGTGGAGGTCGCGGGAGGGCGGGGAGCGGGGGGGGGGCAATCGAGTTGAGTGTGAAGTGGAGGAGAGTGTGATGCGAGTTGTGAGACAAGATAATTATTATAATGACTCAATTACATTGCGTTGTCCCGTTTCATCTGGCGTGCGAACTTGCAAACTGTGCAAGCACCCCTCCGGCCGCAAATTCGCACTCCCGCCGTCGGGAAGAACGACGTATCCACATTCAAACGTTGCCAAATTTCCCTGGGGTAAACACGTATTTTCCGAGAAATTTATGCGCACTTTTCCACGGAATTTTCACATCTTTTAGATTAAACTGCGAACAAAATCGTTTGAGAAATTTGAAGAGAAATATTTACAATTTTCCGAGTAATTGAGTTTTTATTGAAGGAAATATTGCAACGTCTGAAGGCTCATACGGCGTTTTTTCCTTAGCGGCGCCGGGCGCCAGGTCGCGGACCCCGAATCGGGAAATTGCGAAGTTTCGACATCAGCCGTCGGAGGTTCTATCAATTTGTGTCGCTTTGCGAGCTCCGCAAATGGTCCCCGGCTGGTAATGGGCATTTAAGACAAAGAGGCACTCGGCTAAAAGCCCTTTTTGGTTTTGAGGTTACTCGCGGGAATCAACACTATTGATAACCAGGGGACTTTGCCCCCTGGCCGCTACGCGGCCCAACCCCCGGGGCGCTGCGTGCCTCCAAGGGAACGTTTCGCGGCAAACGAAATCCCAAAGGAAAGAAACTACAGTATTATTAAGAGGTAAAAAACACAAAGAAACCTCAATCGACCCACTTACAGGCAGGACTCCGCTTACAGGAATTTCCCACTTACGGACTTTGAACTCTCTTTCCTCATCCCCAGCCCATCGAAATATGATGAAAAAATCGTGATTATTAAAAATGAATTCATTAAAATAGAGAGGATATTCGCTTGAGGCCATTTCTAACAGGGAGTAATTATACGTCACAGAAATCGGGAAAACTAAACAAAAGGTAAGGAGCACAATTATAATTTTAAATGACCTTTTAATGGTGTCCATGACACCGTTCTAATGTTGTCTTGGACTCTTGGCTTTTGCAGGATGCTAAGCTATGGGCTCACTGACGGGTGTGTTCTGAGATCTAAAAAGACCCAAAACGCTAGATTTCTCGGCGTGGCCTCAGCTTAATATTGCAATCCATGTATGCTTGAGCTGAACACTCCCCCCCGGTCAGTCTAGTACTGGTGCCTACTCATTAGAGCTCAAAATTGTTGACTCTAATTGAAATTTTTAAACTTTTTGGCTTTGTTTTTTCCCGCGAAATAGTGTCCAGCACTACTTTACCTCCTTAATGCAATTTACCTTTTTCATCTTGGAAAAAAGAACATAAAAATCTAAAATTGTTTAAATCATAAATATAAACTGCGAAGAAATAGATTTTGGTTTTATATCATATCCATACAAAAAGGTACACTGAATGAGCCGCACATTTTGCAAACAGGAACCAGGGCCGGATTTACCTACTTGCCGCCCATGGGCCGCCTGTATTTTTCCGCCCCCTTCTCATTCGTTTTGAAACATCTATAAAAACCATCAAGTAAACGTGCCGGAGGGGGAGGGGTGCATAAGGCGCGGTTATTCGTGTTGGATACATTTTTTGAGAAAGCCCTGTCAACACTATAAGCAAAAGTTCATGGAATTTTGCGCGAAAGTTAAGTTCCGTAAACCTATCTCTGTGTGGTAAAAGCCTTCCATTTATCAGAAATGAACGAAAAAATTATGAAAGAACAAACATAAATGTGGTTCAATGATTTTAACTTCCACCACCGCGCCACGCAGACCACACTGTGTTCGGCGCAATGCGTGAAGAATTCCTACAGTGTTGTAGGCGCTGTGCGTTTCACGCCGACCGCTGCTGAACGCAGTGTGTTTGATGCAATGCGTGAAGTATTCACGCAGGCTTGTAGGCGCTATACGTTTCACGCTGACCGCAGTGACCGCACTATGTTTGATGCAATGCGTGAAGTATTCATTCAGTCTTGTAGGCGCTAATATGTGTTACATGCCGACCGCCGCGCCGAGGGCTTCTGTTTTTCATCTCAAGTCCTCGTCATCATTTCTTTCTAAGCCGCGCCGTTCCAGGCCGAATTGCGTGTTTGGTTTCTCTCCTAGCTCGGCTAATTAAAGGTGCTGTCTCCTGTATTACTGAAAGACGACAAAATTAGAAATTACTATACTCTCAGGAAATGAGAGATTTTGTCGCCTTTTCTCGTTTGTAATTTTTTTTTCTAAATCCGATTTTTTTTATTCCTACATTTAAAAACATTGCAAAATTTGCCGCCCCCTAGATTTGCCGCCACGGGCCGCGGCCCATGTGGCCACCCCCTAAATCCGGCCCTGACAGGAATCACTATTTTTCTGGCTCATTTTAGAAACAACTTATATGCCATCGGTTCCCTTCTGCAAAAAGGCGATTTTACGGAGGAGCCAGGGATAGTGGTTCCTTAATGCAAAATGTAATCCAAATAATGCAAGACTTTTGAGGACACTCGGATGAAAATTATGCGCAAAAATAGGTCACTACAAAAATATGCTCACTATTACCAAGACCACTCTTGTGATGGCGTGTCCGCGTTATTACTTTTGGTAATGTGGACGTATTTATGCTAAAAGGAACTATGTGCATAGGGTTTGCGTGTAGCATAGTTTCTTTTAGCATAAATACGCCCAATGAAGATGTTGCATGTGTGAGGAATTTGCGATTTGACTTTTGATTCTTACGTAAAAGTTCACGAGAAACACGATGGTGCCACTGGTTTTCTCTGAAATCAACTCCCAAGCTCAAAAAAAGCTCTCAAGTTGAGGCCAAAATGGAGGGGTTGTCCCACGCTATCCTGAGAGTCCACCTCTACATCAAGACAAACTCTCCATGCAAATATAGGGAGCATATACATTGACAGGGCTGCCACTTTATTTGGGACTCTAAAATTGAAAACACGGCAACACTGCTAATGTATTTGCTCCCTGTGTGCATGGAGAGTTTGTCTTGATGTAGAGGTGGACTCTCAGGGTAGGGTGGGAGTTGATTTCAGAGAAAACCAGTGGCACCATCGTGTTTCTGGCGAACTTTTACATATGAATCGATAGTCAAATTGCAAATTCCTCACACATGCAACATCTCCATTCAAAGTATAAAATCCTCAGGAATGAGTCGATTCGCGTGCGCTTCTTTTTCAGGATTGATTCGTGATTGAAGTTTCCGAACCCTGGTGTGTTAGTTTCCAGAAAATTACAAGACAAAACGGCTGCGAAGTTGCGGGTGGAGGGCGGAGACTCGAAAGTTGTGAGGAGGTTGGCTCAAGATCAAAGCCCAATACCCAATATCATTACGGAACAGATTAAAAGTTGACCGTCGGAGGGTCGGGCTCTCAAGAAGGGAGAATTAAGGAGGGAGGGTGGAGTGGGATCGAATGAAAAGTTATGGAAGTCTTACGCCTTATTAAGGCTGTATTTCTTATAATCGACGAGATGTTGTCAGATAGATTACACCACGGCGATAAATTCAAATCGGCGTCCAGGTTTCATCAGTTTAAGTCTTCTGGCCAACAGAGATCCACAAGATGCTCCAAATGAATCAGTTGTTTTCAAAAGGGAACAGGTCCATTCCTCGATGGGTCTTGGTTGGCATGTCCTTTTATGCAAACCACGGCTCATGCAAAAATGAACTTGTTCTCTATATAAAACAATTGATTTAAAAAGAGCGGCGGAAACTGAGGGGCTCGATCCTTAAGACTAAAATCAGACTATTTCGTTGTCTGGTTTTAATTCGTTTGAGGCATTAAAGGGGGAATCTATTTTTAAAGTGGGCCATAAACCACCTTCTTTTCAGTTTTTAATTATTTTATCGTTAAAATTGAATTAAATTCATAAAAACACCTTTCGGTCACAAATTTTACCCATTTATTCAATAACTGAGGCTAAAATTTGTTTTAAAAAAAAGTCTGGAAAAACTTTAGACTTTAAAAATAATTTTGTATTCAATCCATATATCAATACTAGGACATTTAAAACAATTACGTAAAGTCTAAACCTTTACTTGCTTTATGGCTTTAAACGTTGATAACATTAAAATTGTCATTAATATTTTTAATTCAGTCCTTCTACACCGTGCTTCAAATTTCTACTTTCAAATAAGATGTTTAATTCTTAAGGATTATCTCAATGTTTTTAAATTTCACGTGTATTCAAATTTTTTTTATATCGATTTTCATTGTGACGAAAAGGATTTATTCACTCTTCACATTATCAAAACCTTTCAGCATGCTAAAATCTTATTGAAACTAATATTTATACTTGATTCGTTCATGATAAAAACGAATTGGTAAAGACTAGGCAGTCTGTAAATCGTCACATTCCGGCCAAAGTATCACAAGCGCCATGCGACGTTTCAAAATTTACGTCGCCAGTTTATGTCTTTGCGGACATTTTATTGGTGAATCTGTTTGAAAATGTCACTGAATTTTGCAGTATATAGAAAGAAAATTCAGTGAAATTTTCGGACAACTTCGTGGAACAATTTCTCTGTAAATAAATAAAATGGCGGCGGACATTTTGAGACGTCGCATGGCGCTCGTCATAGTTCGGCCAGAAGGTGGCGAAATGACTATAAACATTTGTTCAATTGTAAGTTTACAGAAAAAAATGATGTGTTAAAAGATCGAGATCTTAAATGCATGTTTCATTTTTTATAGCCTCTGATCCAAGGGGGATTCCAAGGGGAAAATATCGCTGCTTTAGAGGGAGGGCGGCAAGACGCCTCCCACGTCCAGAGTCGAGGGTTTCGGCCGGGCAAGGTCGGCTTTAAACTTTTCACTTAATTAAACGTGTAACGTTGATTCCGCATCCAGATTGGCCCCGATCGAGCGTAAAGGCCCTTCCCTTCTCCGTAACCCACTCCATCCCCCCCTCCCGACAATTTCCCTTCACAACCATCCGGAAGAGCTCTTGGCCGTCCGCCGTGCCCTGTTATTTCACATGCAAAAAGAGTCGGAGAGATGAACTCGTGGAAAGTTCTGACCTCACGTCCAATCGATGGAAACGAAAATTGCAGCAAAACGCTCGGCTGCAAGTGCATAAAGCCCCGCTAAAGCTCCGCAACTTTCTGGACAGCCCATTTACGGGTCTTTAATCCCGGAACCCCCGTCGGATTTAAGTAATATTCTACCACGTTAGGAAAAAACGCCGTATGAGCCGTCAGATGCTGCCACATTACCTACAGTAAAACGAAAATTTCCAGGAAAACTTTTGATATTTGTCTCTTAATTTTATGGAGAATTGTGATCTCAATGGGTCGGTTACGCTGGTCGCAGGATCGTATTTTGATGCTTGATTATTGTAGATCAACTAAAAATGATCCATATATTGAAATTTTTCAGTCAACGTGCGTTAAAAATCAGTATAAATCCGAGCGTCGCAGTTAACGCACGTTGGCAAAAAAATTCCAACGTACTGTCTTAAGATCCGTGCGTTCACCGCAATCAGTTTGTGTATAAATGATCAGATCCGTCCAAACAACAACTTTCTACGTCCAATATTAACCGAGATATTGCGTTTTGAAAAATTCGGTTTAAGATTTCATCAACCGCAATAGTGACACCCTTGGTTTCATCCACTTTGCTTTCATCCGAGTTCCACGTTGAGTAATCAGTAAATGTGTGTCTTCCTGACAAAGGAAAGCAAGATGGAAGAAACTAATAGTGTTACTGCCGCGGAAGATGACGTCATAAAACGATTTTTTCAAATAGCGATATTTTAGTTAATATTGAAAGTATGGAGTTGCTGTTTGGACAGATCTTACCATTGTCAACTGATCCACAGGGAGCAAACATTAAAACACGATTCTGTGACCCGCGCAACTGACCCATTCAAATCTAAAGGATCCTAAAATTCTACAGAGAAAACCTCATAACTCTCTTCGAAAATAAACATTTCATCGGGGAAAATTCGGCAACATTCGGATGTCTATGCAATGTTTTCCCTTAGTGCGGCAGTATAAGCATGAATAATCTAAAAGGTTGAAGTGTACGGAATCCAGCTGAAAAGCTACTTTTACTCGTATTATCGACAAACCTAGGTTCTACCAACTATTTCTGTGCTTAAACCTACGCTGAAAAAACACTTCGCTTCAAAGAGCCGGATTTTTCTAAGTCGATTGACTGGTGATTTGAGTTCCACCCACGGTTGCATTTAGTCCCTTGCACTTAGTAGAAAGGAGCATTTGTGAACTGGAGCGTCATTTGAAGAGGGTAGAAACGGCGATTTGCCACCCTCTCCATTTTAAAGTGGCCTTTTTTGGGTGACGATTTCGGTTAATTTCGATCAGTTTTATAAGGTTTAACCCCTCTCCCCCACCCCCTTTTCCTTTTCTTGGCAAATTTTTTCTCCTCAGGATGACTAAGGATTCCCAAGCGAACCTTTCCTTCTGAATAGCGCGGTTTATTAGACTATTATTAGACTTGACTGTGAATAGTTTTGGAGTGAAATTTTGTGCTGGAATCTATGTAGCTCCCAAAAATCCCCAAGTGATGCGAATATGGAGCGGAAACGATTATACTCAAGGAGAGACTTAAGCTATAATAGAGCGGAATCTACTATTTATACGGAGTGTTACATACCCTTTATAGTGACAATAGAGAATTTGCGCGAGGAAATTTTATTGCTTCATCTGAGAGTGCCTAGTGAGCTTCATTCGTATTTTTCGTTATTTTTTTCCGATACGGGAAATTGTAGAAAAATGGATTTAAAAAAATGTGTCACCTTGTGACGTCATCTGGCGCCATTTCCCATTTGAACACATGTATTTTAAGATTTTTTATTTTTATATTTATTTTCATGTTTTTTTAGATTGGGTAATATTGGTCATATCTGGGTAATTTTGGTCATATCTCCTCCAATAATTGTTCAATTTAGCATGCTCAGTTCTCTTAGTAGCTTCACTTTAAACATTACATTTACACAATTTTAGACACCTGCAAATTCTTCATTTCTCTTAGTATGATTCATATCACTCTGAGTTTTTGGGCGCTACGTAGATTCCGGCACCGAATTCCACTCCTCGATTTTCAAAAGTGCAATCGCTGAACACCAATATTAAAGCCGGCCCCGAATTAGTCCGGTTTTAAATCTTATTCCTGCGACCTACCGGTGCATTTATGTCGACCAAGCGTTCCCCGAAGCCAAAGCGAGAGCTATCCTACCGTGCTAAGGTAGAACGTCGTATGAGCATTTGAGAGTTGCCAAATTTCCTTGGATAAAAAGTTCATTTTTGAGGAAAGATTTGAATATTTTCCCTTGAATTTTTCAGATATTTTACATTAAACTGCGAGAAAAATTATCTGAAAAATTGGAAGAAAAATATTCATGAGTTTACCAGGAAATTCCTGTTTTATCAGAGGAAATTTGACAACGCCTGAAGGCTCATACGCCGTTTTTCCTTAATACGGCAGTATTCCGTCCGTTTTAAACCTCGAAGCGGGGGCCGGGGCACTCAGTGTCCTTCCGCATTGAATTGCGGACGTACTGGAGCGCGCACGTTTTTGCCGGCCACACGTAGATCCCTGGATCCGGGGGGAGGGGGGGAGAAAGGGGGGGGGGCAAAGAGGGATATTTTGTGCCACTCGTACCGTCGTACCGCATCCGCAGAATTGTTTTCAACCTTATTAGATTTTGCTTTGATGCTATTCAAATTCCCGTCCGCTGGGCTGCATGTGCAGTGTTGCTGGATTTGTCGCTGAATTTAGAGTTACCGGATGAACGCGCGTTGTGCGGGAAAAAAATGACGGGGAGCTTTGACACCCCGCACTCGGTCGTCAAAGGTCTAGACAGGGTTCCCGGTCAGGATACGATGGTACAGTTTTGAAAATTGAAATTGAATCTGATTGCAAAATAAGAGGCAAACAAGACATAGAATATAAAATAACACTAATCCGCCTCGCATATTGAGATACTCGCGAGTAAACTGCCAGATCAGACTGCACATTCATCCAAAATTAGGAAAATTGATAACCAGAAAAAGAGACAGTAAAACAAATACAAAAGTACAAAATTAAAGCGTACTTGAAAAAATTACTGAGGGTAGAAAATTCCCAAAAAAGAAAGACACATGTACGTTTGTGCTAACAGAATCGTGTTCTGATCATTTCTGATCTGAGGTTAGCTTTCCCTGGTAAAAATTGGCAGTAGAATCTGTGTTCCAAAATACCATAGACCTACGGCCGGCTGTTAGATTTCCAATAGCTTCTATAGCCGGCAACACAATTTCTTATAGCCTTTCATAGCCTATGGCGATTAAGCAACTCACAACCAGGCAATAAAGTGTATGCTAAACGTCACTAATTACGGATGCTGGGACTTAGTTAGTTTTTGGACCACTGCTCTCTTTTGGGGCCGTAGTATCTTGATTTATTTTGCGAGGAAAGCTCCGTCCTTTTGATGGATGCCTGCCATTCCTAATATATTAGAGCACCCTCAGTTTCGTATGGTACTGTGCAATACCTCTGGTGTGAAATAGTTGCTTCAAGCGCCGTGGCACGCTGCGGTGCGGCAGGCGGGCAGCCAGCACGAAACGCGCATTGGCGCCTACAAACCTAACTGGGATACTTCACGCGTTGCGCAATGCGTGAAGTATCCCTGTTAGGTTTGTAGGCGCCAGTGCGTCACCGCTCCGCTTTGTGTGAGGCTCTAATATTTAATCTGGCGGAGTCAGCGTTTTTCAACTCATGATTTTGAAATGTTTGAACATCCTGTATAGATTATTCTCGTTTTAATTGATGAAAAAAAATATGTATTAAAGGAAAATATAACATGTGTGTTTTGTAAATATTAAGATGGTTCCGCATCAAACTTAATGATATCCAAAGCACACAAATTTCTACACAATTTCTTATGGCCTTTTATAATCGATGGCGAAAAAGCGACAGCCAGGCGATAAAGTGTAAAACACGGCTATAGGAACTATAGCCCGGCTGCATAATTTTTTATCGCTTCGTATGGCCCGGCCGTATGATTTTCTCCGCATTCTACAGCCAGTAATATGATTTTCTGTAGCCCTCTTTAGCCGGCTATAATAATTCCTATGTTATTTTGAAACGCAGCTCTTATCGCCAATTTTTACTAGGGTTATTTCAAGAAACTGCCATGGATCAGAATTATTTGAATCCCCAGTACTTCTGTGCTGCTGTTGCCGTGAAGAGCCTTTAAGCTTGTTAAAAATAACTAATATCACAGCGAACTGGTTTTGTAAGGAGCAATCTAGTGAGCGCCACTTTCCATCTTTGGTGAAACTTACCCACCAAGAGATCGATTCAGAATTCGCCAAATTTCAATTTGAAAAATCAATCGCTTCATTATTCCATTTTTGCCGGATATGGTTTTTACCATACATTTGTGTGACGTAGCATGATAATTCCCAAAAATCAGTGCAATACGAATTCTCTAACATTCCTATTTTTCACGGGAAAAATAGGGTAGCCGAAACAACCAGCAGCTATAGTTAAAAATGCGCCAGCTACCGTGCGGTAGTTACGATAACTGCCGGGTTAGTTGTGACCTCCACCGCGATAGTTATCGTAACTACCGCACGGTAGCTGGCGCATTTTTAACTATAGCTGCTGCTTGTGTCGGTTACCCGATTTTTTCCGTGTTCATAAATATTCACGAAGCCGATTTCTATTATCGTTTTACAGTCGACATTTCATTTCTAGATCATTCCGCGAGTTTTCGTATTATGACCCATATGTTTCATGGCCGCAAAATGGCGCTCTGAAAATACAAAGCGCTCACAGGAAGTCGGACCGCGTAGCGACCAGAGGAAGGAGAGGGCTCGTAAAATGTAAGCGGAAATTTCGAGCGAGTACAATCTAGATGCGCGCTTCTCTCCCCATTTATCGGTGTCATCAACGGCTTAAAGTTCAAAGCTAGCTGCTTAAAAGCCTCTACATAGACCTGGCTACTCATCAACTTGATTCACGCTCGTAAATTAATTCAATTTAGAAAAGCTGCGAGCCAGTCTAACCGTCAGTTTCGAAAGGGTCGAGGGAGGTAATAGAATGTTGGTTTCTCTTCTATCCGCCCTTTACGTGTAATTTTGGAACCACAAAATGCCCTTTTAAACAGCTTTCCCTTTTTGCAATACCCTCTCAAAGAGAATCTCGATATTATATTTGCTAGATGATGTGAAATTGAAAATTAAGTAACCTGCAGAATAAATTAACAAATAGACGTGGTTCTACTAAACGTAAATATGTGCTTGTGCATTAAGAGATGAGTACTGAGACCCATAAGAATATATGCATGACAGGGCTAACGTCATAATGCATATAGTTCCGTTTGGCAGAAATACGTCCAAATTTCCCTTAGTCACATTTTGGGAAAAAATAACACAGAGGTGGTGGTTTTGAATTAAACTTGTGTTAAATTTTATCCCGCCAAAATTTTTAAGTTGAGAAAAAAAACGGACGCCATGTTTTGTCTTTGACATTGGATTTCACTGAGGCATGGAACTTCAAACCACTTTTTCTAATTTCAAACTTGATGCAATTCTATTAATCCCGGTTCCACATACACTGTCAGGATAAGAACAGGGCGTTACTCAGTGATCAATAGAACATTGTTCGGTTTAAAAACTTCACAATACATTTTTCTCGTTAAAATTTCACTCGGGACGCAGATTACTCATTAAACAAATTTTTATTTGACTCATCAGTGAAAAGTTAGCAAGAAATGTTCGCTAGCGTACTAAAACTACCTACTCGCCGGGAAATCAGGGTCAACTCGAATCAAATTGTAGTGATACTATTACTAAACATTTTCGTGCGCAATTTTCGAGAAACACTCTTGAAGTTGCATAGGAAATTCCAACCTGCATAGTTTCACACAATACTGGACCACTTGACAAAGTACGAATTTCAGCATTCTGATACAATATTCTAGCATCTCACGTAAACCACGATTGTTTCATCGAAAATTACTGAAATCAACTTTTAACTAATATAATAACACTTTTATTCTACACAGGTTTCAGGAAATTTGCATTGCTCGGTTACAAGAACTCCTAGCTTGCGAGTCAAATCGCGCCTTACAATGGTTTTGGCAGGCTTCTTAATCGAGCATTGTTCCTTTCCCTCCCTTCATTGTGCAAAAGGTAGCACTCTTCTTTAACTGAGCCAAAGCGTCATGTTTGTGGTTGCCATATTTTCGAATCACAGAGGCAGGACCGGGTTTAGGGGATGGCCACATGGGCCGCGGCCCATGGCGGCAAATTTTGCATTTTTTTTCAAATTTAGGTGTCGAAAATAAATCCGATTCAGGAAAAACATTGCAAACGAGAAAAGGCGACAAAATCTCTCATTTTCTGAGACTTTAAAATACAGTAATTTTAATTTTTTCGTCTTTCGGTGATATAAGAGACAGCCTTTTTCATTACTCAAGGTATATAAGAGAGAAACCAAACACGCAATTCGGCCTGGAGCGGCGTGGCACAGATAGCAATGGTGACTAAGACTTGAGATGAAAAGGAGAAATCCTCGGCGCGCCGGTCAGCATGAAACACGTATTAACGCCTACAAGACTCACGAATACTTCACGCATTGCGTCAAACGCAGTGCGGTCAGCAGCGGTTGGCGTGAAATGCATAGCGCCTACAAGACTGTATGAATACTTCACGTATTGCGTCAAACACATAGCGGTCGGCGGTCGGCGCGGCGTGAAAAGCATAGCGCCTACCAGACTGTAGGAATACTTCACGCATTGCGCCAAACACAGTGCGGTTGGCGCGGCGGCGGAAGTTCAAATTATTACACCACATTCATGTTTATTCTTTCATAATTTTTTCGTTCATCTCTTATAAATAAAATGCCTTGTCCACACAGAGATAGGTTTACGGAACTTAACTTTCGCGCAAAGTTCCGTGTACTTTTGCTAGTGTTGACAGGGTTTTCACAAAAAATGTGCCCAACACGAGTAAACTTGATGGTTTGTATTAATGTTTAAAAACGAATGAGAAGGGGGCGGTAAAATACAGGCGGCCCATGATCGGCAAGTAGGTAAATATGGTCCTGCGCGAGGCTGTCATGGTAACGTTTAATGCGCAATTTGATTCACGTAGACCATTGCGTTTTCGCGAGCGGGAGGTTTGAACTCACGCGTCAAGAAACGTAAAATATCTTGGTTAGGAGTTAATTTCAGTAATTTTCGTTGCGCGAATCGTGTTCCACGTGAAACTTCAGCGAGGAGACATATATCAGAATGCTTAACTTTGTACCTTGTCTAGTGGTCCATTATGATCTTTCGAATGAGTAAATTACGATAGGAATTCAGGAACATCAAGATTTGAGATACATGGTTTGATAGATCTATCATGGAAGTGTACCTCGAGACCCGCGGCCCGCAAGGTTGAGAGTAAGTGAATTGCACACGCGGAAACTCCATTACGCGCATTAGGATCGTCGACGGGTGACCACTATCCGGTTCTCCTGTGCGGTTTCGTTGAGGTAATGGACTTTGACAAGCATCGCGAGACTAAAACAACAAACACGAACGTGTTTCAATGAATTTATCCACTTCGCCATGCCACATTATCGTCAAAATCCCCGATCTATCGAGCATTATTGTGAACATGAGGATGCGCGCGGTTCCATCCGACTCATCTTTCCTCGGTATGGATTTTCGGGGGGGAAAAGCTAGCGCTCCTTCAATGTTTTCACACGCAACACGTACATATATCTATCGCGAACGTATAGTTGCATACAGGCGCTGAGAATGGAGATATTGCATGTTTGAGGAATTTGCGATTTGACGGTTGATTCTTATGTAAAAGTTCGCGAGAAACACGATGGTGCCACTGGTTTTCTCTGAAATCAACTCCCAAGCTCAAAAAAAGCTCTCAAGTAGCGGCCAAAATGGAGGGGATATGATATTCTACCCTGAGAGTCCACCTCTACATCAAGACAAACTCTCCATGCAAAGATAGGGAGCAAATACATTGACAGGGCTGCCACTTTATTTGGGGACTCTAAAATTGAAAACACGGTAACACTGCTCATGTATTTGCTCCCTATCTTTGCATAGAGAGTCTGACTTGATGTAGAGGTGGACTCTCAGGATAGCGTGACATATCCCCTCCATTTTTACCTCAGCTTGAGAGCTTTTTTTGAACTTGGGAGTTGATTTCAGAGAAAACCAGTGGCACCATCGTGTTTCTCGCGAACTTTTACATAAGAATCAGTAGTCAAATCGCAAATTCTTCACACATGCAACATCTCCATTGACACCACATTACAATAATTTGGTTTGATACAAACCGAAGCAACTCTCAAAAGCAATGACATTACATGAATAGCGTGAGGGGGTCTGAGGTTGCGTTACGGAACGTTTCGAGCGGGAAGGAGTGTCAAAAATACCAAATAAATGTGTTATGTAATTTATGAGCGCTAGTAGGCAAATCCAAAGGGGGGTACGTAGGGGGCGCGCCCTCCTGTTTGCCAATAAAAATAAAGAAAGAAAGAAGGAGGGAATGGAGGACAGAAAAAGGAAAAACGCTTATATTTGGTAAGTATTCCTAACAAAATCAACTCAAATTGCATGATAGATGCTTTAAAATTTTGGACTTTTCTGGAGAAATCCCCCCCGTTCACCTCTCCGTCGCCCCTCCCCTCCCCCTCCCCTACCCCCTCCCCTTCGCAGTGTCTGGATCCGCCTATGTGAGCGCTCCAATATGAGTTGGTTCTTTCTCGTTGAATGCTGCTCACGACATCTTTCTACGATGACTCTGTTAATTTCAAGAATGCCAAAAAAGCCTGCACAAAAGTTTGATCTCCTCGGCTCGATCGATGGTCCCCGCTGAATTTTTAACCTCCTGGTGGAAAACTTAATTTAACTTGGCCGCCACGTCGAGAGAAGAAGTTTCTCATTTCCAATTAATTACGGCTAGACTTGGTTGTTTATAAGCGTGAGGTGGTAATCAAGGAACATAGCACGCTTAGAACGCCGCAAGCGAGACGAGGGATTTCTACCCCCGGCGAAGAAGCTGGAGGGAAAGACAGTGGCGCGGCGTCGCGTCGTCGCGGGCGAGAGAGGTGGAAAACCTGCCGCGAGAAGGAAAAACGCCGTATGAACATTCGAATGTTGCCGCATTTCCTCCAAGAAAACATTTATTTTTGTATAAAGTTGCGGATACTTGGATTGCATTTTGCAGAAAGGAACCATAAGCATTGCAATGATGCTAAAATTGTGCAACTTCGTCCTTTGCAATAAAATTACTGAAATCATGAAAAAGGATAAAATTTATGTGGTAATAAATTATTGTCTTGAATTAACAGTTTTTAGCAAGAATAATAGAAACTCTTAATGAATAATCAGGTTTTTCTTCCGAGACAAAAACAGTTGCACAATCTTAGCAACATTGCAATGCTCCTGGTTCCTTTTCTCAAAATGCAATCCACTTGTCCTTGAAATTGTCTACGGCTTGAGATCAAATAACGAACGAAATGCTATGCAAACTCGGAGGATAAATATTTACAAATTTTCCTGGCAATTTGTGATTTGTCAGAGGAAATTTGGCAATATCTGAAGGCTCATATGACGTTCTTTTTTAGCACGGTGGAAAGCTTGCTTGCATAACTTGGATGTGTTTTGCCAGGGTTGCTCATCTCACGTGAATCATATAAATTAGTTTCATGTTGAATCAGTGAATGAAAGAATTTATTTACACTGCATAACATCGATTTACATGACTTTTAAAATTAGTGCCAGACAGTTATGTGCAAGTGAAAGATTTCATCTTACATCATTATTTAATTATAATTGATAATTATTCCTCTTTTATATCATACATATTCATAATACGCGTTTAACTGGCATCATAAATCATTTCACAGATTTTTGAAATATACGTGATTTGATGCGTGTTATTTGAAGGTTGAATTCATTTATATTAGCCTCATAATGAAGTTCTTTTATTCTCCAAAACGGGGATGTTTACGCTAAAACAACCCATGGTGTTGTATTTAAAGATTCAAATCCCATTGGTTGAAGTGGACTGGAGAATCCAACCACCAGTTCTTCCGTAATCAGGCATTATTTGAATTTCCGTGTATTACTTAGGAACACGCTCGGTTGGTATCGCAACCTTATTGGCTATAACTCCATGCGCTGGATTGGTTTCATCGCCGCGTTGACCTTTTTGTCCTTTTGTTTCCTCTTTTTGACCGTTTGTTAAAAAAATTATGTCTCGTCACGGGCTGTCCAGTTTTCATCATATCTCATTCCGTATAAAATAGACCTTTTTCTGAGCAAAAAATATCGTAAAATTGAGAAAAATCAGACGGAGTGAGCCCAGAAATGACGCTCTTTGACACCCCTCCTTACATGAAATTTTGTGAACGGTGAAACTTTAAGTATCCACCTGGGCGTTTGATAAAATGCCTGCACTGAAAAGAAACTCCGGCCATGGAAGCCGTCACGGAATGTATAGACATGCCGTCCACGTTCTGGGTGTAGCACCCAGAGCAATTGAGGCTACGGCTTCAGCACCCGGAACTTCCGGCCTCTGAGCCCGGAACAGACGGTATGTCTATATACGGCCTTGTATCCACGGGACGTTTTCATGGGATTTGTCCTAAGTTCGAATCGCAGGAATGAAACTTCTGGGACTTTGCCCAGTTACCGTCTCCACGGGACGAGGCTCATACGGTCCTACGACTAGTTTGCGCGGGAAGATAACTTAGTTAAAGTCAGGTATTTAACCGGGATCAAAATAATAATTGCATTCAATTGACAATTAGACACATTATTTTAACGAAACAAACATGAACAATGGAGTAATCAACAAAACATCGCACAATTCGTTTA
This sequence comes from Bemisia tabaci, assembly GCF_001854935.1. Taxonomy (NCBI): domain Eukaryota; kingdom Metazoa; phylum Arthropoda; class Insecta; order Hemiptera; family Aleyrodidae; genus Bemisia; species Bemisia tabaci. The sequence goes on from NW_017547236.1 coordinate 641,644, forward strand.
CAGATTTTCTTCCTCTCTCAGTGGGTCCTAGAGGTAAAAGGACCATACTTGGTACTGGGAAAAATATTGTTTAACTCTATATTTTTCCGAACTTCGTAAGTGGGATTTTTCCCTGGGACAAATCTCGTGAAGAGGCCCGTGGAGACAAGGCCTAATTTTTTGACCGAGCGGCAACACGGTCCCTGCGCCACGATCATGCAAAGTTGGCAAACTTTGATGAGTGCAGTTTTAGGCGATCAAAGCAAAGAGGCTTTTACGCACTCGTTCCGGAGTCATAAGCTCATGAGCGGGAGAGCGAGAAGAGGGCGAGAGCGGATATTAATAAGTAATTACCGGGACCGCATCCACCGTCGCTCTCATTTTCATCCTTATCTCCGGGCAACTTTAAATTGGAATTGCCTCGATATCGAGAAAATTTTCAGGCGCATCCCACGGCTCTTTGGCGCAGGTGAGAGGTGATGCACGCGGTGCGGCGCGGTGCGGAGGAGGGCTCAAACAAAATATTTGCTCCGGTGCAAAATATTTGCTTTTTCGGAGCGACTCTACGTCAAATTTCGATCGCTGCACCTCTGTTTCCTCCTCATATTACCCGGGAAAAGTGTGGGTTTTCAATACTTTCAAACGATCCGGCGAGGGTCGAAGATTTTCGACTAATTAAATTTTTGTAAGAAATACGATGTTACCACCCACACGGAGAAAAAAAAAACTCGTGCGTGGGACGTGAAGTTTAGGTCATATGGATCTCTGAAGTTTTCGGATGGAGCATCTGAACACTTTAGGTCTAGCTGCCGAGGTTCGGATCGCACATCTGAAACTTCAGTCCTTACATCTGAAGTACTTCAGATATGAGAACCGAAGTTTTTCGGATGTGAGAACCGAAGTTTTTCGGATGCGAAAAGATGTAAGAACTGAAGTTTTAGATGTGTGATCCAAACCTCAGCAGCTGGACCTTAAGTGTTCGGAGGCTCAATCCGAAAACTTCAGAGATCCATATGACCTAAACTTTGAGTCCCACGCACGAAGTTTTTTTCTTCGTGCACGGTAAAAAAAATAACCGAAATTATGTGTTAATTTGAGAAGCAGCAAACGATTCGCGAAACGATGACGGACAAATGTCGGGATGAGCACTTTGCTAGGCGAGTTTTTGCAAAGATTGGTAATTGCAACTAAAGATGCATTTCGCCGCACTCGCTTTTCGTGTATCATTTCTCCTCACAGCATTTATCATCTACGGCTGAATGCAACAAGTTTTGTTGCGCGGTGCCACGAGCCGTGCGGCTGAATAAGAAATTCCGATTGGGAAAGTTTGTCGGTATCAATCCAAATAATTGAAATATGAAATGAGATATTGAATACTGCAACGTATAAGTGAAAGTTTTGCTTGAATCTATCCGACTAAAGGCCTTCAAGAAATTCTTACCTCGCCTAGGGCCCCCATTGGTTATCTTAAGTCTGTCATACACGGAGAAGAAACCTCGTGCGTGAGACCCGAAGTTTAGGTCATATGGATCTCTGAAGTTTTCAGATTTAGCATCTGAACACTAAAGATCTAGCTGTCGAGGTTCGGATCACACACCTGAAACTTCAGTTCTTACATCTGAAGTACTTCAGATGTGAGAACTGAAGTTTTTCGGATGTGAGAACCGAAGTTCTTCGGACACGAAAACCGAAGTACTTCGGACGTAAGAACTGAAGTTTCAGATGTGTGATCCAAACCTCAGCGGCTGGGCCTTAAGTGTTCGAATGCTCAATCCGAAAACTGCAGAGATTCATATGACCTAAACTTCGGATCCCATGCACGAAGTTTTTTTTCTCCGTGCATGAATCAAAGCACCAAAATTCCGACAATCTAGAAATTGTGGCTCGGATAGAATTCTGATATAGATCTCGCAATATCGTGAATGTTGTTTTAACGGGTGATATAGCAAGATAACAGTCCTGAGGGTGGGGGGCTCTCTAAAATATATTGTCTCCGGTTCGAGGGTTCCGTAAGACTTCTTGTGCGAAGTTTTTCGCATCCGCGAAAGCGTAGCTCGCCCGAATCAAGTGAACAAACACAAGGAAATCAAAGAAGTCTCAGGTACTTGGCGGGGAGTATCGTAAAAAGCTGCGGTGTCACGGCGGCCGGGAAAGTCGCGGAATGCGGGGATGGAATCCGGGCGTTCGCGGGGCGACCCTCCAACGTAGGCGCGGCGCGGCTCCGGACAAGAGGAACATAAACATAGCAGGGCTGAAGAACAGGGATGAGCCGGGACATGACAGGGGAACCAAATCGAATTAGCTGACGAGAGAAGATGTTGCGAGGCCCTGTCCTCGCTCCAATCACTTTGCCGACACTCCTCCGCTCTACGCCCACGGAAAGAATGCTCGGGATACTTCTGGCTTTTAACCGGAAACCTCGCCCGAAGCACAAACGGGTGAATATTCTGAGTTTTGGTTCTAGTCGGAGTTTTGGCTCCTGGTAGGAATTTGGGTTCCTAGTCGAAAGATTAGTTCCTAGACTGAATTTTGGTTCCCAGTCGACCTTTTGGTTCCCAGTCGAACTTTTGGTTCCTAATCTAAATTTTGGTTCCTGGTCGGAATTTTGGTTCCTAGTCGAAATTTTGGTTCCTAGTCGAAATTTTGGTTCCCAGTCGAACTTTTGGTTCCCGGTCGAACTTTTGGTTCCTAATCTAAATTTTGGTTCCTAATCGGAATTTCGGTTCCTAGTCAGAATTTTGGTTCCTCTAATCATGTTGCAGACTTCAGATGATCAATCGTCGCTCCCCTTCGCGCATTCAAATGTTGTCAAATTTCCCCAGCGTAAATTAAATTTTCACCGGGAGAAACTACGACATTCCTAATTGAAACTTTCACATATTTTTTCCTTGGTATCATGCAAAAATCAAACAAAAAATCGGACAAGAATTGCACAGGTATATTCCGGTAAAAACTCGAATTGTGCGGGTCAATTTTGCAACCTTGGAATGGAGTTACGTCCCTTCATCCGGGGACCGACGAAACGTCATGTTCGACCTCCCCGGGCGGCTTGCTCCATTGCGGGACGTAAGCGCCGGGAGCCGGAGGGCGAAAGAGTAAACACAAGGTGCAACGGGATGCGGCTGGGAGGGAGGGGGAGGGGGCTCCGATTGGAGGCAGACAATGCAAATATTGCGGTGGAGAGCCGACCCCCTCCCCCCACCCCCGCCTTACCCTTCCCGGGACTCCTGTCATCCTGGAAGCGTGCTCGCCGGGAGCGAGAGGCCCCACGCTGGGCCGGGAAGAAAATCATGTCACTCAAACATCAAGTTGTATCACTGCGCTGACAACTTTTGGACTTGTTTCAATCCCGCCGAAACCCTACACCTTTCCCCCCTCGCCTGTCACGCTGGGTGCACATTACTAGCACTTGCACCTTTTACGCGCCCCGGCGGGCGTCCCACGCGGTTGTCAATTCTGCCGTGCGATGGAAAAATGCCGCATGTACATTCAAGTGTCTTCAAATTTCCTCTAAAATTCTTTTTCTTAGAAAATTATGTGATATTTTCCTTGAAATTTTCTGACACTTTAGATGAAACGGACCGCTCCTTGCAGTGCTCTGGTGACTCGAATTAGAACTTGAAATGGAGAGTCCATTTTTCATCGGGTGTCTAGCACTACTAAAAGGAATGGACCGATTAAAGCAGAAAGGAACCAAGCCACATCAGCTATGGGCCTGTTGCAAACTTTTGCTAGAGCAAAAATAAGAGTTGTTTCTTATAGATAATGCCTCAAAAATCACGATGAGCGCATCGGCAAAGTCTGAAATGCACTCATAACTTCACAATCTGCGTAAGAAATTTGCGTTTTTTTACGCTTCCCGCTTCAAAAACGATACTACGGCACAGGTGAACATTTTGTTAGAGGAGTCGCTCCATCGTCGGCGATATTCATCATGGCCGACACTTGCGCGCAGTTCCGCGCGTAATTAGAGGAGAGTTCAAGGTCAATCAATTCGGGCGTGGAAAACATGAACGTTAAAACACGCCGATTGTTATCTGGTCCAACCCAGTTCAGGTATTATCTCGTCCCATCACACGTGTTTTGGCGGATTGGCGTCGGCCATGATGAGTATTGCCGACGATGGAACGACTCCTCTTACAAAATGTTCACCTGTGCCGTAGTATCGCTTTTGAAGCGGGAAGCTCAAAAATCCGCAAATTTCTTACGCAGACTGTGAAGTTATGAGTGCATTTCAGACTTTGCCGATGCGCTCATCGTGATTTTTGAGGCATTATCTATAAGAAACAACTCTTATTTTTGCTCTAGCAAAAGTTTGCAACAGGCCCATTGCCAAATGTAATTGGGCGATTCAATTTTTGACATGAAAACTGTTGTGTAGATTTTTGTGGAAATTTCAGCGGATCTTCTGCATACTGCGGAGCGATTTCCGTAAAATTTTTAAGGGAATTTGCACCAAAGTTCCCTTGCAAAAAATTAAATTGCCCCGTTAAATTTAGTAACAGCTGATGTGGCTTGGTTCCTTCCTAACGCTGCCCAAATGGCAACCCTAGTAGCAGTGGCTGTAGAGAAAAGTTGTACAAAACTCGTACATTTTAAGAGACCTCTTTTCCAGTTTTCTCTCTTTTCTACTTTGAAACCACTTGAAAATTACGTAAAAAAACTCTTGAAATAATCGTAGAAGGAAACCCTTTTTGGTTTTTACATAAATTTGGGGAACAATTTCAAGTAAATTTTAAGTAAATTTTTCACGTAAATTTTAAGTATTTACGTATTTTTTTCAGCTTCCTGCGGGCAAAAACGAGGAAAAAAAGTGGTGAACAGAAATGTATAAAAGGAACAATTGCAGCCCATAAAAATTGAGGATATATTTTATTGATTTTTACGTAATTTCTACGTTTTGCTGATTAAAAGAACACTATTTTTTTACTTAAAAGAATTCCCCATAAGGGTTTCCTAAAACGAGTATTCTAAGGGTTTTTTTACTTAAAAATTTACGAACCTTAAACTTTACAAGTTTTTCACATTTTTTTGGACAAACTTTTGTAGAACTTTTTTTAAGAGCCATTGCTACTAGGGAAGACGTCTTGCCCTGAGGACCGGGGAGGTTAAGTTTTAAAGTAAACGCTATGAATCATGTGTTTCGTGTGGATTTGACAGCTTTTGTACGATTTTAAAAAATCAGGTTTTTGGGGCTTTGAAAAGTTAGTTTCAACATTCCGAAAAATCGTTTGGCGAGGGACAGTAACGTCGCTAAAGTGGCAATATGGCGTGGGATGAGCGAGGCGCGTGGGGCGGTGCGGTGCGGCGGGCGGGTGGCTCATCTTCATCGGAGTCGATAAATTCTTGGCGACTGTTGCTCTACAAACCCACTGCCCTCTGGCGCACATTGTGAGCGAGGGGCGAAAGCGGGGGAGGGGGAGACTCTGGTCGCGCGGTGGGCCCGAGCCCCTGTATAAGCTATGTTCCCCCGACCACGCATGCTACCACGTCACATATGAACGGCGGCTCCGTCAACGAAACTGATTTGTTTTTCTACTAAAGAGAGACTTAAAAATAGACGCCAAACAAAATAAGTAAAATAAAAATAAAATACAAAATAAGTAAAATAAATACAAAATACAGAATAAGCAAAAGAAAAACAAAATACAAAAAAAATAAGGAAAATGAGCATTAGTACGTCCGCGCTAAGGAAAAACGCCGTATGAACCTGCGAGAGTCGCCAAATTTCCGTGGATAAAACATATATATGTGAGGAAAGTTTTACATATTTCCCTTTGAAATTTTCAGCTATTCTGGATCAAATTGTGAACACAATATAATCGGGAAAATATTCACAATCTCCCTGATAAATTTGCTTTATAATGAAGGAAGTATGACAACCCCTGAAGGTTCATACGATGTTCTTCCTTAGAACGGAAGAATAGATTGCCGTTTAAATATTACAAAAGCCACTAGGAAAAAGGGGGCGAGATGTCTACGCTTGGCTTACAGAGTTTCAGATGTGGGGGGGCGGGGGGGGTTACACTCAGGCCTACGTAAGACTCCTAATTTGAAGAAAAATAAGTTTGTCCTGTGGATTTAACGTCCTAAGCAAGGGTTAAATGCGACGAACCCTGACAGATATTATTTTAACTCCTGGATACAACTTTACGAGCTTGATGGATGTCCGTGTTGCATACGCAAGAACGTGAAGGCGTTTTGACTGTCCAGGCGCTCACCACTTCATCCGTGGCCTTCAACGCGGCGCCAACCGCCGCCGTTTACTGCGAGGATCCAAAATGGCAGAGCGCTTTCAATTCTTCGTCCATACTAAAAGGATGTCTCCTATATGCACGAAAAGTTGCATGCATACAAGCGTAGGATGTGAATATCTTTTGAGTTTAGTTTTGATACCCCGATGTGCTGACCATGATTTGTATAGAACAACTATTCATGTCTAGAAGTTGACTTAACGAGACTTGGGGCCTGAAAACTTCTGATGTTCATAACGAGCAAAAGTTGATATAAAATATAACTAGTGCATAAAAATCAACTTTTAACCTTTAAACCTCACATTATTGAACGACTAGCTGAACTAAGTCTTATTTCTCATCACCCAATTTGTCTACAAAAAAGATATTTTTTGCGTAACGCCTGTATGCCTTTTTTACCTATAAACTATTCTGGACTTTAAAAAAAAGTCCGGCCCTGGAGGCGATACTTACAGCCCATATGGACAAACCGTGCCCGTTTAGGGAGCAGAGGCCGAAAGTCCCATGTGTAGCACCCGGGGCGATCAAAGCTACGGCTTCAGCTCCCGTAACTTTCGGCCTCTGAGCCCGGAACGGACGGTATGTCTATATAGCCCGCAACATTTTTTTTCAGTGACTCGGTACATTTTGGCCTCCTATTTCATGTTAAACTCGTTCATGTAATAATGCATGCGCTCTGTTAATCAAGGCAGGTAAATTGAATAGTATTTTAAGTTTAAATTGTCATGCTAGTAAAGTGAATTTGACCTGAATTTCTTATGAATGAAGTTCATATATATTTTTGAAAAATTTTGACCAAAAGTATGTTATTTTCAGAATTGTTTCACCTTTGAAACCCCCTCCTTTCTTGGAAAATTTCTGGCTACACAACTTACTCAAGTAATTTGGGAAAAGACAGAAATGGACCAAGTTCATCAGAAAGGAACCGACCCACATGAAGTTGAAACTGAGAAAAAGAGGTTTGAAGTTTTATTCCTGCATGAAGCTCAATGTATAAAAAACAACCTTTGACCCTTCTTTTCACCGACTAATTTCTGTTTTTTGACTTTCAGTTTTTGGCAGGAGAAATGACGGCCGGTGAAACTCAAAAACATTCTTATCTTAATTTTTTCGAAAACGTGGGTTAGCTCTTACCTGATAAATCGGTCCATATGTTGTGTCGCAAGATGTTTGGGTTCTCTCTTCTGCGAAGATAAGGAAAAACGCCTTATGAGCTTTCAGGAGTTGCCAAATATACACTAATAGAACATTAATTTTTGAGGAAAGTCATGAGTATTTTTTCTTGAAATTTCCAAATATTTTAAATCGAATTTCAAATGAAATTTCCAGAAAAATTCAAAGAAAATTATCCTGGAGACGGGGAAAATCGGCAAGTGGAACTCAATTTTTTCAAAAATGTGGGTTGGTTCCTTCCTGATAAACTCGGTCCAAATGCGAGCTGAAATCGGAGCCCGGCACACAGCGAACGACTATATCCCGAAAAGTGTTCCCATAGTCCTCGTTTTTAAGATCCCCGCACGGGCTCATATTTTTTCATGCTGAAGATTAAAACGAGAATAGGAGCTCTCTCCATCAACCCGAAGGGAGTCCGCCCGTGAGCGTTACGGCTCCCGTTCAACCTTTCCGCTTTTATCGTCGGATAACTCCCGCGGTAGTTGGAAAAAAGGTGGAGGGAAGGTTTGAAATCAAGTCGGAGGGCTCGAAGCACCCGTGCCGGTGCGTGTTCTGGGTCTTTCAATCTACAATTTGCTCGGAAAACGAGGCAATCACAACGAGCGACCCAAAGCCCACCTTTCGTCTTCCCTCCGGAATAAGGGCGTATCTATATTCCCACATGAGCTCTGGGAAGCGTAGGTATATACGGACGATGGGGATCATCTCAAATTGGAGTTGAGTCATTTTGTCGAGTCGAGCCGGCACGCTCCTTATCGAGCATCTGCCACACGTTCAGGCCTCTGTCACACCGACGGGAAACGTGTCGGGAAAGATCCGCGAGGCCCAGCTGACACCCCCGCCAGCTTACACTGGATGTATCTATTGGAGATGTTTTAAGCTCAAAGCGAGCGATTTAAAATGCGGGGTGGATTTCGGTGCCCCTTCATTTCGGTGGTTACGCAATTTCAGGGACATGGAAGTTTGAACAGTTGCATCACGTATTTTACACATGTTAAATTGAATCGTGGCAGGAATGTATTGCGTGAATTCGTGTGGCTCGTGAGAATATGGGGACTCACACAAATCAACGGTGAAAATTCAGAAATGCGTAACTTGGTTTGCTGTCATGCTTTATTTTGCAAATTGAAAACTACTGAACGTCATATTTTGAAATTTACCGTGAACTTTTTTTTTAATATGGGATGAATATGGTATGGCAGTTGTACGTATTCCTTCCCTCCGCCTAATGGAACTATGTGCATTAAGACATGAGCCCTGAGATCCATAAGAATAAGTGCATAACAGGGCTCACGTCATAATGCACACAGTTCCGTTTTATATACGTCCGATTTCCAGTCATGATATTGCGGTATGTTCTCCTTGAAAAGAAAAAGAAAATCTCAGCAAATACTTTTGTGGACGGAGATACGCGTTTTTGCAGTCTCTTCGTCAAAACAGCCTCCGATCAAAGTGCACGTATCATCGTGCGCTTATGGTGCATCGAGGCAAATTTTCAGAGAAACAATTTTTTTAAAACAGGGTCGGATAATCAGAAATGGCGTTCCCAGTAGACAAGCGGTGCTATGTCTAAAGATAATAAAGCGTGGTAAATCTAGCTCATTTAGACAACTCACATAATTTATGAAACAAAGTAGCTGCTCCAACCAGCTGCTAGTAAAAAATACGCCACCTGCCGCGCGGTAGGTCAAATTATTACCATGGTGAACCGATCGATTCGTCTTGAATCGGATGAGATTGCTGACATCGGTGACATCGGTGGGGGGACGGACCAATCCATCAGTATGAATCAAAGACGGAGCTTCCCGCCAGATTCACCAAGCCCCAAAAGGCCTCGATAGACGATCAAATTCCCGAACCAATTCCGATCAAAGTAGCATTAAAGTGTCGGGAGTCATCAGTCTTAAACTCATTAATTTGCTTCTTTTTAAAATGAAAACTTGGCAGAAATGTTTCCTGCGGCAGGAAATGATGAATGGTGGCACTCCGTTCTGATCTTACTTTGAACAAAAAAGTGCGGCCCGTCAAAATTTGATGGTAGATGGTGACTACGAGTCATCAGCATGTCTACTTTGATCGGAATTGGTTCGGAATTTGATCGTCTATGCAGGGCTAAACGCTTCACGGGGTACAGGTTTGATGACCAACGATAACCGCGGTGGGCACCAACCATCAGCAGTTGTAGCAACAACCACGGTCGCTGTTGTAACCAACGGGTTAATAGCGTTGTCTACCACGATACTCATTGTTATTAATGCAAGATACCTGACGCATTTTGATACTGACTTATGACTTCCTTATTCATTAAGTTGCACGAAACCAAATGGTATGTTCCATACGTAGCATCCCTGCTTCAGTGTGACCCCGGCCGGACATTATGCGCTGGTGGGGATGAAGGAACACCCTTCCGCCTCCACCCCTTCGACAGTGGGCGCGCGCGAAAAAAAGGCCGCTTTTTTGTCTAACGAGGAATGGAGGTCACGGCGCCTAGCCGGAGGGCGCTTAGGCGTGAGCCAAGGTTGCCAGACTGTATGACCAAAAACCAGGATATTCCGCATCAATATACGGGGGTGTGTTGAATTGTCAGCACAATCTGGCGACAACGGCGTGAGCGTAAGCGTGAGGGCGGGTGGTAAAATATGTAAAGCACGTCATAATGTCGAGGGGGGCCCTTGGACCGCGCGTGACTCGTCGAGATGGGCCATGGAGATGAAGTCGAAGATTGAAGCAAATAAAAATGAAGAGGCTCCCAAGTGCCATCTACGTGAATTCCTGTTATTAAGCCGGGAATTTGATCTGGGAGCTGTACGAGCGGAAGACGACTGACGCCACACGGTCCTCCTCGAGTAATTTCATCGGGGGTTTCTTCTGTTGTAAGAGAATCTCATGGACCAATAGCAAGGTTAAGTTCGGGCAGAAGAACCTTGAAGACTTCTTCAGTAAAAAGGCGTATTGTTAACTCCCAGACGGAGTTTCTATAAACATAATTACACCGAAAAAAGAAGAATCTTTTTGCCGCCAAGAAGTATTTTTTCTTAAATCAAGAATTATGCTGCTTAATATAAATTACTTTTTTGCTTAACCCAAGCCATATTTCCTCGTTTCAAGAGACATATAGCTTAAATCCAGATGAAAGAAGTTCTTGGCGAAAAATTCAAGAATCATCATGCTTGAGCCAAGCACACTTTTTTTCAGTGTATACCTCCGCAATTCATCCCCAAAAATTTTCTGATTTTTGCATAAGATCAGACAAAAAAATTGATGAAATATTCAGTTAGAAATGCTCAAAATACTCCTGGTAAAAATGTAATTCACAGGGGGAAATTTGGCAACATCGAAATTTAGTTACGGCATTTCGTGAGAAAAATGACGGTATAAGGATTCTGATGGAGTAATTTCATTGTGGTTTTTTTTCTGCTGTAAGAGAATCTCATGAACCAATAGACAAAGTTAGGTTCGGGCATGAGAACCTTGAGGACTTCTTCAGTAAAAGGGCGTATCTTTGTTTCACGGACGGAGCAACTTATCTATATTCAAAGGTTACGAAACTGCCTCAAACAATTGAGGATTTTACAAACATTAGTACCTCCGTAATTTTGTCCCAACACTTTTCTGATTTTTGCATATAAGATCAACAAGAAGAACAGAAAAGGTGCGGAAATTTTGCAAGAAGGTCCGGAATTATTCATTCCCGAGTCAAGCGGCGATTGCGCGGCAGTGCGCCTAGGCGCCAACTGCAAACTGCAACCGGCTGCATCATTGCGAGGGTCAAAAAGGGAAAACGCCTTTAAATGGTACTATATGCAACACACACATCCATCGAGCACGAATAGTCGCATCCTCGCGCCTGCTGAAACGCAGCGTCGAGCGCCGCAACGCTCTTTCTCCTGTGACTGTGACACAAGACAACACTACCACACTAAGGAAAAACGGTGTATGAACCCTGTTTGGTTGCCCAATTTACTTTGATTAAATAAGAATTTTCAGGAAAACTCGTCAATACTTTCCATCGAATTTTTCAGAGAATTTCCTCTTTATTCAGATCTAAACTATCCGAAATTTCAGGAGAAAATATTCATAACCCTCCTTAAAAATGCATGTTTTAAAAGCGGGAATGGACCACTAGACAAGGTACGAATTTAAGCATTCTGATACATGTTTCTTAACCAGAATTTTACGTAAAACACGATTCTTGCAACGAAAATTACTGAAATTAACTCCTAAAGGAGATATTAACATTTTTATTTCACATTGGTTTCCAGGAATTTGAACTGCCCGCTCACAAGAAACTCAAAGCTCTACGTGAGTCAAATTGCGCACTACAACGGTTTCAGCAAGCTTCTCAATTGAGCAATGTTCATTTCCCACCATGTGTTTTTCAAACTTTAAGTAATTTGCTATAGCTATGCCAGAGCGTCAAGATTGAGGTTGCCAAATTTTTTTATCGCAGAGACGTTCATGATAACGTTTCGCGATGTGAACCACGTAGAGCATTGAGTTTTCATAAGCGGGTGGTTTCAATTCACGTACCATGAATCATTAAATATCTTTGGAAGGAGTTGATTTAGGTAATTTTAGTTGTGCGCATCGAGTTTTACGTGAAAGTTTGGTGAAGAAACGTGTATCAGAATGCTAAAATTCGTACCTCGTCTAGTGGTCCATTAGGCAACTTTCGAAAATTAGCCTTGTTACCCACTGTGTAATTAGTTTTATTATTGTAAATTTTGAAACATCGCATAGCGCTTGCGATACTTTAGCCGGAAGGTGACAAAGTGAGGACCCGATTTTGAAGTCTGGAATTATTCATTCCAGAGTCAAGCGGCGATTGCGCGGCGGTGGGACCGGCGGCGGCGGCTTCGGCGCTTCAAGTTTCAATTATGAAGCGAGTTGGAGGATGTGTTTTCGAAACTTTGGCGTAAACAAAATGATTTGATAAATGGAGGGGAGGGCGCGGCGGGGGGGGGCCTCCGGCGCGGAGCAGGGAGCAGGAATAACTCTCCCATTCCGACTCCGAGGCGAGCGCGCTAAGTTTTCTTAAAGAGCTGGATTCGCCAGCGACTTCGAGTTGGCGTTTGGGACCGACGCAGCGTCTCCTTAAAAGTTTCCCAACGGGCGTTAGCCGCAAGACGCGGTTTTTGCTCCAATTATTCACCGCGTTACGAAATCTTGGTTTATCTACTTGCAGGAAATGCTCCGTCGGGATTGACAGCGTCCTCCGTCAAAATTGACGCCGGAACGTTTGATTTTCAGATCTTTTAGAAAATAAACGATCAGGAGTCGTACTTAAATTACGTAACGCTCCAAGGGAGTTGAGACCTTTGCCAGCGTTACGCTGCGTTACAGGGGGTGAGGGGTATAGAGCGAATGCGTTACGTAACAATTTTAAGTGCTTCTTTCTCGAGTTTCTGTTGAGTTTTTCGTCCGTCGTCTTTCGAAGTTTTAAGAATCTCGAGAATAATCTTTGGAATACTTTTAATTTTTCTCACTAAATAGAAACGTTAATTCGTTAGTAAAAGTAAGGTGATATTTAGATCGAAATGAGGTGACGGTGTCCGGGCAGACGTTCTGTAATTTTTTTAGGGGGGGGGGGAATGGTTAGGTCTGCGTTAACAAGATGGATAGGTGGTGTCAAAAAACCGCAAGTTTAGCGTTACGTAATTTAGAGACGGCACTTCATGTAGCACATTGCAAAGAAACTATTAAAATCTTACTTCATATTAAAAGGGAAGTAGAAATGAGTGACATCCTTTGAAACATTACGGGAGATAGAGGACAGATACTACGTGACAGTGAGCCAACTGCAACCGGCTACATCATCACGAGGGTCAAAATGGAAAAACGCCTTCAAATGGTGCTATATGCAATACGGACATCCATCGAGCACGAATAGTCGCATCCTCGCGCCGCGTTACGCTTTGTCCTGTGACTGTGACACGGGGCAACACTACCGCACTAAGGAAAAACGGCGTATGAACCCTCGTCAGTTGCCAAATATACTTAGATTAAATACAAATTTTCAGGAAAACTCGGGAACATTTTGCATTCAACTTTGCAGAGAATTTTTTTTGTAATCAGATCTAACTTATCCGAAAATTTCAGGAGGAAATATTCCTAACACTCTTTTAAGTCTCCTCATAAATGTTTTAAAAGCGAGCGTTTGGCAACTTTCGAATCTTCATACGACGTTCTTTCTTAGCACCGCAGACAGGGCTTCAACAAGAATAACGATGCTACTTCCGGTTTGTCCAGAAATAGATGTGAAAAAGCCTAGTCTTAATATAGACGAACAATCTCGTGAACTTTTTTTTGTATATGATTACAGTCGTGTGTTTTGCAAAAAGAAATGTTTAAAATTCATTGTAATCATACGCGAGATCGTTTGTTAATTTGGATTAGATTTGTATACATCTCTCTGTGGAATACTTGACCACCACGAAAAACTGTCGGAATGATAATCGCTTTAAAAGTGCTATAAAAGCGTTTAGTAGTGGAAATCCGATTTTTTTTTTGTGTCTGTATGATTTTTGTGTGAATGTATCGAAAGGAAGTTTATTCACTTAGCTGTGCCTCTTTAACAGCTCTTTCTAGCTCTGAAACAGCCCCATTTTACATGTTTTCAATCATATGACCGATAGGAAGTAAATATGAGTTACGTCCCTTGAAACATTACTGGAATTAACTGATATTCACTGCGTGACAATACGCAAACCGTAACTGGGAGCATCACTGCGAGGGCCAAAAAGGAAAAGCGCCTTCAATTGGTACTATATGCAACACGGACATCCATCGAGTACGAATAGTTGTATTCAAGCGCCTAGCTAAAACGTCGAGCACTGCATTGTCCTCTGTCCCGTGAAGTTTAAGTACACACGGCATCAACAAAAGACATAGAGCCACTTCGCATCATTCAACAAGTGCACTATTTTCACCGGGATGCAAGTATTGCCATCGTTATTCTAATGATCTACGTTTCTCCGTAGTAATGAAGCAGCCAACCAATTCCATCACGCGCTGTTGAAACTTTCGAATGTTGCCAGACTTTCTCGGATAAATATTCATTTTTGGGAACAATTTATCGTCAGAGAAACAGAACTCACCTCCAAGGTTGCAAATCTGACTTAAGTAACTATAAAATTTGTTTTAAAAAAATAAAACCGTTCATTTTATATTTACATATATATTATATTTTCTAGTTATAAGCTTTTAAAGTCAAGGTTGTCACAGAATTTAGAAAATTATATTTCCTTATATTTACTGACATTTCCTGATTTCCCTGGCACATTTTAGTGAAAATCCCTGACACTTGAAGAAATGCCAGGAGCCAGATGGTCAAAACGACATAATTAGAAATAGTTTTTGGGCAAATTTGTTGTTCGAAACATCAAATCCATTCCAGAAAGCTAATAAAGATGAATTAAAAGTTTTTCCCTGACACTTTCGTAATTTTCCCTGACATTCCAGGTTTTCCCTGACTTCTTCAAATTTCCTGACATTTTCCAGTTTTCCCGATATTCCCTGACTGTGGCAACCCTGTAAAGTTTCCAAATTTCGTCTGACCTCTCCCGTCGATTCTGCCACTGTGCGGCGCTTGAAAAAAGCCGCGATTTCTGGGAATTGCTGTTTTGACCCATTGGAGGGGCCCAAATCCAAATGTTTATATCGTCACATTTTAAATTTTAATGGAAGAAAATTTACGATAAAACCAATGGAACCACTTTTAGGACATCCACATTTTGTATACACGGAGTTGTGAGCTTTTAAAGCTAGGGTTGCCACAAAGTTTGGAAAATGAAATTCTCTGACATTTCCCTGACTTCCTGACGAATTATGGTAAAAATCCCTGACACTTAAAGAGATGTCAGATGGTCAAGAGGACATAAGAAATAGTTTTTCGGCAAATTTGTTGTTCGAAACGTCAAATCCATTCCAGAGAGCTAATAATGAAGTAAATTAACAATTTTTCCCTGACACTTTCATCATTTTCCCTGACTTCCTCAAATTCCCTGAAATTTTGTGGTTTTCCCGGTATCTCTTGACTATGGCAATCCTGTAAAGTTTTCAAATTTCATCTGACCACTCCCATTGACTCGTTTCACTGTGCGGCGCTTGGAAAAAGCCGCGATTTCTGGGTAACGCAGTTTTGACTCATCGGAGGAGCCCGAATCCCCGCTCGCGAGTCGCGACTCCAGCGATAAAAAAAGCGGCTCAAGGAAGTATCATATTTCAAGCGAGGCGCGGCGTGCGGGGGGCGGGGGCGGCGGCTGCGGAAATTATCCGCAAATAGCTGCTCATTAGTTTGTGATGACAGTTCATTAAGTCGGCCGGGAGACGAGACGGGGAACAGAGTGGAACAGAGCGGTCTCGTGGAAATCCCGAGTCCCGGACGCCGACGATCGTCGAGTATCCCGCCCCTTTATGTCAAAACCACGCAACTCCAATGTCAACACTAGCGGAGATACGCGGTTTGGCAGGGGCTCGCTTGCCACCGCGCCGCAAGCGCCACATCAAATGGATGTATTTCTATCAAACGGAACTATGTGCATTAAAACTTGAGCCCTGAGACCCATAAGAATACATGTATAACAGGGCTCACGTCATAATGCACATAGTTCTGTTTGACAGAAATACATCCGAATAACGATACGAAGCCCCTCAATCTAGCCCCGCGCCTCCGGGAAGCGCCGACTTTTGATCGCTTTCGACGAAAGCGCGTAAGTGCGCTTGGGGATGAGCTCGGGAAAGCGTTGGGTTTTATGGACGACAGGGCTCATCGCGGGAGGGAGTTACGTTCTTGTGTCGGGAGGGCGACGTTTTGATCCGCCGAGCCACGCGCGACGTCGCCAATGAAAGGGAAATATTTGTCGATCCAACGAGTCCTGTTTACCGGTGGATATTCTCGATTTCAATGTTTACGCCAAGTACGTCTCGAAGATGTGAGTCTTCATTTTTTCCTTACTCTGCGCGAGAGAAAGAGAGAGAGGGGTGAGATGGGGGGGGAGAGGGGGGAGAGAGAGAGTGCAATGGGTCACTAGATAATGTTAAAGATCCAGGTTAGTTAAACCACCGCGTAATGTGCTACCGCTTCAAAATTTCACAACGAAAACGAATTATACGATGCAAAGTCTTAAATTTAAATCCTTACCAAGATATAGCTGTTTATAAGTAACCGTGGTCAAATGGGAATATTTCAAACAATGTTATACAAATCGTCGTTACACAAACATACAAAAGAACGTAACTTCATTTCAATGTTGCTCGTAAGCTCATTTCCTCTCGTAAGCTCCGTATTAACTTGGAGAATCTAGGACGCTCCTGACTGAAAATTTCACCGATTTTTCCTCGGATTTCATGCAAGAATCAGAAAAAATTTTGATTAAAATTGCACAGGTTCAACTCTGTTAAAAAAATTGATCTTTAGGCCAATTCGGCAACCTTGGAATGGAATTATGCCCCTCCGTGTGAGGGACGAGAAAATAACGGCTCAACTTGAGGCGTTGGGTGCAGAAAAACCATTTCTTGGTTGCGGTTTTTCAGAATCTTCAATGCTAATTTATATATTAGAGAGAAAACGAAAGGGCAAATTTTCTGAAATTTTCAGTTTTTAGCATTAAAAAATCATAAAGAAAATACAGTAAAAGTTTTAAGAAATTCCATGTATTTGCTTGCATCACACAGGATGGATTCGTTTAATTTTGAGGGTAGAGTTGCGATTGTTTTAAACATTACAGCGTCATTACAGCACTCCCACGCAAAATTTGAAAAAAACTAAAAATATTTTACACTGTATAGAATGCAGCAAATTCAACGACTCATTTCCGCCAAAATTGTCAGTTAGGTGGTATTGTCCCCTAGCAGAGTTAGAAACTCACCTTCGAGTTTTAGGAGGCATTGAAGATTTTTTAGGGGCTAAATTGACTTTTTGCCTATATATTACGGCGCATTTAGTGAAAAGTTAGACGCAAGATGTTTTTGTAACAGAACTAGTGACTGGCTGTTACTCGAGGAAGACAAAAGCAGTAAGATTGAAATCGTGAAGAATAGAAAAAACTTTCACTTGTAGTGCTGAAAATTATGAAATTTTTTAATAAAAAAAATAGATTTGTTTTTCTTTCTTTATGTGACTTCCAGTGAAAGTCCGGATTTTTAGGGGGCAATTGTTAGGGGCCACTTTGGCGCAGAGCCTTAATTTTTTAGGCTTCATGACCAATTTTTTAGGCGCATTTGACGCGTTGGCGCCTGTGAGTTTCGAACACTGTCCCTTAGCCCTCCATATGAAGTTTCTCAGTGGAGTCTGACAGTACCAACTGTTGCAAATTTACGGAATCAGGCTGCGCTCCTCCGCCACCGACCCAGTCCCCCCTCCCCCACCTCTGCAAACAATACTCGGCGAGTAATAATGAATTCGCAGCACGATTCGCGTATTTGCGCCCTCGGGGTTTCCTACACGCTGACCGATCCAAGTGCAATGGAGCGGCCACTACGTCGCTCCTCCAAACACATATCTCAATTTCCACATGAGCCCTGGATAGCATTGCGTTAGATGGAAAACAGGGCTCACGTGGGGATCGGGATACGTCCTTACGTCATCGTCACTGATGACATGGCGCTTGCTCCGAAATCCGTTGACTCTAGCGTACGGTTTTCCGCTCACTTGAGCCTTGCCCCTCAGCAACCCTCCGCTCCATCACAGGTACTGCCGTGCTAAGGAGGAACGCCGTATGAACATTCGCGAGTTGCCGAATTTCCCTTGATAAAACATGGATTTTTGACGACATTCATGCATATTTTTCCTTGAAATTCTCAAAAATTTAAGATTCAATGGAGAATTTGCATGCACAATTTTTTTACTTCATCTGAAAGTTCTTAAAGAGCTGATTTCACATAATTTTTTTCTGATATGGGAAATGGTATGAAATAGATTGAAAAATGAGAAAATGCACCGCCTAGTGCCGTCATTTGGCGGCATTTCCCATTTAAACACATGCATTTTAGCATAGATTATTTTGTCATATCTTCTTCAATAGTTGTTCAATTAATGAACCAAGTGTACCCTCGTGTTCAGTTCCCTCATTAGTTTCTATTCAAACACGACATTCATCAAATTTCAGACACCTACAAATGGAGATATTGCATGTGTGAGGAATTTGCGATTTGACTGTTGATTCTTCTGTAAAAGTTCGCGAGAATAACGATGGTGCCATTGGTTTTCTCTGATATGATCTCCCAAGCTCAAAAAAAGCTCTCAAGTTGAGGCCAAAATGGAGGGGATATCCCACGCTATCCTTAGAGTCCACCTCTACATCAAAACAAACTCTCTCTGCAAAGATAGGGAGCAAATACATTAGCAGTGATGCCGTGTTCTTAGTTTTAGAGTCCCCGAATAAAGAGGCAGCCCTGTCAATGTATTTGCTCCCTATCTTTGCATGGAGAGTTTGTCTTGATGTATAGGTGGACTCTCAGGATAGCGTGGGATATCCCCTCCATTTTGGCCTCAACTTGAGAGCTTTTTTTAGCTTGGGAGTTGATTTCAGAGAAAACCAGTGGCCACATCGTGTTTCTCGCGAACTTTTACTTTATGAATTATGAATCAACAGTCAAATCGCAAATTCCTCACACATGCAACACCTCCATTATCCTAGAAAATTCGATTTTTATCGGAGGGAACTTGGCAACGTCTGAAGGCTCTTACAGCGTTCTTCCCTAGCACGGCAGGGTAGGTGTGCGTAATCGTTCGCCGAAAAAGGTACCCCCGCCCCCTTCGCCCCCCGCGGGGGTATTTGAGGAAGGCCCGGGCAAATATTAGAGCGGAAACGGGACGGAGTCGGCACCGGTCGGGACCCCCGGACGCGGATTCGTGGATGATCCAGGTTGAGTACACACAAGCGAGTTGAGTTTAGCGTAACAGGATAAACCCATTTACCGCTAATTCTGCACTACACTGCCGTTGCTGTCCCTCCCTCCGTCCTCCCCCCGTCCTCCCCCCGTCCTCCCCCCGTCCTCCCCCTCGCCGCACAAAGGATCGAGTCCATAGGAGAGGTCGGACAAAATTTGGAAACTTTAAACTAGTGTTCTGCTTTCCCCCTGAAATTTTAGGAGCCACCTTGGCCGGAAAGCCCAATTTTTAGGAGTCATCTACTTTTTTTAGGAGCCAAATTAAATTTTTGCGTTCGGGCCATGGCGAATGAAAATTTGCGGAAGGCATGAATGAGGAGCTCCAAACGGTGCGTATAAAGAGCGCTTCATCGCTACCGCTGCTTCTCGATTGTGAGTTGAATCTGTCAAATTTTTTAGGCACCACGATGGTCCAGCCCCCCAAATTTTTAAGCACCAAGACCCGATTTTTAGGCGCATTTGGCGCATGGCGCCCGTGGAGGGCAGAGCACTGCTTTAAACGCTCATAACTCCGTTTATACAAAGCTTTGAGGTTCTAAAAGTGGTTTCATTGGTTTCCTTGGAAAGATTTCTTCCAGTGGCACCCCTAGAAATTTAAAGCGTGACGAGATAAGCATCAACATTTGCAGTTTTAGCCAAAAATTTTATGTCTGACTTTTCTAATTGACTCGATCTACTGTGTGCCGCCCCCTCGGCCAACCCCGATACGAAGGCTCCAACGGTGCCGACAGAAAAGAATGACTGCGGCTCTGTGCAAAAGTGCGATCCAACAATGGGTCACTAAACCTTGCGTATTTTATTTCATGTTCTGAAAGTACTGGGTGAGTAGATTACGTGGTGATTTATTGCGTGTTTTTGGAGCCAAACTCCTGGACAAGCCCGCTTTTAAAAAGTGCAGAGGCTCGAAGGAATTTGAAACGCGCAGGAATGGCGGGAAAATGATGGCAATGAAGTGGATAGCATTTTACAAAAAGGAACCGACAGCATTGCTGATGTTGCGAAGATTTTGCAAATTGGAAGTATTTCTGCCGAACGGAACTATGTGCATTATGATATGAGTCCTGTTATGCATATACTCTTATGGGTCGCAGGGCTCATGTCTTAATGCACACATTTCCGTTTGATAGAAATACATCCAATTTATCCTTTGAGATTACGTACTAAAATCATGCAAAAATATGAAAATTACATGGTAATTTCTGTCTTTTTACAGTTTCTAGGGTGTAAAATAGAAAGTGCTTATAGATGATCAAGTTTTTCCTCCAAGACAAAAGGAGTTGCACAATCTTAGCAACATTGCAATGCTCTTGGCTCCTTTTTGCAAAATGCAATTCAAATATTGCACCAGCCAAATCTCTACGTCCTCTCATTTCCCATTATTTCAAGAATAATCTTGAGTCTGCAAAATAGCCGCGTCCAATCGCAGAAATGAGCCAACAAGGCGCGAAACCATGACAATGTGAATTGGACGGGGGGCGGGGAATTTCCTCGGTCTCGGATTAGGGTCTCGAGTTGGACTCGTCAATATGGCTTTAATTACTGGGGCTTCGTCCGAAGTTCGGGGCCTGAAATTCGGACGTGAGCCCATGCTTATGAGCCCATGCCCGCTGGTGAGGCACGGGCCGCTCGTTTGACAATATCTCCCGAAACACAAAGAGACCGCTAAAACAAACGGCCCGTATTTTTGACAGCGCGGGCTACATGAAACGATACGCACGTCCAAGAACCGGGCGAAACAATATCCCCTGTAAGCGCACCTGAAGCCTCATCGTGCATGCTGTGAAAAAGACAAGGTACGAACTTTATTAGTCGGATATATGGATGCCCAAACTGCAAAACCACATGTTTCCATTGCGGTGTTTCAAAATTTCCGCTCCTATTTTATTGGTTTGACGAGAGATAAGTCTACTTTATGGTTTGCAATTCGACGTATTTCTGCTAAACGGGAATCGGAGACAAAATGGGAAAGAAGAGGAGTGCTCGTCAGTTTTCGAGCCGTAAGAATGGACGAGAATTATCAAGCGCCGGTGACATCAGCAGCGACGACCATTAGGCATTAGGCGGATTTGAGCGTTGACTTTCATGAGTTTCATGAGTAACTTTTGGGCTAGAGGGGCTGATTTTTACGCCTACAGTTAGGTGAAACCGAGCGAAGCTGTAATACATATGGTTCTCCTGGACAATAGTTCAGTACATAAAAACTTATGAGTCAACTCACCACAATAGCACGATAATTTCGGAATAAAAATATTTGAGAATGTTGTTTCCTTACCTGAAACAGAAATGAATAGAAAATTAGGGATTACAGGAAAAATAAAGGGTATCAAGCATTGGCAGTCATTAATTTCTAAAATACAACTTACGTTAAGAATAATTTCAAGCAAACTAAAATTCAACACAGTACATTTATGTGATTGTTATGTGGAATCCATTTTGCAATGAGAGAATATATTTTCTGGCTCATCAATCAAAACATTCATCTGCATGAGGAAACTAATGAAACATATGTCGTTTTTAAAATGAGTCAGAGGTAGTAAATCCTAATTACAAAATGTAGTTCAAATGATAAATCAAATTCACGGCTTCGTTTTTCTCAGAAATTGAGAGCATCATTTTTCAGTATTTTCCGACCACTTGCATTAACTCCATTATTTATAGCACATTTTTAACCTTGCCGGGTCGAAATTATAAGAGTTTTCATACACAGGATCCAAAAAATGTTTGAAAAATACTCAAAATTTCACGCTCCAGATTGTCATTCGCGGGAAATTGCAAGGAGACATTGATTTTTCGTTTTGCGGGGTCCGGACGAATTTTTCTCCGAACTTAATCGGGTCCATCTCCTCAAATCTTTATCTGTGAACTTTCTATAGGGAGTTTGAAAGGGAGCCCACCGTTAAAAGATATCACGGTGCACTTAACAGGATAACTATCCTGAGGGATTTCCCGACCATTATCAGCGGACGCAAACGACGTTGACAGGAGCATGGTTCAATGGTACGGGTGTTATATATGAAGATAGTGATAAGGAATGGCAGAGCTCTGGAAGTGGCAAAGGGAAATGCATCGTGTCAGGTTGTGCCGGAAATCCAGTACTGTCGTGCTAAGGAAAAACGCCGTATGAGCCTTTAGGCGTAGCCATATTTCCTTTAATAAACAACAAAATTTACTGTTAAAATTCTGAATATTTTTCTTCCAATTTTTTAGACAGTTTTGTTCCCATTTTAATCGACAATATCGGACAATTTTAAGAAAAAACACGCCTAAATTTCTTCCAAAATACATGTTTTATTCGAGAAAATGTGGCAACTCTCGAATGGTCATACAGCGTTTTTCTTCACGGTCCCGGTCTTGGAAATCATAGTGTTAAACTCGGTTTCAGTCACCGTGCCTCAGAAATGCAAATTTCATAAAACAATCTGGCACGTTAAGGACAAGTGTGTGGGAGGGAGGAGGGTGTTAAGGGGGCGGCAGGTGGCGACGGAGGGGGGGGGGAGTACGAGTAGTAACGGCGCGACGTTAAACGACCCAAATTGACTAAACTCTGCTTTATCCATCAGAAGTTACGTGACAGCCATTTAATGATTAAAGTTGAGAAGGCTCCGAGTCGGACGGGAGCGGGGTGGGCGAACCCGATCAATCAATAGAGCTTTTCTTCGCAAAAATTACACGGGATAACGAGATGAAAGCCCCGAGCAGGGTCGAGAGGGGACGGGAACGGCCTTGAGTAACTTGTCCCTCTTGTTCGGGGATCGGGGCAGTTGCCGACAACTTTTTCATTGCCGCGTTGCATCCCTCCGGCCCACAATGGATCGAGTCAGTAGGCGAGGTCGGACAAAATTTGGAAACTTTAAACGTTTATATACCTCCGTATGCAAAGTTTTGAGTTCTGAAAGTGATTCCAATAGTTTTCTCATGAAATTTTCTTCTTAAAGCACTCTTAAAGCTTAGAATGTGACGAAATAAACATCAAAATTTGCAGTTTTAGTCAAAAATTTCAAGTCCATGTCCGATCTCTCTGATTGGCTGGATCCACTGCGCGACTTCCAACTGCGAGCCTTTTTGGGAACTTCTCTGCGGAAGTGCAGGGTGAGATCTTCCTCGATAGTTTATCAGCGGAATGATTGTCTACCTTAAGAGCATTAAAATGCAATAGGTCCATAAGTGACTGTAGATTCCTAACCTAATAAACAGAGGAGAAGGGGCCTAATGAATCCCCCCCCCCCCCCATAAAAAAAATACAATATAGATTTGGAAAAAAAAAACAGAGAAACATTATCAGTTGCAAGGTCAAATTAAGGGGGTGGCCACATGGGCCGCGGCCCATGGCGGCAAGTTTTGCAATTTTTTTTAAATGTGGGTATACAAAAATCGGATTCAGAAAAAAAATTATCAATGAGAAAAGGGGACAATATCTCTCTTTCCTGAGAGTATAGTAATTTTTAATTTTGTCGTTTTTCGGTGATACAAGAGACAGCATCTCTAATTACTCAAGATAAGAGAGGAACTAAACACGCAATTTGGCCTGGAGCTCAGCGCAGAGAGGAATGATGACGAGGACTTGAGATGAAAAGGACAACCCCTTGGCGCGGCGGTCGGCATGTAACACATATTAGCGCCTACAAGACTGCATGAATACTTCACCCATTGCGCTAAACACAGTGCGGTCAGGAGCGGTTGGCGTGAAACGTATAGCGCCTACAAGACTGCAAGAATACTTCACGCATTGCGCCAAACACAGTGCGATCAGCAAGGCGGGGCGCAGCGGCGGAAATTAAAATTGTTAAACCACATTTATGTTTGTTCTTTCATAGTTTTTTGGTTCATTTCTTCTAAATGGAGGGCCTGGTCCACACAGAGATAGATTTACGGAACTTAACTTTCGCGCAAAGTTCCGTGAAATTTTGCTAGTAACGTTGACAGGGCTTCGCAAAAAATGTGTCCAACACGAGTAGGTTAACGCGTCCTATGCACTCCTCCCCTTCCGGCACGTTCACTTGATAGTTTTTATTATTGATGTTTCAAAACTAATGAGAAGGGGGCGGCAAAATACAGGCGGCCCATGGGCGGCAAGTAGGTAAATCCGGCCCTGATCAGTCGTGTGAATAAAATTGATAAAAATAGATGAACTCCTCTTCCTTTCGCTCCAGCAAAAATTTGCGACAAACCCACTGTCGCTCAGCTATTATATGAAAGTAATTTTAGGCATTTTAATCTTTTCCTACGTTTCTTTTGTAGAAGAAAAGTGATGTATTCATAGAATTTTACAGCGATTTTTGTCGCAGATAAAACATCAAAACGAGTATGAATAATTTGAAGGATCGCACAGATTACCCTGTAGACGCGCAAGAGCATGCTAGGGCGAAGCCTGGCGTGGGCGCATTGTCGTAAAAAAGTAAGTGTTTACTCGGAAGTTAACACTTTAACCCGGTCATAAAGCGAGGTGATGGGCACTTAACGGCCGCCCCGTTTGGTTTTGTCGCGGTCGCCCGTGGCAGCGCCACCGTCGCGTTGCGTTCAGTTATGCGAAAATCACGCCGCGCTGCCGGTAATGTCTTCGTAATTGTGACTCAAGTGTCATTTCTCGCGGCCTTCGTCTTAACTACTCCCGGCAGATGGAATCGGTGGAAGGAGGACAGGTAATGAGGAGTGTAATGAGGGCTCGGGATTCCCTCTGAAACAGTCCCAAGTCGTGCTATTAACCTGGTACAATGATATTTTGAGGATGTGTCACTGGAAACGGATGAGATTGCACCAGTTATGAAACATTAAGGTGATTCGATGGACGTCATATTTTGTGTCAAAGCAACAAGCTATACATCGCATAGATTGGCTCCATTTTTTCAGCTACTCATAATTTTTCTCGAATTTGGAGATCGCAATTCTGTTGTCAGGAGACCAAAGAATTGGACGTATTTCTGTCAAACGGAACTAGGCACCAATTTGAGTTCCTTTTGAGGAATTTAGAATGCCGGATAGCGCGTTCTGTTAAACGGAACTTGAAGCGCCATGGAAAAGCATTGAGAGTATAGGACGGAACGAACCAGACGCCAATCCAAGCCCCCCGCTACCTCCCTACTCCGATGGCGCTTAGTTCCGTTTCACAGAAATACGTCCAATTGACGTACCAACTTTTACAAACAAATTCAACGTAATAAATGCGTGGTTTTTTAGGGGGAAAATATCGCATTCGACACTGATATCGAAACTGCTCTCGAATGCTATATTTTTCCTCTAAAAAAACCACGCCTACACTAAGTTGAATTTGTTTGTCAAAATTAGTAAGTGAATTCATCAGTATCCTGATAACAGAATTGCGATCTCAAAATTAGAGGAAAATGACGAATGGCTGAAAAAATGGAATCAATCGATGCGATATAACGCATGTCGCTCTGACACAAAATATAGCGTCCATTGAATCACCTTAAGCCACGCCTTATTATAAGAGTATTAGCGCCATCCGAAATTTGCAGCGCAGGCGATGGACAGAGTAATAATTCAGAATGAATTATTACGAAAGAAAAGGAAAGGAACTTATGAATCGCAATAAGAAACTTCGGTAAAATTTGTAATGAAACTCTGTGCTCACGAGGCTGTAATAATTTTTCCAATACATACTTCTAATACTTTTTCTGTAGGATCTAACTATTAGGTGCGGCAGAAGTAACACTTACAAAATAAGTTGTCATAAGTTTGATTAAAAATCAGGGAGTGATGACATGTTGAGCGTTCACTCCTCGGAGTATAACCGAATTTTCTAGTCGTGTAATCTAACGTTGGAATATGAAACCACTTTCTTCCATCAGTATGTTTAACCTCACAAGTTTGATTATAAACGTTCGGTTACAAGAATAGAAAGTTGGGTTTGACGAGCCGAACGGTTGAGATGACTCAGAACAAAATGTTCTCCTTCATTTTGTGGATATGACATTTTATTTTCTAGGAAGTCAAAATAGTTGCATCACGTGTTTCGCCGAATCCAACTTTTTTACTTTGCGTTAAAGTCTCTGAGTCAGCTGGAAACGGTTCACATTCTCCTTCATTTCGTAGATATGCAATTTTAGCTGCTTGGAAGTCGAAATAGTTGTATCGCACGTTTCGCCCCATCCAATTTTCCACTCAGCGACTCGGCCCGATTTCTGATCTCACTCTCGGCTCCTCAATCGCTGATCGCGCTGAGTTCCGAGATACTTTTTGGAAATGTGCAGGGCAACGCGCGTACGGACTTCGGAAAATTTACACAAAAACGGAGCACAATTTGATCAAAATGTAATAAATTTTATATAATCCATTATTCAAGATCCCAGCTCACGTATTTTTCCCATTACACGCAGTTTCCCAAGTATCGATCAATCGTTGGTTCGTAAACTAAAACTTCAGTAAGCTGGGTACTTTTATTTACTTATACATTCTATTAAGTTTTTATTGGTGATGGTAAACTAGTATTGCCTATTTTTAAATTAGAAAAAAAATTACTAAAAAAAGGCTCGAACACTATATGTAACAAGGTGGAGAAATGGTGCTGGGTCCCCCTGGTAAAAATTGGCGATAAGAGCTGCGTTTCAAAATACCATAGGATTCTTATGGCCGGCTAAAGAAGGTTACAGAAAATCATATAGCTGGCTGTAGAATGCAGAGAAAATCATACGGCCGGGCTATACGAAGCGATAAAAAATTAAGCAGCCGGGCTATAGTTCCTATCGCCGGGCTTTACACTTTATTGCTTGGCTGTTGCTTTTTCGCCATCGATTATAAAAGGCTATAAGAAATTGTGTTGAAATTCGTGTGCTTTGGAAATCATTAAGTTTGATACGGAACCACCTTAATATTTACAAAACGCACATTATATTTTCCTTTAATACATATTTTTTTTCATCAATTAAAATGAGAATAATCCTTACAGAGTGTGCAAACATTTCAAAATCATGAGTTGAATAACGCTGACTCCGCCAGATTAAATATTAGAGCCTAACACAAAGCGGAGCGGCGACGCACTGGCGCCTACAAACCTAACAGGGATACTTCACGCATTGCGCAACGCGTGAAGTATCCCTGTTAGGTTTGTAGGCGCCAATGCGTGTTTCGCGCTGGCTGCCCGCCTACCACGGCGCTTGAAGCAACTATTTCACATCAGAGGTATTGCACAGTATCATACGAAACTGAAGGCGCTCTAATAAATTAGTAATGGCAGGCATCCATCAAAAGTACGGAGCTTTCCTCGCAAAATAGAACCAAGATACTACGGCCCAAAAAGAGAGCAGTATTCCAAAAACTAGCATCCGTAATTAGTAACGTTTAGCATACACTTTATCGCCTGGCTGTTGCTTAATCGCCATCGGCTATGAAAGGCTATAAGAAATTGTGTAGCCGGCTTTAGAAGCTATTGAAAATCTTACAGCCGGCTGTAGGTCTATGGTATTTTGGAACACAGATTCTACTGCCAATTTTTACCAGGGCCACACCATTTCGCGGGGAAATCAAAGCCAATAAGCTCCAAAAATTATAATTCCAAAATCTTTTTTTTTTTTTTTACTCTAATTATAATTATAATTCCATATTCTAATTAACAGGTTTGATTTTATAAACTGTTAAGTTCCAAAACACGCGGGAAAATCTTGATGGATTCTCGGCGTTCTTGCTTAACACGGCAGTGATACGGCGTTATTCCTCAGCACGGCAATACTGCCGTGATAAGGAAGAACGCCGTATGAACATTCGAGAGTTGCCAAATTTCCTCCGATAAAATGTTCATTTTTGAGGAATCTTATGAATATTTTTCCTTGGAATTTTCAGGAACTTTAGATGAAATTGCGAACAAAATTATATAAAAAGTTGGAAGGAAAATATTCATAAGTTTACCAGGAAATATGTTTTTTATCAAAGGGAATTTGGCAACGCCTGAAGGTTCATACGGCGTTTTTCCTTAGCACGGCAGAATAGAGCTCCCTCGACTTTTCCGAGATAAGTGCGCATCCTGAGCTTTTTCCGGCGCTCAAAGTGGCGCGGCGGGTGGCAGTTGGCGGCAACAGCGAGACACAGGGGCCGCGGCACTGTGGCACGGGGTCGGGAATAGTAATGATGATAATTAATTGTTGTTGTTACGTGAGGGGGGCGGGGGCGGGGGAGGGGGGGGGCTCGTGCTGACGGGTAGGAGGAAGGAGCGGGCCGAGGAACCGAGCGTGTGATGCATATTCAAATCAACCCCCCTCCCCCCCCCGTTCAGCGATGAGGTTGAAAAAGTTACCTGGTCTTTGTCTCTGGCATTCAATGATCTCACGGGTCCGATCTCTGATGGTTTGTAGGCAAAGAATCTACGAGAAACCGGATCGGTGAATGGTGAAGGAATGGTGGATGCAATTTTTAGATTTTTATTGGCTTTTTAATTTTTTTTCTCCCTGTTCTAATTTTTTGATTTTTATTGGTTTTTCAATTTTTCTTCCTCTTGTTCTAATATTACTTTTAATTTTTACCAGGGGCGGACTGGCAATTGAAAAGTTAGGAGGCAACCCAGATTTGGGGGCCCCTCCTGTCGTTCGGGGGCCCCTCCCTGGAGGGTTTGGGGGGCCTCCCCCGGGAAAAATTGAAAATTTCACTCTTTATAAACGCAATTTTAAGCATTTTTGGAGTCAAATTCAAGAGTTTTTGGACTTCAAAATAATCTATTTTCAGGATTCTTCGGGGGCCCCTTCATCACTTCCGGGGCCCCAGAAGCCCACTGGATTTCCCCGTATATTCTGTATTATAAGCTTTAGGCGACCTTTTATGTCTCTTGGAGACACATTTTCAAGGATTTTGGGGCCTTTTAGTGACTGAAAAGGACTGGAAAAGTACAACATTACGGGGAACAAAAACGACTTTCAGGACCTCCGCGGCAAATTGTTAGGGGGCGGTCGCCTCCCTGCCCCCATGGCCAGTCCGCCCCTGTAGGAAATAAGAGAGCACTGACATCGGGAGTGCTCCTTTTTCCAAGGAAAAATAAAAAAAAAGTGGTAATGGAATGGTGAATGCAATTTTTAGATATTCATTGGTTTCTTTTTTTGTTTTCTCTCTGTCCTAATTGAATCAGTGAGAACCGCGAAAACACATAAACTCGAAAAAATGAAAATAATCAAGATACATACAAAACTGCACAGTTGGTGAGGAAGTTAGTCCAAGAAAAATATTTTTGGTGCCTCAAGGCAAGTACTTAAGGACACTTTAAATGTCCAAGTTGGTACAGATGCGGTAACTTCAATGCTCTTTATGAAAATTGACTGTCTTCAATGAGTAGTGATCATTTTCGAGTTACCGAGTTGGTGTGTTTTCGTTCTCACTGATTCAATTTTACTTTTAGTTTTTACTTTTCAAGGAAATAAGAGAGTACTTCTACCGGAAGTGCTCCCTCCTCCAAGGAAAAGGAAAAAAGGGAGAGAGAGAAAAAAATGATGTTGACATCAAATGAGGGTAAGTGCGCAAATCCCCAAATTTCGGAGCTCCCCCCCCCCCCGAACTGGACGATCTCTTGGATTGGATCCGACCTGCGCACAGTGGATCGAGTCAATCAGAGAAGTCGGACATGACATTTTTCATTAAAATTGCAAATTTTGAAGTTTAATTCATCAAATTTTAAATTTTAAGGGGTGTCTCTTGTTGGCGAAAAGCGTCAGCTGTTTTGTAAAGTTTTGATTCCTCCAGTTTTCCATTTCTCAGTTTCAGTTCGGTATGATACCTTGCCCATAAAGGTGATCTAAAAGCGTCCTCCGAGTGTTATTTCTTTCCATACCACCTTTAGCCTTTACCTTTAGCCTTTAGGTTATGGGCCCAGCACGAAAAAGTCAAATTTACATTTCATTTTTCAATGTCAAAATTTAATCCCCAAGTTAAATTTTGAGGGGGCGTGTTGGCGAAAAGCGTCAGCTGTTTTGTAAAGTTTTGATTCCTCCAGTTTTCCATTTCTCAGTTTCAGTTCGGTATGATACCTTGCCCATAAAGGTGATCTAAAAGCGTCCTCCGAGTGTTATTTCTTTCCATACCACCTTTAGCCTTTACCTTTAGCCTTTATCTCTAAGAGAAAATTTCACGAAAAAACCAATGGAATCACTTTTGAAACATTTGTATGAAGGGAGTTATGGGTTTTTAAAGTTTCCAAATTTTGTCCGGCCTCTCCCATTGACTCGATCCATTTTGTTGCGATCGTTTGTAAACAAAGAATCGCAAGATCAGTAAATGGTAACGGAAATGTGGAACGACGAGTGAACGGGTGTCAATTTACAGATTATAGAACCCTTGAGGAATTGCAACTGAATTTGCAATCGTCATTGCCATTCAGGTTGGTTTCAGATCAATACGTGAGTCTTCTTAAGTCCAAAACTTAACTGCTTACATTTATATTAAAATTATTGCTTGTACCTCAAGACTTCAGCATGTAACTTGCAAAGTTAATGTACGCACTGAGTTGCCACTTGACTGTTGCTAACACGAAACTGACAATGAGAAAAATGTTTAACAAAAAAAAGTTCCAACACAACCGTAAAGTTAGAAACAAAACAAAACACAACGCGAACACAAATGAAAACAATCGTAATAGACGGCTGCTACCGGCTAACTAAACAACAGGTTGAAAATCACACTCGCTGATCCTACTTGCAGAGGACACACCTTATCATTTTTAGGTAGGTACTCACGTAGCAAAACGTTATCGGGTTCATTGTCATCTTCACTGCGATCAGTGGAATCAGTAAGTACGGTTGCCAGATTATTACTTATTCGGAGTCTCTGCCCCTCACTGAAAAAAATAATATGCTTTTCTAGCACCTAGAATGTCAAAAATGTGTCTGGAGATCCCAAGATGCTGCCTTTACTGCCCTCGCAGTTAACTTTACATAATATGAATGCAAATTCAACTGCGTGGGCAATGTAGGTAGCATCTTAGGATAACCAGACACATTTTTGACATTCTAGGTGCTAAAGCAGCATACCAGTTTTTTCAGTGTAACTTTCCGGTTTGTTTTTTGCCTGTGTTTTCCCCTAGATTCTCACATGGTTAGGTACGAAGGGAGCTGCCGAGGCAAATACTAAGCTACCTATAGGTAATCAAAATCTGCCTGAGGGAACAGCATTGTCTGTTATTTGCCTAGGCAAATGACTATTTGTCGTATGTGTCTATTTGCTTGCGAAATATATATTCAATTTGAACCAATCGGGGGAGGAGAAGGGATACTAACAAGCAATTGAGACAAACCTCTTTTGAATGAGTAAAAATTCTCCAATCACAAATTTTCTTCCTAGGTTATGGAAACTCCCACTTTTTATCAACTGTTTCTTGTTTTATTGCCATTTGTGTTCCGGCGAATCATGGTCTGCCAAGGTCGTCAAAACCATGACGGGGGTGAGAAGGATTCAAAGTTGCTGTATTGTAGGATATATTGCGGATATTTAGTATGGATTTAAACAGGAGAAAGAGCTGATTTTACAGATTATCTGGCAACAATGACACGGTTGGATTTAATGTTCGGCGAGCGGCAAGGTGTACGCTGCGAACACCTCAATAATCGATCCTTTTTCATAGGTTTAAATGGTAGATTAATCGATGTATCGCAAAGCACGCCACGCCACTGATATAGTCAGAAATCAAGTTCTGGGCCTCTACTTGTGCAATTATTATGCATGCGTAGAAATGATGTTGGTAAGTACGAACATCAAAATGAACCACTTACAATTATACGAGAAGTTAGTATCCGGTAATTAAAATATATTTCTGGCTCTTTGACATACCTGGAACAAAAGAACAATAAAATTGATTAAAATACAACTAATTAACGTAAGGGTGCTCTCTTGACTTGTAAGTATAAATCTATACTTAATGTTAAAATGGTACTGTATTTCTTAGGGCTAGTAGAGAGTTCTGGGAAGTGGTAGATTCTGCGGAAAAAAACAGAGAAATTTTAAAAGCTGCACTTGTTTTATATTACTCTTTATTAAATATTGTTATCTTTGTGAGATGAAACTGATGAGCACTAATTATTTCATTTTTTCCTGATTTTCCCTCTTTGTACGCAGAATATCATAAAACAATCCTAAAAAACGATCATTGGTTCTCCGTTTTTATTTAAAATGTATTTATTAATCCCGTTTTATCAAGACGTATGCTGATTTTTGTAGTTATGTCCTAATTTCTTGGAATTACATTTCCCGGGGATTTTCAATGACGTTTTCTGTTTGGTTAATCAAACGACCAATGAGAAAGCAAATCGACTTAGACGTACACGCAAAACATAGCTTATGTTTTTTTTGTAATATAGTAAGATAAGATTTATTGATTTGGTAAACCTTTTACCTTCAAACATCATTGGGTTCGTCGGGGTCAAAATTAAGTAAATAAATAATCGAAAATTAGAAAATAAACAGAACACTCAAAATTAAAATCAATTCTTGAGAATCAGTGTAATGCACCCGCCAACAGACCCTTTCAAATATTCCACTCGATTATTTTTTAATAAAATCTCCCGGTTGAATTGCTCGCTTGACTTTACTGCCGTGCCAAGTAAAAATGCCGTTTAAGCATTCGAATGTTGTCAAATTTCCTCTTTGAAAGTATTTACTATTGAAGAAAGATATGAATATTTTCCCTTAAAATTTTCAGACTTTTTAAATAAAATTACGACCGGAACCCCCTGAAAAATCGGAGAGGAAACATTCAAAAATTTTCCTGAAATTCGTGATTTGTCGAAAGAATTTTGGCAACGCATCGTGGCTTATAAGCCGTTCTTACTTAACACGGCAGATAAGTCTACAGAGAAATATGGCAGACAGCACCAGTGCCTTGATGCGATCAAAAAAGCAATTATATCATTCCCCGCCCCGCCCTTTCGTTGCGCTCTGGGAAAATCATAAGCGGGCTGGATAATCATGGGGGTTGAGGGTGGATCGAGGGGGACGAAAGGCGGGGGAGCAGAGGGGGCACCGAACTCCCCCCCCCCCATTTTCACGCTCGGCGTTCCAGCTCATATAGAAGAGGTTCCCCTAGCGTAATCGTCCCCTCCCCGAATTCATCGCTCCTGAACAAATTCCGCGGGAGTTCTGTTGCCAGAGTAAAGTCATGCGTCCATAAGTACCAGATTTTCCTTATAGCTTATTCTACACTTGACCAGAAGTGTGCGCGATCCTTTCTTAAATCCCCTCATCTTGAGCTAAATCGTGTCTTAGTCTTTTCATTTTTGTTCTGGTTTCCTCATTTGGACCGCGTCAAGCAGAAAGGGACCAAGCCACATTAGCTACTGCCGAATTCAATTGGGCAATTCAATTTTTTTCATGAAAATAATTTTGCGGATTTTAGGGCAAATTTTAGTGAATTTTCTGCATATTTCGAGGCAAATTCTTTAAAATATTCAAAGGGATCCACAGAAACGTTCGCCGTGAAAGTTATAAATTGACCAGTTAAATTTGGCAATGATTGATGTGGCTTGGTTCATTGCTGCTAAACCCGGTTCATTTTGCAGTTGCCCGGACAAAGGAACGAAACATTCTTTCAACGTCGCAAAATATCCACGGACAAATTGCACTTTTACTTGGAAGCTCTTGTGCGTTTCAAGTTGAAAATTTCTTTGATTAATCTTCTGATTGTACACAAAAATCTACACAGTTTTTGGACTGAAATCGTGCTGTCAATTCTTATAAAAATAGTGTTTTTTCGGTCAATTTTTCAGAACTGGAACAGAGTTATGTTCCTTCGTCAAAGGAATGACGATTTGTGACCGCCCACAGGAGAAGGGGCTTAATGCCCCCAGGGAGATTTTTCAGAAGAGTAATCGTTATCTTCGGGGTCGAGATCCACTTCAAGATTTCGATGGAAAAAAATTTCTATTGTAGCTCGAGGGAAAAAGGGCGAGATATTAAGTTTTTACATAGTTTCCCGAATATCCAAGGCATGGGATGGTAAGGGCTGGTCGTTCATTTTATTTTGCACGTTTTTGTCTTTACCACAAGCTATCAAACCTTCTGCATGTTCATTTCTGGTAATGCTTAGTTCTAGCGTTCTACCGAGCCGATTTTCATAATTGTTGCGTCTGCCACAAGTGATAGTCTCTAGACAAGCCCGCTTTACGTACATTTGGGAAATGTGGCCCAGGTTTTTGCGTATTACGTTGTTAATTAGCAAATTTTTCCTTTTAAACAATGTAAATTTTCATTTTTTCATCAGAGTTCGTTCCAGCGTTGCACCGAGCCGATTTCCATAATTTTTGCGGCTATCGACAGGTGATAGACCTCAGATGAGCCCGCTCTATTCAGATTTTGGAAATACGACCCAGGTTATTATATGAGGGTAGACCGATGAGCTAAGCAAGATAAGGGGCAATTAGCAAAATTCGAAATTCCCGACATTTTTCGTGGGCGAGAATTTCAAATTTGGAAGAAACTTAAACTGAACAAGAGATTTTGAATCGAAAAGAGCGCAAAGCGGCCTCCAAAGGTTGTTGCGTAGCGGTCAGGAGGCATCACCTACTTTTCTTATATTTTTCAATCGGTTCGACATGAAACCGGAGCGTCTAAAATTTTCGAATAAGTTGCGCTGTTCAAACCGTGATTTCTCAATTTCTAAGTTCATTTTCGCGTTTTTAATGTGCGCATTGTGTTCTACCCGTCATTTACCTACAGAAAAAGTAATCGCAAGTTGAAAATCGTGCATAATTTAGTGAACCATTCATCCTTTAAACATACACGGAAAATAAATTATAATAATCCCAACTATACTTCTGACTGATTTTGGCGCCAAGTATAAGAGTAGTTGCACCGGTCAAAGGCATGGTTGCGCAAGCCGAAAGTGTCGTAGGATCAACTATACCTCTGTCTGGTGTAACTACTGTCATGACTGGCGCCAAAATCAGCTAAAAATATACTTGAGATTATGATTCTTTTTTTTCAGTGTATATGTAGGTTCTTTTCGAATGGGCCCACGTTATGGATACGACTATAAATCGCTTAACGTCAGCTATTTCACACCACTGTCGACGTCAGAGTGTTAATGTTGGCAGAAGGAAGAAGCTCCAGTTCAGCGATGCGACAGTGAGCGACGCGCCACGATTGTGAACTCATTTGGGTCCTTTGAGCGGGATCGCGACGGCGGCCCGTGACAGCCGTCACGCCGTCACGTGCTTCGGAAGAAACCCCGGAGAGGGGGTGCATGGGGGAGGGGGGTGAACGAATCAACCGACAGTCATATCTCGGCTCTCGGCAGCTGCGGCTTTAATAACTCCAACATCGTCGCGGCCTCGGTTATTAAGCGCGGGAAATAAATGAAATAAATGAATAATAATGAATTCAAAAGTCAACCTGGAATGAAAATAAAGCCCTAAGCGAGGCCTACGCCCCCCTCCTCTTTTACGATTCACAGATACACCCCCGAATCCGAAGTTCATTTGGGGGAAACGCGGGAAAGGTCGCGGATGGGCGCCAATACTGCCGTGCTAAGGAAAAACGCCGTATAAGCCTCCAGGCATTGCCGAATTACCTTCAATAAAACACGGATTTCACAGTGAACTTGTGAATATTTTCCTTCCAATTTTATAGACGGTTTTGTTTGCAATTAATGTGAAGTTTCTGAGAATTTCAAGGGAAAATATCCATAACTTTTCTCAGAAATAAACATTTTATAGAAGTAAATTTGGCAACTCTTGAATGTTTATACGGCGTTCTTCCTTAGCACGGCAGAATAGGGGAGCGGGGATGAAGGGGGTATTGTGTTGGAATACTTCCGCGCTGAAATGACAGATAGCCCTCACGGCGCGGCGCCTAAAAAACTCGGCCTCGGCCGAAAATTCTTGCATGATTTTCCCTCGAACTGAAAAAAAAGTGGGGGTTTTCTATTTAGCATCCACGCTCGTGTATTTCCTTTTTACTTGGATGCACGAATTAAAGAACCCGGAAATAGGATGTAGAAAAAAGAGACTGAGGAAAGTAAATAAGACAGATAATTAAGAAAACAAAACAAAACAAAAAGTGGCACAACGTGATTACCAAGTAGCTGAGTGATAAACTAGGAACACCTCTCCAATAAATATTTTATTAATTTTAGTTTTGTTTTCACAGTTGAAATTAAGCCCGGGACAAATCGAAGCATTGCTGTCTTTCTCTGCAGATCTTGCAGAATTTTGTCTCACTTTACGCTTTATTCGACCAAAATTTTTTTCTCAAACATGTATAATTGTACACGGATCTGAAAATTCTCTAACAACGTGTCTTAAGCTCTTAATTTTTTCCCCGTTTATTTATTTTGAGAGGAAATCTCCGTGCCATTCCTAATATGTTGGATCGCCTTCAATTTCGTATGATACTGTGCAATACCTCCGGTGTCAAATAGTTGCTTCAAGCGCCGTGGTACGCTGCGGCACGGCGCGGCGGACGGGCAGCCAGCACGAAACGCGCATTGGCGCCTACAAACCTAACAGGGATACTTCACGCATTGCGCAATGCGTGAAGTATCTCTGTTAGGTTTGTAGGTGCCAGTTCGCCGCCGCTCCGCTTTGTGTTAGGCTCTAATCTCGTGGAGTCAGCGTTTTTCAACTCATGACTTTGAAATGTTTGCACACTCTGTATGGATTATTCTCATTTTAATTGATGGAAAAAAATATGTAGTAAAGGAAAATATAATGTGCGTTTTGTAAATATTAAGGTGATTCCGTGCAAACTGAAGGATTTACAAAGCACACTAATTTCTACACAATTTCTTATAGCCTTTTATAGCCGATGGCGAAAAAGCAACAGCCAGGCGATAAAGTGTAAAGCCTGGCGATAGGAACTATAGCCCGTCTGTATAATTTTTTATCGCTTCGTGTAGCCCGGCCGTATGATTTTTTCCACTTTCTACAGCCAGCTATATGATTTTCTATCGCCTTCTTCAGTCGGCTATAAGAACTCCTATGGTATTTGGAAACGCAGCTCCTATCGCCAATTTTTACCAGGGTCGCTACTTACTATTTATGAGACCAATGTTTTCTTTCTTGAGATACCAGATGTAGTTTTTTTATAAAAAAAATATCATGCATATTCGTGGAGCGAGAATATTCTCCTCGCCCTTTAAAAAAATTGGCGAACAATGGTGTTTAACAAACAAAAAAGACACCAAAGTTCCATCAATTCTGCACTCCGAAAAGCGTGACAATTAAATTAGAGATTCAGCTCAAGCCATAGACTGCATTTTGCAATTAGAATCTACTATTTCTAGCTTATTTTACAAACAACGTATGAGCCATTAGTTTCCCCATGCAAATAGGTGTTTTTGTGGGTGAGCCAGGATTCAGGAACAGTGGTTCCTAATCGCAAAATATTGTCTGACTAATGAGCCCCTTCACCCCATTAAACATCGTGAGATTCCGATTGCCACTTCCAAGAATGGTTCAAAAACGCGTCGGGAGAGATAAAGATACGTATTAGCGATGGTGCCAAGAAAAAGTGACGACAGGCCCATAAAAGCCCTCAATTATCAGTTCACAATAAGCCCACCTTAAATTCATGAGCCACGGGGTCTGGACCCGACGGGTCTTTCGCGGTTCACACCCGCGCTACACTTACGGAATTACGTTAGGGAATCTTACGGAAATTAAACGGACCGATGAAGACTGAGGATTGCCGTGGGCGAAAGGGTTAGGATCCCGGTGATTAAGTGGACGCATTTCTGTCAAACGGAACTATGTGCGTCGTGATGTGAGCCCTGTTATGCGTATATCCTTATGGGTCTCAGGGCTCATGTCTTAATGCACATAGTTCCGTTTGATAGGAATAAGTCCAAGTCCAAGTTGGGACTCGCAAAATTTCGGCACTAATTGTGTTTCCGTTCTTAAACGGACAACTTCGGCTGGTCCAAGCCTCAGGGTGAGAGGTCGTCGTCTCCCTGACGTAAAGACGTAACTCCATCCTCTCCGTGAGCCCTGCTGTCCGTATAACGTTATGCTTCCCAAGGCTCATGTGGAAATAGAGGTACGCTGGTATTGCAGAGGAGGGACGAGGTGAGGGCGGGTGCAACCGCCAAGGAGGAGAGTTCTAGCTTCGGATGAAACTAATTAATTTGATTTGAGAAACCAGGATTCACGATTGCTGCGTCATCTTCCCGGATGAATTTGATGGAAATTGGGGCAGCCGACGACGGAATGACAAATTGGGCGTCTCCGGCCAAAATCAGTCTAACTGTATTTCACGATCCCAAGTCGACTTTAATTTTTGTTTCTTGACCAGGATCTTAACGCTTTGGTAACGTCTATTAAGGTGATTCGATGGACGCCATATTTTATGACAAAACGACGTGCGATGTATCGCGTCGATTGGCTCTATTTTTTTCGAATTTTGAGATCGCAATTCTGTTGTCAGGAGACTAAAGCACTCACTTGCTAATTTTTACACACAAATTCAACGAGATGAAGGCGTGATTTTTTTTAGAGAGAAAATATTGCATTCGAGTGCAGTTTCGATATCAGTATCGAATGCTATGTTGTCTCTCTAAACAAACCACGCCTTTATTACGTTGGATTTCTTTGTTAAAATTGGTAAGTGAGTGCCTTAGTCTTCTGATAACAGAATTGCGATCTCAAACTTGACGAGTAGCTGAAAAAATGGAACCAATTGATGTGATATATCGCATGCCGTTCTGACAGAAAATATTCTGGTTCCGAGAAAAAAAAGGATCAAGTAGTGTTGTGAGCCCCAAGCGCCTTCATAATTTGGAGTATGCAACCAGATCAATCACGGAGCTTACACATTAAAGTTGCGTTGCGTTGTCCGTCGCGCAGTCGATTAAGCCACTAATCGAGGACCTCTTCTACCGTGCTAAGGACATACGCCGTATGAGCCTTTAGCCATTGCCAGCTCTCATTTAATAAACCCAAATTTACTAGACATTTTTTTTTTTCAATTTTTCAGATAATTTTGTTCGAAATTTGATCTGAAATATCTGAAAATTGCTCGGAAAAAGATGAATAACTTTCCTCAAAAATGCATGTTTTATCCGGAGAAATCTAGCAACTCTCGAATGTTCATACGGCGTTTTTCCTTAGCACTGCAGTCTCGTGGCTCGCGCTATTATCCTGTCTAGAGGCCCATTAGTAAGTCAAATAGTCTATCCGTGAATATGAGTCGAGAAGTATACAAACATTTGAAAGAAAAATATTTTGAGGGTCGCTTGAGAGTATAGGCCGTACCGGGTGCTTTGAGTTTGACTCTATTTCTCAATCAAAGACAACATGTTTTAGAGACTTCATTCTAGAGACAATATCTTTTAGATATTTCTACCTATGATTAGTTTTTAGTTTAGTTTTTTCTCGGAGGAAATTTGGCAACATAAATGCTCATACGGCGTTTTTCCCTAGCACGGCGCACAGTGGATCGAGTCAATCAGAAAGGTCGGACAGGAAATTTTTGACAAAAACTGAAAATTCTGATGTTTATTCCGTCACATTTTAAATTTTAGGAGTGCCTCTTGTAGAAAATTTCACGAAAAAACCAATGGACTCACTTTTAGAACCTCAAAGTTTTGTATAAACGGAGTTATAAGCGCTTAAAGTTTCCAAATTTTGTCCGACTTCTCCCATTGACTCGATTCATTGTGCGACGTGCGGAGCCTCTAAGATATGCCGTTTCTGGACACGTTAGCTCCGTCTTCGAACCTCATCCGGGAACAATGGCTGCCTCCCCGCTTCGTTTGGGGATGAGGAAAGAGGGACAACATCGAGAATAAATCTGGAGGCCGCCACCGCAGAGCACGGCTGGGCCGGCGCTCCGTAGCGTAGGGAAGCCCGGCTTGGAGTGACTTTAGTTGCTTTAAGCAAAACAATTAGGGCGGCTTGGAACAACAAGAAGCTCGCGTCTGCCACTGTGCTGCCGTTCCCGAGACACAAATATTAACTCCCGATGGGTGTCTCGCCCCACGTTGCCCCCTCGTTGCCAAGTTGTCGCGTAAATCTTGAGCTGGATCGTTGTCTTGATACAAACTCAACAACTAAAAAAAAACTCAAGATTTTCAATTTCTCCTGAGCCAATGAACTTCTTCTGACAAGACGAAGCCGGGCTGGAACGAAAACACTCAGGAACGTTAAAGAGGGAAACGACTGAAAAAAAAGTCTCGGCGTTTTTACCAAGGTCCGTTGGTACCTTTACCATCTCACTTTTTTTTACCGAAAATTGGAAATTTTACCAAGACGGACCGGTAAGTTTACCTAAAAACCGGTATTTTTGCTGTTTTTTTTTTTCAGGTATACCACTTTTATTGGTAATCAATTCCCGGTAACCTTGCCATTTTATCTTGGCAATTCTATCACAGTCGATAAAAAATATTGGCGTTTTTACCAAGATTCAGTAAAATTACCGGAAAGTTCAATAATTTTACCGAGATTTCTCGGTAAAATTACCAAATCCATTAATGGTAATTTTACCAAGAAAAAACTGGGATCAAATAGAACCCCGAATTCTTAGTAATTTTACCCTTTTCTCAGTAAATACACCGAGATTTTTTTTCAGTGTAAATCAATGAACTTCTGACAAGACGAAGCCGAGCTGGAACGTAAACACTCAGGAGCGATAAAGAGGGAACACTGACTAGAAAAACAGTCACGGGCTTTATAGACATACCGTCCGTTCCAGACTCTGAGGTCAAACTTTCCGGGCGCTGGACCCGTAGCATCGATTGTTCCGGGTGCTACGCCCGGAACTTTCGGCCACTGAGCCCGGAACGCGAACGATATGTCTAAATAGCACGTAAGTACGGCTTTCACGGCCGGAGTTTTTTTTCCCAGTGCTGTTAAGAATTTCAGAGAGTGATCCGGAATGTATTTCACTGCCGAATCTACGTGGTGTCTAAAGTTTAATCAGCGAAAGCTCAAGGGACGATTTTCCAGGTAAAATGAAAGTTGAGGCCCCGCAGGTTCCCAACGGCTATACAGTCCACTCCTCCAAAGCTACACCTCCAGTGAAAATCATTCATATTTTTCGAATTCTGATCACAGTTTCGGGTCAGTTGTCACAAGATATTGTACGAAGGGGTTTCCGCACCAAATCCAAACTCCCAGTGATAAAGGGCGCTAGTTCAGCTTTAAAAGGTTTCCTGATGAGACA
The DNA here is from genome assembly GCF_001854935.1 of Bemisia tabaci. NCBI lineage: Eukaryota > Metazoa > Arthropoda > Insecta > Hemiptera > Aleyrodidae > Bemisia > Bemisia tabaci. Next base: position 683,016 of record NW_017547236.1, read on the forward strand.
TCAGTAAAAAAAATATGCTAAAATTTGTATTTATTTCCACTTATTTTAACATAATTAAATACGCATCTTAAAATAATTAAGTCGAAATTTTTCTGTTGCTAAATCTGAGACTGCTAAATGAGCTGCTTTCGCAGTATTTTTCCTAACATGGGATATTGTGGAAAGATAGATTTAAATGAGAGAAAATCAGCCTCCTTGTGACGGCATCAGGCGACATTTTCCTTTTAAGCCCATGTATTTTAACAGATAAGGTCATACCTCCTATAATATTTGTTCATTTCAGAATCGAAGGATATCCTCATGGTCAGTTCATTCGGTAGTTTCTTCTTAAATATAAAATTCACACAAATTTAGACTCTTGAAAATTCTTTAATTGCAACTTGGTCCGTCGAATATTGCATTAATGACTCATCCACCAAATCATTCTATTGCGGCGTCTTTCAGGATGAGACCCCGCGATGTGGCAACAGGGAGGAAAAATGAAACGTCGTGCCAATTGTTTGTGCAAGTCGTTGAAGCACAACTGCATTGTTCCATCTCATTCTCAAGAGCGGCAAAAATAACCACGAGCAGAGCCCAAGACTGCAGTGTGTATTGTGCCGGGCCTATCCGCGCCCGACACAAAATCGCCGGGTTCCGTGAAAATTATTCGCCAGAGCTAACCGCGTCCTCTCATCATCAAACGGCCACCCGCCATGCCGCAAGATATGAGTCAGAGACCGAGCCGTCATCCATTTTCAGCCGGTTCAATCCTTGAAAACTACAGCAACATACAGTTATGTATGTACATCATAGTGCTAACAGTTTCCTTAAACGTTTTTCCTATGCAATACGAGACAATGCACTTCATTAATATTCGAAAAACGGAGGATTCTGAACCGCGATTTATGATACGAATATTTTAACTCTGGTGTGAGTGGTGAAGTATCACGCGAAATTGAAGGCGTTTTTGACTAGTGACGTAGCTCAAAACAACGCAGGTCCCGTAAAGGGATGAAACCAACCTGCATACCTCCCGTTATTTTTTTGAAAACTTGATCGAAGATCCGGCACGAAACATTCGCAAATAATGCTGACAGTTTCCATAAACGTTTTTCCTATGAAATACGAGACAATGCACTTCATTAATATTCGAAAAACGGAGGGCTTTGAACCGCGATTAATGAAACGAATATTTTAACTCTGGTGTGAGTGGTGAAGTATCACGCGAAATTGAAGGCATTTTCGGCTGGTGACAACAGTTTGACGTACCTCTAAACAACGCTATGAGTCAGAGGCTGAGCCGACATCCATTTTCAGCCGGTTCAATCCTTGAGAACCTCAGCAGGATACAGTTACGTATGTACATGATAGTGCTAACAGTTTCCATAAAGGTTTTTCGATCAAACACGAGACAATATACGTCATTTTGGAGTGCATTTTGTGATACAAATATTTTAACTCTGGTATGAGTGATGAAGTATCACGCGATACTGAAGGCGTTTTCGACTGCATGATGACAACAGTTTGAAGAGGCTTAAAACAACGCGTACAACGTAAAGGGATCAAATAAATCAGCATACCTCCCGACATTTTTTTGAAAACTTGAGTGAAGATCCGGCACGAAAAATTCGCAAATAATGCAAACAGTTTTCTTTCAGGCCTTTTCCGACTAAATGTGGGACAAGATACTTCATAAATATTCGAATAACAGATGATTCTGCACTGCAATTTATAATAAAAATATATTGACTCGAATGGTCTACTACGATGCAAATTCCTAAAAATTTTCAAAGGAATCAGCAAGAAATTTTCTTGTGAAAAATGAAGTTTCCCAGTTAAACCTGGAAATAGCTGATGTGGTTTGGTTCTTTTCTGCAAAACGTGCTGCAATTTTCCGATGCGTTCTCTTCTCAAAGTTCCCCCGTCTCCATTGATTTAATCTTTTACGGTGCGATTAGAACATCATCAATTTTAGATACTTCAATTACTCCGGCGCTCAAAATTCAGACTCTCAGTCGATTTTCTAAAATTCATACCTCTTTGATTGCTTACTTTGTATGCATGGAAATTTTGTTGGACGCACACACGCACGCACAGTCACTTCGAACTAGCTGGGGTTTATAATCACCCAATACGAGAGATGCTAAAAAATTAAATGGAAACTTACTGATCATGGATTCTATGAATATCGTATACACTCCCATGAATGGTATTGTTTCGTGGTCGGCTGAAACGTTTTATTTTGTAGTGATTCCCGCAACGAACGTAAAAAAGAGTCCTGATCCAATTAATCCTGAAATAAAATATGGATAAACCCTTGCGTACATAGATGCATTACGGCCCGATAAATTTATGTATACTTGTGCGTACAAAGCTTTTTGGATCGTATGTGGCGGATTTGCTTTTGTTTATGAGTGGTTTTATTCCGGCAGCATTTTCATAAAATCACAAGCCTGAAACGCATGTGCGCGGGGAAAAAAACCGGTCGAGCACTTTAACACGACATCAACGTGGTGAATTTCATGGGACTTTTTTGTGCGTGGCAGAATTAAAGCCATTCTGTGTACAGCCACCCTCACATTGCTGCAAATTTTTTATCCCCTGAACTACGCTGTAGGGAAAATATAAGGACCTACACCCTCCTACACATAAAAAAAAGTAACCGACGCGACGTTTCGTGTTAAAATGAAATGTAAAACACAAAGTAACCTGAACGTGGGATGCATATTTTGTGGTTGGTTTTTCTTTGAGTTACATAGACAAAATCTTCAGGTTACACTTACTGAATCTTTTTGTATAAATTGCAACGTCGCTAAAAAGTAGGCGCGAACAGCCACGATTGAACTTGGATCGAATTGGTATTGTTACAACACAATGGTTCAATGCACTAGCTACTCGCAAGTCACAACCTCCTGAGTGACACTAGGCGAAAAAGAGTAGGTACTTAGTTCAGCAGGACATTTTCTTCGTCCCCATATGTCTCAGAGTGATCTACGGTTTAATCAAATCAATACATTTTATTAAACATTTTTTTTGTTAACTCAAAGTAGCCATAAACAAGAACATGTTTAAATGCGCACCCCTTGACGACTAACTCTGATGGCACAATCGACGGCGTAAGTTCGCAACATCGCAATAAAAAATCTCGTTTGCGGTGTCTGAAAATCTCCGCCTCTACGTTGTTCCTTTAAAGGAGAACAAATTAACATCATTCCTTGAAGTCTTTGCAGAATTTTCTTCGCACAGAGAAGAGAGATAACGGCTGTTTTAAAGAACTGCCGTTGAGTATTTTTCCATTTAAAAAATAAAGTAACAAGTAAGTACAAGTACAAGTAAGTACAAGTAAGTACAATAAATCTGTGACGTCGCAAACCGAGTATTGTAATTGCCAACTTACACCGTCGCAATGCTTCTTATTTATCAAAATATCTCAATAAAATCTTTCCTAGACGTTTCTTTAAAACGGAGAATGACGTCTAGTTATGAGGAAATGACCACACAAATGCTAGAGCTGAAAGATATTTATCTAAAAACACTTTGATTAACACTTGGTTGAAACTCGCCGTGGTTGAAAGCTGTGTTTACCAGCTGTCCTAGCAGAAAAGCTCTTTCGTACGCAGTCCTACAGCTGACTTTTTCCGCCACACGCTCCACATTGCATTGTATTTATGCCTGTCTTTTTTTGAGAAGGCTCACAAAGGAGCTCAGTACAAATGTGTTCTAAAATAAGAAACAGGACAAAACAGTATTATGCGAAAGGTACCTCTCTGCAAAGCAAGCAAATGCACAAGAAATGTGCATCAAAAACAGCTTGCGCGTATTCACCACGCGGACATTCACGGTTTTCAGAATGGTGCGAAGTCGTTCAAAGGGATTCTTGGCGTGACTCGTAACAAAAAGATCGTCAAAGGCGCCTTCTCCTTGCGCATACGACAGCTTTTAACGACCTACCCAGGGCTTCGAAAACTACTCTGAGGGAAGAAATAGTTACGGTACCTTCATTTGGACTGCATTTTGAAATTTGGAACTATCAATACTGGCTCTTCTAGAAAAAAAAACCCAAGTGCATAGGGAAACTGATGGCACATACATTCCTCTTAAACCAGGCTAGAATTTATAGTTCCAAATTGCAAAATCTAGTCCATTTCATCCTTTATGCAGTGAACGCAACCACTGAGCACGATTAATTGCATTTAGATTCTAAAAAAAATTGGACGCTTACGAATCATAATGTTCTTATTTATAAAAAATGGCAGGGAAATAATGTCATTTTGCCTTTGGTGTAACTTTGGTTCATGAGGTATGCGAAAGTATGTACACATATGAGTTGAAATAGTGGTATCAAAATAATGATGACATAGGTTAAAATTAAAAAACAGCAGCCCGTGACAATGGTGATATTAACATAGGAGAAAAAACGGGAAACAGGACTAAAAATTACACATAGAAACTCGAGACGTTTCGGCCCAAAACTGAGCCGTTTTCAGTCGGAAGAATATAAATAAAATTCCAACTTTTAATATTTATTGGAATTTTATGGATTTTAGATTTATTGGGATTTTTATTACTTATTATTATTATTATTTGGAATTTTTATATTTTATTTTTATTTTTCGACTGAAAACGACTCTTTGTTTTGGGCCGAGACTTCTCGGGTAATTATGTGTAATTTTTAGCCTTATTTTCCGTTTTTTCTCCTATGTTTTTGATTTTGATAATGATAATGACATTGAAGCATCTAGGTAAACATCTATCTAGGTAAACATCTGAAGTTCCCGAGTTCTTCCATTATTCTTTGTTTCATTAAGAAAGACTCATTAAAAATTCCGCAAAGTATGCATAGCATTTTTTCAGAGAGTGGATCGAAAACAGGAATTTCGAGAAGTTGCATTTGAGAGAGGTGTTTTTTTCCTTTCATTACCAAACGGTTCCTAGGTAGAGGAATACTTCCACAGGACAGGTTAAAATTGAATTTTTAAAAGAAAGAGGGGATGAAAAATAAATGAATAAAAAACAATTTCCATACGGAATAATTACGGCGAAGATCAAATGAATCTAATTTGATGATACGACAATTCCGTGTCAGGACTCTTGAATCACGGAGCCTAATTTCCAATTCCGGTCTAGTATTTGCATATTTTACCCCGCTCCCCAATTAAGAGTATCTATTAACCGACGCACACATTAAAATCCTTCTCCCTTTTGATTAAAAAACTTCCGATCAAACACTCCGCTGACTCGTGCGCCACTCTCATCGAACCTCTTCATCTTCCGCGCTACGGAAGAACGTCGTATGAACATTCGAGAGTTGCCAAATTTCCTATGATAAAATGTTTATTTTTCAGGAAAGTTATAAATGTTTTCCCGTGAAATTTTAAGGAACTTTATGTGGAATTGCGACTAAAATTACCTGAAAAAAGGGAGGGAAAATATTCATAACACTGAAAAAAAATTCTCGGCGTTTTTACCAAGGTCCGTTGGTACCTATACCATCTCACTTTTTTTTACCAATTATCGGTAATTTTACCAAGACAGACTGCTAAGCTTACCTAAAAACCGGTATTTTTACTGTTTTTTCAGGTAAGAATACCACTTTTATTGGTAATTAATTCCCGGTATCTTTGCCATTTTATCTCGGTAATTTTACCACAGTCGATAAAAAATATTGGCCTTTTTACCAAGGTCCGGTAAAATTACCGAGAAAATTCAATAATTTTACGGAGATTTCTCTGTAAAATTACCAATTCCAAATGCTAATTTTACCAAGGAAAAAAACTGGGATCAAATAGAACCCTGAATTCTTGGTAATTTTACCATTTTCTTAGTAAATACACGGCGATTTTTCTTCAGTGTAAGTTTACCGGGAAATTCGTGTTTAATCAAAGGAAATTTGGCAACAGTTGAAGGTGCATACGCCGTTTTTTTCTTTACACGGCGATACAACCACAGAGGCAAGCAGGGTTTTTCTTTTTTTTTTTACCGGAAGTCGAGATGGGTAATTTGTTCTGTCTAGAGTTTCGGGCCAATCGGGGGTAGGGGCGCGCTCTCGCGAGCCAAAGTTATAATATAATTAGCGAGAGAGAGAAACTTTGACGGGTAACCATTTATTCGAGTCGGGTAATACGCCGCCGAACGCAAGCACAAACAAACTCGGTGAACTTTATTTTCAATCCTCGAGTTTCAACCCGACTTGACTTCTGTATTTTTTTCTCACCTCACCAAATCACCCCGGCTCGATTCGCGTCCTATGCAAAACGCACTGACAAATAATCCTACACCTGCCACACAAGTTGCGGCTTTTCGCTCTTTTCATTTATTCTTCCGGCGACCTCACTTCCGTTGTAATTGAAAGAGCACTGTTTGTTGCGTGCACGACATGGAATCGCGAGATAAGATCCGAACGATATTGACAGAGCGTTGCAAAATTTTGTATTTGTGTATTTGGCGCAATGCGTGAAGTATTCTTGCAGTCTTGTAGGCGCTATGCGTTTCACGCCAACCGCTCCTGACCGCACTGTGTTTGACGCAATGGGTGAAGTATTCATGCAGTCTTGTAGGCGCTAATATGTGTTACATGTCGACCGCCGTGCCGAGGGCTTGCGTCCTTTTCATCTCAAGTCCTAGTTATCATTCCTCTCTGCGTTGAGCTCCAGGCCAAATTGCGTGTTTAGTTCCTCTCTTATCTCGACTAATTAGAGATGCTGTCCCTTGTATCACCGAAAAACGACAAAATTAGAAATTAATATACTCTCAAGAAAGAGAGATTTTGTCCCCTTTTCTCATTGATAATATTTTTTTCTGAATCCGATTTTTTTATACCTACATTTAAAAAAATTGCAAAATTTGCCGTCATGGGCCGCGGCCCATGTGGCCACCCCCTTAATCCGGCCCTGTAGCGATTGGTTCAATATGTAAACACAGCCTCAAAATTCAATTGAGTAATCTGAGGGAACGGGTTTCTTGTGAGAAATTTTTGATACTTATGAGTACAAAGTGGCTATGTAGAATTACTAAGAATTCTCTCATTTTCTGCTTTTCCAACTTAAATCCTTAAATTTGTGTTTGAGATTACGTTCGATTGTTTTGAACCAAAGAACACATCGAACCACTATCGAATACGAATTATTACACTCAAAATCGGTGTTTTGGCAGAATTTGTTTGACCCGTCAATGTTTGTTTACCTCCGGTGTGGATTCACTTAGCCGAAACTATTACATATAATCTTCCGCAGTACTCGATAATGATCCATCATCCATTTTTGAGGTTATGTTTTATTGTTTTGAACCAAACGATACATCGAACCACTATCGAATTCGATCTATAACACTCAAAACCGGTATTTTGGCAGAATTTGTTCGACCCGTCAATGTTTGTTTACCTCCGGTGTGGATTCACTTAGCCGAACTTTTACATATAATCATCCGCAGTACTCGAAAATGATCCATCATCCATTTTAGAGTTTTCCCAAACTCCCCTCCCCTCGACTTCATCCCTTCCGACCTTCGCTCCCTTTCGCATCCCCCCGGGTATCTCGAGGCAGCGATAAATCGCCCGAGTGCACGGCGATGCATCATGGATTTTTACGGACGCGGTTCTGCACTTTGGCTTCCCAGCTGCCGTCTCTCCAGCAACAGTGCATCGCTGCCTGTCCGTGCACCTGCACCCGGAACACCGCCTCTTACTCAGGGAAAAACTGCGTATGAAAATTCAAACGTTGCCAAATTTCTCCTGGTAGAATATTCTTTTAACTGACAGTATTCTTAGAGTCCCTTTATACTGAGAGTTAAGACAATGTGCATCCATTTCTGATTTGTTACCGTGTCACAAACGAGAATAAAGATTACATGTTCATCAATCGGTCCCCGGATCTCTCCCGACCCTCCAGGTTTTCCGGATCGGCGGCAACCTACACTGAAAAAAAACCACATTGGATCTAGAGTCCAGACTCTTGAAAACATTGACAAGAAAAAACATTCTTGATCTAATCAGATTTAAGCTTAAATCAAAAGAAAATCCGCTCAAATTAAGAGAATGAGTTCTTATTTAAGCTTAAATCCGATTGAATCACGAGTATTTTTTCTTGTTGATGTTTTTAAGAGTCTGGACTCTAGATCCAATGTGTTTTTTTTTCCCCAGCGTTCTAAATTTTCCCTCCAAATTTTCAATAACTCGAGACTAAATCCTCCAAAACTAAATCCTCCGAAACTAAATCCTCCGAAACTAAATCCTCGAACTAAATCGTCACAAATTTCCAAAAAATAATCCACGGGCTTCCTATAAAATTCACACTTTTTTCGGGGGGAAATTTGGCAACGTTGGAAAATTCATAGGACGTTTTTCCGTAGCACGACAGTGTAGTTTTTCATAATTTATCCGGCTCCGACCTCGGCAGCCGTGGAGCTTTGGCTCCGGGGATCCCAAGTTGTAATGAGGCGTGAGAAAAAGAGACGGCTGTGGGGGTCCGCGGGAGAGGCNGGGGGGGGGGGGGGGGGGGGCTCCGCGGCGCGCTGAGGAGATGTCAGTGTGATGAAGGTGGAGGGTGTGCAGGGTGCATGGGAATTCCATTTGGCGGAGCGCGAAGCGAACTGATGAATGGTGAATGCAGTTGGATGATGAGCCGCGACTCTGTTGCCGCTTCCTTTCCGTCCCGCAGGGACGAAAATCTCGTCGCCGGCAGGAAAAACGCCGTGCGGCTTTTCCGATATTGTCAGATTTCTTCTGCGGGGTGCGTTTTCTGGAATACCCGTGAATTATTCTTCTTCAGTTTTCCATGGGATTTTATTTGCAATTCGTTTCGATGTCCTGGAAATTTTTGGGCAAGATTACTCAATACGTGTTCAAAAATTAATTTTTTCTTCTTTTTTGGGAGAAATGAGTCGCTGTACCTGCTGTTATTCATTTAATATTCTGAAAATGCCATGTGAGTAGATTACGTGGTGATTTATTCCGTATTTTTGAAGCCAAAAGCTCGTAACAGCCCGATTTTAGAAAGTCCAAAGACTCAGAGTAATTTAAAATGTGCCGGAATGGCGGAAAAGTGATGCACCACGGCAGTCAAATAGCTATTTCCACTCATTTTCCACTCATGTTTGTTAAAGTAAAAGGGTTTGATAAAATTCAATGAGGAATTGTTGCTTGTTTGCTACAGATAACAGGAACTCCGAAGTTCGCACCATGATGATTTTTGTTTGAAATTTTAAAATTCAGTTTTTCAGAATTTCTTAACATATTAAAAGCTTCCTCAGTATACTGTAAAAATATTATAAAAATTGGCTGATCGAGGAACTATTATAAAGTAGCCAAGAATTTGGCAAGAAACTTAAACTTACTCAAACTGCATATTACATGCTTTAAAACATACAGAACTTTCTGGGGGCAGCCCCCTAGACCCCTCTTTGTCCTGAGGGGTACCCCATACCCACCGCATCCGCCAACCCTTGGTAGGTATGGTCAAGAAAAAATCCACCCCTCCGCTGAATCCGTCTCTTGCCCCTCCTGAGTCGTTACTCAAAGTTACAAAAAAATTCACGAAACCTTATTTGATTTTGTAGGAAATCTTGCATCTGCGATGGGAACCTGTCGCGCCTCCCAGAATATGCAGCAAATTTCGTCGCTCCTCGTACGTCCCTCGTATCTCGATTCCCACATGAGCCCCAGAAAGCATTCATTCATATGTAAAACAGGGCTCACGTGGAACTCGAGATACGCCCTAACATCAGAGGCGACGATCCCTCGAGACGCGGCTCAGTCTCAAGATCGACGGGGCTCGCGGTTTCGGAGTGCGATTCGCGGTGCGGTGCAGCGGTGCAGCCGGCTTAATTCATTTGCCTCTCGCGGGATTTCAGCTTTCGCACCCTCCCGGGATTTACAGTCTGTTGACGGCTCCGGCTGGGGGTGTGAAACTTTGAGGGGAGCTTCTCGGAAAAGCTCCCGGTGCCTTTGTAAGCTCCGCATTGCTTTTTGTAAGTTTACAGGGGGTGACGTGACGTCACAAAGCAACTATCATCAACAATGCCTCCAACGTGAGTGAAGAATGTGGGGTAGACCGTATCATACGGTGGCAAAATATCCTTACACACTGAAAAAAAAAAATCTCCGTATATTTACTAAGAAAAGGGTAAAATTGCCAAGAGATCAGGGTTCTATTTGATCCCAGTTTTTTCTTGGTAAAATTACCGTTTATGGAATTGGTAATTTTACCGAGAAATCTCGGTAAAATTTTTGAACTTTCTCGGTAATTTTACCGAGAAATCTCGGTAAAATTATTGAACTTTCTCGGTAATTTTACTGGACCTTAGTAAAAACGCCATTATCTTTCATCGACTGTGGTAGAATTACCGAGATAAAATGGCAAAGTTACCGGGAATTGATTACCGATGAAAGTGGTATTCTTACCTGAGAAAAACAGTAGAAATACCGGTTTTCAGGTAAGCTTACCAGTCTGTCTTGGTAAAATTATCAATAATTGGTAAAAAAGTGAGATGGTAAAGGTACCAACGGACCTTGGTAAAAACGCCGAGAATATTTTTTTCAGTGCAAGAACCCTACGTTACGTGCTGAAGAAATATATTTGCTAAGGGGTCCCCTTACCGCTACGCGGCCTAACTCTTAGGAAGTAGTTTGTACCATGGTGCCCATAAGGAGAAAGTTTGTACATATTACAAAATGGAGCACTTGCGGGGGCCAAAAGGGCATCTTGTTGATCTATCAAACATTAATTTCTAAACTTTTTCTTTTCTTTTTTGCTTTTTTTTTAAAGTCCTGTAAGTCATATTAGAGAACCTCAAAGTGAAGAGTATCGGCATGTCGGAATATGGATCTCTCAGGGTCCAGAAGGGCGGCCAACCTTCCCACACGAAAAATACCAGAAAATTGCCGCTGCCAGTCTTTAGATTCCAATACAGAACCAAAATGGTCATGGACGTTCCTGAGCGTATTTCTGCAAAAATGAGTAAATTTATAATACCGAGCTTTTTCTGTAGATCAGTTTCGGTTACGTGATCCGAGCAGGGATTACATGTACCGAACACAAAAACTGATATAGAAAGCCGTACTTATACTTCCTAAGACTAAAATTTTATTTTCACAGTGTGTGTATTTTACACGGCCGGCCGTTGAATCAGCTACTTCCACCAAAAACGGGAACCAATAATTAATGGATTCCACATTTCTTGTCTCCCGCAACCAAAATGATCTCTCCGCATGGGCAAAGATCGTCATCTCCTGGACAAGGGAGCGTAACTCCATTCAAGGGTTGCCAAATTGACTCAAACTATTAATTTTTTAACAAAAATTTACCTCTGCAATTTGTAGCCAAAATTTGCCAACCAAAAAATTATAAAAGAACAAACATAAATGTGGTTAAACAATTTTAATTTCCGCCGCTGCGCCGGGCTGATCGCACTGTATTTTGCACAATGCGTGAAGTATTCTTGCAGTCTTGTAGGCGCTATGCGTTTCACGCCAACCGCTCCTGACCGCTGTGTTTGACGCAATGGGTGAAGTATTCATGCAGTCTTGTAGGCGCTAATATGTGTTACATGTCGACCGCCGTGCCGAGGGCTTGCGTCCTTTTCATCTCAAGTCCCAGTTATCAGTCCTCTCTGCGCTGAACTACAGGCCAAATTGCGTGTTTATTTCCTCTCTTAACTCGACTAATTAGATATTGCAATTTGTATCCAAAACTTTCCTGAATTTTCCATGAGATCTGGGGAAAAAATCAGTGTTTTCAGTCAGAAATGCCCAAGCTTCACCTGGTCAATGAGCAATTCGCGAGGAGAAATTTGGCAACATTAAAATTGAGTTACTATTTTTCCTGAGGGAAACGACGAGATGTGTGCACGCACGCCAATAACAAGGCATTGTATTTTTTTTTAAATTGAATTTTTGCGCAGAAGAAAACGAACTGAAAGAAACCAAGAGATAGAAATCAGACTCTGGCCCCGACCAATGCGCTTCCCGTTGCACCCGAAAATTATTTCCCGAAGAGCGTGTGCAAACCCTCGTTCCGTAAGGAAGAACGCCGTATGAGCCTTCAGTCGTTGCCAAGTTTCTTCCAATAAAAGCCGAATTTATTCGGCAAATTGCGATTGTTATTTTCCAAAATTGTCAGACAATTTTGCACGCAATTTAATCTAAAATATCTGAAAATTTCAAGGAAAAATATGCATGAATGCAGTCAAAAATGCATGTTTCATCGAGGGAAATTTGGCAACTCTCGCATGTTCATACGGCGTTCTTCCATAGCGCGGCAGCGTTCGTGTTCGTATTCACATACTCGTGAGCGACGTTTCGTTTCCTTCGAGAGGAGCTTTCATTTTCCGTTATTTATTTTCGCGCCCGCCGTCGGGGACGACACGACAATAACGCGTTTCGCCCGCCTGACAAAATTGCTCCGCGAGATAAGAGCCAGAAACTTTGACGCGTGAAAAATTGCAGCATCTCGAGTCGGAGTCAGGTACATCGCAGGTGCTCGGCTTTTAAAATTTTCACCGTAAAAAAGGCGCGCTCAGATAACGATGATGTATTCACCCGGAGAGACGGGCGCTGTTGCCGGAGGGGGCGCCGACTCGCCAATAATTTGCATGGCTCCGCGGGATTTTCGCCATGCTCCGATCGGAAACAAAGTGATGGTTTTCCACCATGTGGAAGTTTCTTCCCGGGATCAAGGCTAATTTCCGCCGAATAAATGACTGAGTGGAGAGTTAGTCCGCTTTGGCAAAATTGCCTTGCAAACTTCCTCGTTGGAGACGATATTCATTAGTCATGGTTAACAGAACTGCCGTGGTACGGAAAAACGCCGTATGGACCTTCAGGCGTTGCCAAATTTCCATTCATAAAACACGAATTTCCTGGTAAAGTTATAAATATTTTTTTTTCTAATGTTTCAGATAATGTTGTTTGTAATTTGGACGTATTCCTGTCAAATAGAACTAAGCGCCAATTTGAGTTCCTTTTGAGGAAATTAGAATGCCGGATAGCGCAACCTGTCAAACGGAACTAAGCGCCATGGAAAAGAATTGCGAGTATAGGACGGAATGAGCCCGACGCCCGATTCCGCCGCCAATCCGATGGCGCTTAGTTCCGCTTGACAGAAATACGTCCATTTTACCTGAAGTTCCTGAAAATTTCAAGAGAAAATATTCATAACTTACCTAAAAAATAAACATTTTATTGAAGAAAATTGGCAACTCGAATGTTCATACAGCGTTCTTCCTTAGCACGGCAGTGTAGGTGCCACCTCCGTTAGAGTGTGTTCAGTGACAGTATATGAACACCTGACCTCATGGAAACTCTTCAGAACCCAAAAATGGCGGTAACTTCGGATGGGAAGCAGGGAAATGTTACCAAGTTTTGACGCAATTATCACCTGCTGCACTTTGATGCCAAACTTGTTGTAGTTATGGGCCGTGCATAAACAATGTTTTCCAAGGCTCTAAACATCTAAGTAATGTAATCGGCTGAGGTAAAAGTTAAGTGCGGAGATCAACGGTATTTTTCACCTGATGAAGATTGATGGGCAGCTTTTTAATCAAATAATTCGTTGGATGATGACTGATAATGTCGCGGTGAGTACTTTGGTGGGCACGTTTTTTAGAATTGGGTTAATGCTTCGATGCTCGATGAAATTCCGGAAACAAATTCTCATCCAAGTGGAATCCAGTTTAGAAGTCACCAGTCCTAAAATGTTTACTTCGTAATATTTTCAAATGGAACTTTTGCAGGAATGTTCCGTGCGGCAAGAAATGTCGAATGGTGGTACTCCATTTTGATCGAAATGGGATCCAATTTCGATCAAAAAAGAATGTTGCATGGTGACCAACAGCTATCAAACGGTTCGGAATTTGGATATTCAATGGTTCTTTCTCTTAAGTTGAGCTGTAAAAATTATGCAACCGGCAAATATCTATACGTGCCGGTTGCATGATTTTTAAAGCTAAACTTAAGAGAATCAAGAATTGAATTTCTCGTCCTTCTTTCCCCCTAAGCATATACGAGGCGGACAGTGAGAAAATGATTAGAAATTCGTCTTTAGAACCAGAAAATCAGCTCTTCCCGAAATTTGTGTGTACAAAAATTGAAAAGCGTTTATTTGCAACACGCATTCAAAATTTTCTGTAATGAAAACTTCTTTGTAAACCTCAGTGCTAACGGTAGGAATTCGCAGAATACTGTATAATGTGTAGCAAAAACCTAGGAAAAGACTCAAAAGGGCAGGGCTGGACGAAGGGGGTGGCCACATGAGCCGCGGCCAATGGCGGCAAATTTTGCAATTTCTTTAAATGCAGGAACAAAAAAATCGAATTCAGAATAAAATTACAAACAAGAAAAGGTGACAAAATCTCTCATTTCCTGAGAGTTCATTAATTTCTAATTTTGTTGTATTTCGGTGATACAGAAAACTGCGCACCTTTAATTAGCTGAGTTAAGAGAGAAACCAAACACGTAATTTGGCCTGGAGCGACGTAACGCAGAGAGCAATGATGACGAGGACTTGAGATGAAAAGGAGAAGCCCTCGGCGCGGCGGTCGGCATGTAACACATATTAGCGCCTACGAGACTGCATAAATACTTCACGCATTGCGTCAAACATAGTACAGTTAACAACGGTCAGCGCGGCGTGAAACGCACAGCGCCTACAAGACTACATGAATACTTCACGCATTGCACCAAACACAGTGTGGTCAGCGCGGCACGGCGGCGGCGGTGGTTAAAATTATCAAACCTTTGTTTGTTCTTTCATAATTTTTTAGTTCATTTCTTACAAATGAAATGCCTTGTCCACACAGAGATAGGTTTACGGAGCTGAACTTTCGCTCAAAGTTCCGTGAACTTTTGCTAGTGGTGTTGACAGGGCTTACGCAAAAAATGTGTCAAACACGAGTGAACGCGTCTTATGCACCCTTCTTCCTCCGGCACGTTCACTTGATAGCTTTTATTATGTTTCAAAATGAATGAGAAGAGGGCGGCAAAATACAGGCGGCCCATGGGCGGCAAGCAGGTAAATCCGGTCATGCAAAAGGGAAAGAATATGATGTTATGACTAATTACTTACTTGGAGATCATTGCAAAGGGCGGGCGTTCAATTAGTACGTAACGCAATTTTCCAGTTTTTAATGGTGCCCCCTCCTATCTCTTGTTTCGCTCGAACAGGGACTGAATCTCGTAACGCCAGAGTTTCCCACTTTTCGAGACCAAGTCACCCAAATTTTACACATAAAATTGCAATTTTGTTTTATTTGTCTATGGATTTACTTTTATTTTTAAATTGTGAACTATCTTGTGCCACTAATTAAGCTCCTTTTATTTGACGTTTTAGCAAGTACTCAGACTCATTCTTCCGATTATATAAAAAGCTTCATATGAACTGATGCTGTAAAATTTCTCCGGGTAAAGTATTCAGTTCAGAATTTTTCATCTTTAAGCTTTCAGACGTTTTAGATTAAACGGCGAATACAATTCTCAAACATTTTGATGAAACATATTCACAAATTTCACTGAAGGAACGTTAGTAACGTCTGAGGGCTCATACATTGTTCTTTTTTAACTCGGCAGCATAAACCTCCACTTAATTGCGTTACGTAGTAAACGATCGGGTCCAAAGTTATGCCGAACAATTTTTATCGTGCAACTTTACCTGAAACAGAAGAAAAAGAAGGTCGTGTAAATTATCACTCGATTTACATCTGTCCAACAAAACGAGCACACTTCAGGATAAGCACTGAGACACCTTTCAAGCTTAACAAAACTAAACATACTGTCGTGCTAAGGAAGAACGGCGTATGAACATTCGAGAGTTGCCAAATGTCCTTTGATAAAATGACCATTTTTAAGGAAAGTTATGAATATGTTCTCTTGAAATTTTCAGGACTTTTCGGTGGAATTGCGAGAAATATTACACGAAAAATTCGAAGAGAAATATTCATAATTTTACCAGGAAATTTGTTCTTCATCAAAGGCAATTTGGCAACGCCTGAAGATTGAAACGGCGCACAGTGGATCAAGTCAATAGGAGGAGTCGGACAAAATTTGGAGCCTTTAAAGCTTATAACACCATTTATCCAAAATTTTGAGATTTTATAAGTGGTTCCATCGCTTTCCTCGTGAAATTTTCTTCAAGAAGCAATTTTTAAAATTTAAAATGTGAGGAAATAAACATCAAAATTTGCAGTTTTAGTAAACAATTTGGATTGCATTTTGCAAAATGGAACCACTAGCATTGCAATGTTGCTAAGATTATGCAACTTCTATTGTCTTGGAGGAAAACCCCGATTATCCATTAATAGTTTCTATTTTACTCGCTAAAAATTGTAAATTTAAGACAAAAATTACCATCTAAATTTCATAGCTTTTTAACGATTTCCGCAATTTTATTGCAAAAGATGAAGTTGCACAATCTTAGCATCATTGCAATGCTAGTGGTTCCTTTTTGCAAAATGCAATCCATATCATGTTCGACCTCTGTAATTGACTTGTATCACTGTGCGGCGTTCTTCTTTAACACGGCAGAATAGTTCTCCGTTTTCGGAAGGAAAGCTGGACCTTTTAAAATAATAGAACTGAAAGCTCTGAGCAGCGTATGACTGGAAAGTGCTCGGAAACATCACACTTTCATAAATAAAATCTTGGGAGGGCGTCAGGCGAGCTGCGGGGATTTGAAGGTTATGAGGGATGAGCCGAGCTTGGAGGATAGTTTAAGCTCCTTACGAGGTAACAAGATGTGGCATTTCGTTCGGGTTCCCCGGCCTGCCCTGACGCTCGATTTTTCAGCAGGTCACGTCTCCGTCCCTTTCAGTCCCTGTCAGCCCCGAGTCTCGTCGTCCGCCGCGAAATAAATGTTTCAGCTTCACCTCTAATTTCAAGCAATCCACAGTAGGTCACCGAGGCAATGCTACCTCTCGACTCTGGTCGCAAACATTTCGAGTGAAGCTCTGCCGTGCTGAGGAAAAACGCCGTACGAGTCTTCAGGCGTTGCATAGATTCCTCTGGCAAATCATCAATGTTCAGGAAAATTTTTAAATATTTTCCCGCCAATTTCTTAGATAATTTTGTTGGCAATTCCACCTAAATTTCCCGAAAATGTCAAGAAAAATATTTATAACCTTCCTCAAAAATACTTATTTTATCGAGGAAAATTTGGCAACTGTCGAATGCTCATACGGCGTTCTGTCTTAGCAATCCACAGCGGGTCACTGAGGCAATGCTACCTCTCGACTCGGATCGCAAACATTTCGAGTGAAACTCTAGCACTGCCGTGCTCAGCAAGAACGCCGTAAGTCCATTATGATTTTCCGACGTTTTTTGGAACTTGACACTTTATAAAAGAAAACCTGTTTTACCCATGCACCTCAAATTTTCAGGTTAAGCTCTTGATATTATTTGCGGAATAATGGAGATGTTGCATGTGTGAGGCATTTGCGATTTGACGTAATGATTATGACGATCTTACGTAAAAGTTCGCGAGAAACACCATGGTGCCACTGCTTTTCTCTGAAATCAACTCCCAAGCTCAAAAAAAGCTCTCAAGTTGAGGCCAAAATGGAGGGGATATCCCACGCTATCCTGAGAGTCCACCTGTACATCAAGACAAACTCTCCATGCAAAGATAGGGAGCAAATACATTAGCATTGATGCCGTGTTTTCAGTTTTAGAGTCGCAAAAGTCGACTCGAAAAAATGAAGATTTAATATTTGGTAGCTGTTTTTTAAAACAGCATTTTGTCGGAACACAATTAAAAAATGCTGAATGGAGATCTACGGCAACAGAAGAAATGAAATGCCAAGAATCCATGGAGGATCCTCTCTCTGGGACTTACAAAACCGCCCTCTTCTAAAAGTTATTGACGTAATCTTGCTCTAATCATGGCCGCATTCGGACACTACTCACATTGACAAAGGCTTAGGGAGGGCGTATCAGAAGTTCCGATGAGAGGAGGCAATTAGGGGGAATTC
The DNA here is from genome assembly GCF_001854935.1 of Bemisia tabaci. Lineage (NCBI taxonomy): Eukaryota > Metazoa > Arthropoda > Insecta > Hemiptera > Aleyrodidae > Bemisia > Bemisia tabaci. The sequence continues at coordinate 700,950 of NW_017547236.1, forward strand.
GACAGCAAGGGAAAAAGTTCAGTAAAAACAGTTGTGTTCAACTTGCCAGTTAATTGGCTCCTAATCGAATCTGGGGCCCCAAGAGATCAAACGGCAAAAAGGAAACCTTCAGCTTCCTTTGCCTCCTTTGGCAGCTTTCACGAAAACGCGGTGTATCCATCATGTTAGGTTACATTGCTTTGTCAGTTTTATAGTCTAGTACGTCCAGTGTCGAAGAGAATTTGTTTTGCATTGTTCAGACCGTTTAGGTAGGTATTACGTAAGCCCTCTTGGTCGACTTCTTCCCTTTTAGGCTTTTAGGCTTGCAAGCCAACCTCTTACCTCCTTTTAGACATACCTATGTGAGCCTGGTTTGACTTTTCTTCCATTTTTTCAAAACATGACGCAAAATGCCTAAAAAATTGCTGAAAATCTCCTCGTAACACGTCCCGTAAGTGAAAGCTAGGATCTGTTCTTGCCTCTAACCAGCTAAAACCCCTCTCTTACTCTGCCGTGCTAAGGAGAAACGCCGTATGAACCTTCAAGAGTTGTACTAAATTTCCTTCATCAAAATGTTTATTTTCAAGTTGATTTATGAATATCCCTTCTTAAAATTTTAAGATCATTTCGATCCGATTGCGTAAGAAGCTCTCTGAAAAATTGAAGAAAACATATTTACAGAGAAAAGACACTATGACTTTCAGTCCCTCTCCCCCTTAGTCTAGTGCTGATATTTATTGGAGCTCAAAAAATTGTTGACTCCAACTGAAATTTTTGGAATTTTTTGGCTTGTTTCCCCCGCGACATGATGTGAACCCAGCACCATTTCATCGCCTTCTTACTTATTTACTGATAACTCACGGTTTCGTATTTAATGAGAAGAGATTTGGCAACGTCTGAAGGGTCATACGACTATCTTCCCCAGCATGACAGTACTTATGCCCCATAGAGAAAAAAAAGGAGGTGTTTGCATCTTGAGGATTTGTACCCACCTACGTCATCAATGTAAACAAGGCGCTCGTTGAGGGTTATGTTGACGCTGTAAAAACGGACCATAATGTCCGATTTTTTTACTTAAATCAACTCTTTATTTAATTTCAAGCACTTTTTATAGAATGACTTTTTCCCTTAAATTACACCATTTCCAAGAAAATCGACAGGATAAAAACGTCGCTGTACCCAATGACGTCATCAAAGCTATAGATACTCTATGAAAAATTCCAAGATGCCCGAAATGCAAACACCTCCTTTTTTTTCTCTATGCTTATGCCCGACCTTCGTATCCATTTAGGTATCCCTGGGTTGGAAGTTACGAGGAACTGCTCGGTAAATACGTACGCTACTCAGCTGAAAGTACCCCGTTATTGATCCTCGCCCGTGGCGTGAGGCCTGGGGGTTTGGCTGAGCGAAATCCCGCGGTGCATCCGAGAGGGCGAAGGAGGGCGGGAGGAATGCACTTTCGGGAAAACAGAAGCATGTGCGGAAGAGTATCCTCTATCTTTGAGGAGCCACGTAATTGGGGCACGAAGCACGAAGCACACCACACCTCGCCGCCGCCCGATGCAACCACTACCACCTTTACGAGGAGCGCCCCTCGGCTCATCCTACCATTGTTGCCACTTGGAACCACTTTTTCGTACTCTCCAGTCATTTTAATTGCTCGTCTTTATTGATTTAGACATACGTGGGTCATGGAATAATATTCGTGCACAAGATTCCGGTCATATGGACGGATTCAACAGGAATAAACCTAACTGCATTTCATGTTGTATAATTTCCCTCCAATTTTTTTTTAATAAAGCACGTGTGAGGAAGTGTAATCGTCTAATGGAAAAATGGACGTATTTCTGCCAAACAGAACTTTGGGCATTACAACATGACCCCTGAGACCCATAAGAACACAACAGCACACGTCATAATGCACATAGTTCCGTTTGGGAGAAATACGTCCAAATGACTTGAGTCCAAGGACCCAAACCCATTAGAGAAGATAGGAGTCGCAGCCCTCATTTTAGAATAGAAAGTTGTTATATATTTTAACAATAAAAGCATTTTTCGAAAAATTGACAAAATCACGATGAAAACCAGTTAAGGTCAATTTTATCGTCGCAATTGGAAGTGTTGGAATTAATTTAAGGTGTAAGTGAAACAATCAAAGCTTCAGTTAGTGTCACATGCGACGGAAACTAAACGAATTTCATTATAACGTCTGGATGCAACTATTCGAGCTCCATGGATGTCCGTGTTGCATACGCACGGAAGCGAAGGCGTTTTGACTGTCCATGTCCGGGCACTCACCACCTCACCCGCGGTCGCGGTGCGCGGCCCGGCATCAACGGTGGGCTTTTACCGCGAGGCTTCAACATGACGGCGTGCTTTCAATTTTTCTTCGCAACTACAAAAATATCTCCTAGGCACAAGTAATTGCAGTTAGGCGTAGGATGTGAGTAGCTTTTGTGTTTCGATAATTGAAGCGCACAAAAGATACTCATTACTTACTGAATTACTTCAAACTTCTATGGTAAAATCTTCACATTATAAATTGCGTAGGGAGCTTCTTGAAGAAAATTGTATGACAAAATCAATGATACCACTTCTAAAACTTTTACGATCCATATTAACATCAATATGAGTTTAAGTTTGAAAATGTTGTCCACACCGAGAAAAAAAAACACAGTTATTCTACCGTTACAACGGCAGTAATGTCACACGAGATTCCACAGAATAGTAGAACCGTGGATTTTGAGTTTTTGTAACAATGAGCAGGGTGATATGACCGTGTTCACCGTAATATTACTGTGGGCACATGCAGACTTACTATTATAAGCTTGGTCATGTTACTATGTGCTCATCAATAATATTACCAAAATCCACGGTTCCCGTGTGACATTATTACCGTGGTAACCGTCAAATAACCGTGTTTTTTTTCTCCGTGCTCCCTCTCTTAGAGACGCACTCCATTAAGCTGGAGCGCAGTTGGCGAGGCGGTTATTGTCTGAAGTCAAAACGCCTTTGCTAACAACAGCATTTCTAAGATAGGAGTCAAAAATTTATCGGAGTCATTCGATAACGATTCAACAATTGGATGACCTCAATCGATAAACGACATTGCTAAAATAGGAGTTAATCGATCGCGGTCATTCGATAACGATTCAACAATCGAATGACCTCGGTCGATAAACGACATTGCTAAAATAGGAGTTAATCGATCGCGGTCATTCGATAACGATTCAACAATCGAATAACCTTGATCGATAAACAGCATTGCTAAGATAGGAATCAATCGATCGTAGTCATTCGATAACAATTCAACAATCGAGTGACCTCGACCGGTAAACAGCATTGGTTAGAGTCCCTTTATCCTGAGAGTCAAGACAATGTGAATCCATTTCTGATTGGTTATCGTATTTTAGGCCTCCACAGTGTCACAAACGGGAGTAAAGATTACATTTTCACCAATTGCAAAGATTATAATCTGGAATGGACCGAGGAATTACGGGTTCGACAAGGAACGAACAGAATGAGAGAGGGAACGGAGAGAGGAATTTGAGAATGGGCCGATCAAAGATTACGAAAAACGTTCCATTTCTGTAATCTTTATTCCCGTTTGTAACTATATGAGGGGGTGTTGTATTGACTCTCAGTATAAAGGGACTCTAACATTGGGAATATAGGAATTCATTTGATAGCGATTGAAAATCGATCTTGGAGATTCCCAGCTCGATTCCCCGGCGCATGGAGCGTCGACACCCTGATGTCCTGTCTGACGTCACCATACTGCCGCGCCGCGCCGCGGACGGGCGGAAATGAGCTGCGAGCACCTCGGGTTTTTGATGGAAAGCGATTGACGAATCACGAAGCCGGAGCCGGAAATGGATCCGATCGACACCTCGTTTCCGGCGAGCCCGGGCCCAAGCGCGCCTTCAAGATCGAACCGCGAGTCCGCAGGACGCTCTGCCGTGCTAAGGAAAAACGCCGTATGAACCTTCAGGCGTTGCCAAATTTCCATTGGAGAAAATTTGCACTGGAAAAAAAAACACATTGGATCTAGAGTCCAGACTCTTGAAAACATTGACAAGAAAAAATACTCTTGATTCAATCAGATTTTTGCTTAAATCAAAAGGAAATCCACACAAATTAAGAGACTTCTTGATTTAAGCAAAAATCCAATTGAAAAGAGTATTTTTTCTTGTCAATGTTTTCAAGAGTCTGGACTCTAGATCCAATGTATTTTTTTCCAGTGTATTTTTCCTCCAATTTTTCAGGTGATTTTGTTCGCAATGTCACCGGAAGTTCCTAAAAATTTCAAAGAAAAATATTCATAACTTTCCTCACAAATGAACATTTTATTGAGGGAAATTTTGCAATTCTCGAATGTTCATACGGTGTTCTTCCTGAGCACGGCAGTGCTGCCGTGCTAAGAAATAACGCCGTATGTGCCCTCTGGCGTTGCCAAATCTCTTCCGAAAAATCATGAATTTTAGGGCAAATTTGTCAATATCTTTCTTCCGATTTTTCAGAAAATATTGTCCGTACTTTGATCTAAAGTGTCTGATAATTTCAAAGAAAAATATTCATAAGGTTCTTCAAAAATAAATATTTTTGAGAGGCCATTTGGCAACCTTGAATGCTCATACGGCGTTTTTCCGTAGTACAGTAGAACGGGTATCCCACGGATCTCGCCGGGATCTGATATGGCCATAGCTGGCAAGGACGTGGAAAGCTGCTCGGATCCACGCCACACGGCAGTTTAGACGTATTTACGCTAAAAGGAATTATGCGCATCGGGTTTGTGTGTAACATAGTTCCTTTTACCATTAAAAGGTCATTCAATATTCCGACTTGACCTCATCTATGGCTGGTGGCTTTAAATCGTAATTGACATTTCATGTTGGAAATTTTGATGAGATTTCTAGTTACTCAAAAAGTATATTCAAATAACTACTTACAGGGACTTGAGGGACTTTGCAATATACTTTCTCCTAAAAATTTCACGAAGCAACCTAAACACAGGAGGAGAAGTGTGGAAATCAACTCCTAAATATGATACAAGTGTGGGTGTATTTGCATATACCCCACACTTTACGTTTATTCAATTACCAAAGTTGGGGGTTGAGCCTTTGTCATAACCTCCACTTGCTTCCTTTCAGAGACACCCGATTGGCTATAAGGTAAATAAACGTATCATGCTGGAACCAGGTCTACGCTTTGGTGGATGCACAAAATTTTGAGTTATTTTCAAAGGCCTGTGAGCTCCAGGAAGTATGGCAACATCGATAAGCAATGAGAATATCAGTTCAAATAATTGAAAAAGAACCCAGAGAGGAGGGCTAAAGGTGGGAGGGGAAGAAGAAAATGAAAAAAAAAAACCGTTGATTAATGAGAGTGAATTGGGCTAGGCTGTAGGGGCGCGCCCACCTTCCACCCCAACCCACCCCCTTCTAATCCCCCCATCCGCGACCCTGCGGCGGAACTCAACGAGCACGTGCTACGATTCGAACAATTTGAATGACAGCGTTGACGAATAGAATCGAGTGAAATACAGACTCAAGTCTTGCAAACCTTTTGTTTTTCCCCCTTTTTTAGTCGTTAGAAACAAAGTTTCAAACTGAAGAAACTTGGGATTTGGCGCCCGGAGAAGGGCGAGGAGTGAGGAGTGCGTCTTGTTAGCGACTTATTCTGCAGCTTACTCGATGTGTGAATGACTCGAATGAAAGTGACGTCATCAATACTCGACCATTTTTGATTTTACCTAATGCAGGACAAGAGATGCCGCTAATTTTTTCTCGATTTGAACAGCGTTTGGTGAAAAGGAAAACAGTTTAAAAAAACAACTTTGTTTAACCAAACGGACCTATCTGCAAAACTGAACTTAAATTCCAAAATAGAACTACTAGTTCTGGCTCATTTTTAAAATGTACGCTTAATGGATTTTCATCAAGGAGAAAGAGAAGGAAATAAAGGAGATGTGAAAAAAAGAGAAAAGGAAGTAGAGAAGCAGAATAGGAGAAGAGGACTATGCTGGAAACGAAAAAGATGAAGAGGAAGAAGATCAGGAAGACAAAGAAGAAAAGTAGGAAATGAGGAAAAGAAGAAAAGAAGAAAAGAAGAAAGGAAGAAAAGAAGAATAGAAGAACAGGAAAATAGAGGAGTCGAAAAAGGCGAAGAAGAAGACCAGGAAGAGAAGAAGAAGAGTAGGAGGTGAGGGAAAAAAGGAAAGGGAGAAGAACGGAAGAAGAGAAAAATGAAGACTTCAAAAAAGACGAAGAGGAAGAAGACCAGGAAGGCGAGGAAGGAGAAAAGTATGATATGAGTAATAGTTAGAGAAAAGTTAGGAACGAAAGAGCGGAACAATCGTCATCGGGTTTTAATATTTCAGCCCCTCCTCAGCATAATACTACCCCGCATCATGAGTCCCGTGTCCCGAACGGATTGACCTGTATCCTGTTCCTGTATGATCGGATCATGTCAGGAGGTACACATACCCTCCGGGGGCCGCTTCCGAGACGGTCGTTACCGGGGCTCCAACCCGGGGACCCGGACCCGGGGTGGCTGAAATTAACGAGTTCTTTGAGCGTCGTTTAAATTGATGGCTCCGGGAAAGGAATAAATGAATGATGGATGAACAAAGCGAATCAAATGAACGAATCGCGCGAGACAAAGGTCTCGGAAAGTGTATGGAAATCTGAAGCGTGGAAACTCGCGGCGCACTCTGAGTCAAGTCAATAGGAGACGTCGGGAAATATTTGGAAACTTTAGACGCTTATGACTCCGTTTATACATAACCTCGAGGTTCTAAAAGTGGTTCCATTGGTTTCCTTGCAAAATTTTCTTCTAGTTGCACCCCTTGAAATTTAAAATGTGACGAGATAAACAACTAAATTTGCAGTTTCAGTCAGCTCAGTTGCTCTGGAGTCACTAGGAGAGGTCGGACAATATTTGGAAACTTTAATTGTTTATAACTCCGTTTATACGAAATTCTGAGGTTCTTAAAGTGGTTCCATTGGTTCCACATGAAATTTTCTTCTAGAGGCTTTACCTGAAATTTAAAATGTGACAAAATATACATCAAAATTTGCAGTTTTAGTCAACTTAGTTGCTCTGGAGTTACTAGGAGAGGTCGAACAATATTCGGAAACTTTAAACGCTTATAACTCCGTTTATACATAACCTCGAGGTTCTAAAAGTGGTTCCATTGGTTTCCTCGTAAAATTTTCTTCTAGAGGCATTACCTACAATTTAAAATGTGACGAAATATACATCAAAATTTGCAGTTTCAGTCAGCTCAGTTGCTCTGGAGTCACTAGGAGAGGTCGGACAGAATTTGGAAACTTTAAACGCTTATAACTCCGTTTATACAAAACTTTGAGGTTCTAAAAGTGGTACCATTGGTTTTCTTATTAAATTAGCTGCTTTATGCACCCCTTGAAGTCTAAAATGTGACGAAATATACGTCAAAATTAGCAGTTTTAGTTAAAAATTTCGTGTCCGATTTCTCTAATCGACTCGATCCACTGTGCGGCGCTGCCCGGCCAAGGCACGGGGTTCGGCGGCTCTCGCTGAATTAATGGCTTTACATAATAACTTCCCGTTGGGAGCCGGATTTGCATTTACTTATTTTTAAACTGCATCCCCCTAAACCCCCTCCCTCCCCCACCCCATGTCCGAGTCGTAAGCCTACCCGAGTTTTTTCATACAGGATTCGATTGGGATGTCATGGCACAGGCGGATCCAGACACTCCGAACAAGTGGCGGAAAGGGGGCCCGGGAGGCTTCCCCCAAAAATGTCGAAATTTCATAGCATCTAATTTTTATAACTAATTGTAAAGCGTAAACTAATTGTAAATGTGGAATCGTTGCTTGTTAACACCAGATAACATGGATGTGATTTTATTCTTTAATTCTGAAGATAAAGTTTCCATTTTCCTACTGATTCCAGGGACGAGTACTGGAAAAAAAACACATTGGATCTAGAGTCCAGACTCTTAAAAACATCGACAAGAAAAAGTACTCTTGATTCAATCAGAATCTAACTTAAATCAAGAACCAAGCCTCATAATTTAAGCGGATTTTGTTTTGATTCAAGCAAAAATCCGATTGAATCAAGAGTTTTTTTTTCTTGTGATGTTCTTAAGAGTCTGGACCCTAGATCCAATGTGTTTTTTTTCCGGTGAGGAGTAGAGAGACTTCAAACGGAAGTCGTAGACACCCGTGATTGGTGCCGGATGACACCATTCAGTTCGGCGCGAAACCGGAGCGTTTTAAATTTTCGGAAAAGTTACGTTATTTTTTGAACTGCAAACTCGGTTTCTGAGTTACTTTTTCGTGCTTTTAAAGTTCGCATCGTGTTCTCGTCGTTCACCTTGCATTCGCAAGTCAACCTTCGATCATGGTTCAGTGGCCCATACCGGCAAGTCCATACACTCCGCATATAGTTGAAAAGTATACCGAATCGGCTGTTTTTCCCCGTGCAGCCAATTTCATTACGAGCCATTCGAACCGAACTTCAAAACACGAAAACCGCCCAGACGGCACGAGAATCAGAAACCCTGCTCCCGATGACATTCCGTTCTCGAACGCAACTTCGGATTCCCTCGTTTTATTGCGTCCCCGGGGGGGAGGGGGGCGAGGGGGGAGGGGCACGAATATCCAAAAGCTCCCAAGATTACAGGTCGTCCCGAACCCGACTTCCGCACTTAAAACCAACTCCGAGCAGCGTCCCGCCCGCGGCGCACAGTGGATCGAGCCAGTTAGAGAGGTCGGACATGAAATTTTGGAATAAAACTGCAAATTTTGATGTTGATTTCGTCTCATTTTAAATTCCAAGGGGTGGTTGTAGACTGAAATTTCATTGGGGAACCAATGGAACTACTTTCAGAACCTCAAACTTTAGTATAAACGGAGTTATAAGCGTTTAAAGTTTCCAAATTTTGTCCGACCTCTCGTATTGACTCGATCCACTGTGCGGCGTTGCCCCGTCTCCCTGGAGCCCCCCTCTCCCCTCTTTCGGGGATGTGGAATTTTCGTCAACATCATGACATCTGGAAGTTCTCTCGCGTGACTACCGTGGAAGCGCGCTCCCGCTACACGCCGCAATACTTGTGTCACTAAATTGCATTTTTATTATAATGCGGCTCCATAAGAAACACGTATTTCATTCCGGGCGTGCGTGTATTTCCCGGAAAACAATAATGGGCATGCGGCCGCGTCGAGGAACAGAACCGTTTGAGCATTCCGATTCTGCCAAATTTATTTTGATGAAGTGTCTTTTTAGATATTTTTATGGGATTTTGAATTTTTTGCGAGGAGAAAATATAAATTGAATCAAAGAGGACGAAAACACACCAATTCGGTAACTCGAAAATGCTCGAAAACTCGAAAAAGCTCAATTTTTATTAATGACAGCCAATTTCCATAACAGTCATTGAAGCTGGCGTATCTGTTCCAACTCGGACCTTGAAAGTGTCCTAACCTAAGTACTTGTATTTCGGTACCAAAAATATGTTTCTTAGACTAACTTCTGTGCAATTTTGTGTGTCTTGATTACATTAATTTTTTCGAGTTGGCGTGTTTTTGTTCTCACTGATTCAATTAAAGACATGGGTAAAACAAGGATGATTTATGAAAAGTACTGAGAAGGCAGGACTTTCCGAGCCATCACAGGCTCAGTTTTGGCTGAGAATGCAATGAAAAGGGTAAAAATGTAAGTGGTGACCTGCATGGATAAAAGTATCACAATCTCAACTATACTCCTGGCTGATTTTGGCGTCAGGTATAAAGTAGTTGCACAAGCCAGAGGTATGGTGAAGTCAGCTGAAAGATTGGTTGGATCAACCATACCTCTAGCTTGTGCCCTCGCAGTTAGCACAAAGGTGGTTGGATTAACTATATCACTGGCTGGTGCCTTTACACTCCTAGTTAGTGCACCCTATCTTGGCTGACGCCAAAATCAGCTAGAAGTATAGTTGAGATTGTGACACTTTTTCCCAGTGTGATCTTAGTTTTTGACAACTAGAAAGAACAACGGAGGTCACGCCGCAATGGAGAGTTTGCACGAACATTTTTTATTGTACTTACTACTACATCTGAGAGTGCTCTATGGGCTGATTTCCCAGTATTTTTTATAATTTTTTCCTGATGTGAGTAATTTAAGAAAACATATTTAAAAGTGAGAAAATGCAGCGTCTTGTGACGTCATCAAGCAGCATTGCCCATTTAAACTCATGTGTTTTAGACAATTACACCAGCTTGAAACTAAGAATGTATTCGTGCTCAGTCCACTGAATTCTTTTAACTTTAACATGAAATTCATCAAATTTCAGATACCTGCGAATCCATTGCGAAATTTACGCCATTTTTTCTTGGTGTAATTGAAATTAAATTTTGGAAGAATTCTCCGAGAATTCCAATGAAAAAAATGTCCAATTTTTTTGGAAATTTGTCATTTAACAACAGAAAATTGACGACGTCCAAATTCGGTTACGACATTTTCCTCGAGATGACAGCATGCGGGTTCGCATCAAGCATAGTTCCCGGTTCCAGCGCTAGGGAGCTCTCTGGTCGGAACGGGCCGGGCGGCGACCTATGGAGGCTTAGCTTCGTCATCTTTTTTGAATAAAAAATGGATTTGTAGTATCGGAAACTAGTTGATGGTCTCGCCTAGCCGCGGAGGATATGATGGAACGGGCCCGCGGTGAATAAATCATCTCCCGATGGCAGCCTGCTCCTCCGCAGCGTCATCTCGGTGTGACATTACGTCGCTCCTATGACGTAAGGACGTATCTCAATTTCCTCTTGAGCCCTGCCGTCCGTATAATCACATGGTTTTTGGGGCTCATGTGGAAGTAGGTATACAATTAGACGGAACGCGTCGCGACGTCTCCCAGTTCCATTCGGTGTTTTCGGTTAGTTCAGGGTCTAGATGGAGTAGATAACCTACGCTGTTTGTAGATTTGGCGGCTGAGATGCACGGTAAAATGTAAGAACGTCGAATTGGAGGATCCCATTTTCCAACAGGTGTCGTCAAGTCCGAAGTTTCGCGAGATCGCTTAAAATGTCGGAATTTGAAATTAAATACAAGCGATAGCGTTGATTTCTTTTTTTTTATGAAATACATATAATATCAGAGTGGAGATTTCGAGGCACCGCAAACGAGATATGCACTTTTGCAATTTCTCCGTCGATAAGTTGGTTAAAACGACCATTATAAGAACTAACATTCTTCTTTCAAAAATCGGCGTCATCATAATTGTAACGATTTCTTGGTTCATACATTCTATCTTTCGCCAAAGTTTTTCAGTAGCTTTTGTTTACTTGTTCTAAATGTTTTTATTGAATTCTAAATGAGGACTGCTATCGTCAAAAGGAAACATTTTTGATGATTTTTCTGATTCTTTGGAAAAATTCTCCGGAGACATTTCACAGAGTAAATAATAATAGCTTCATTGCCATAAATTCTGCTTCTGGGGAATGCGAAGCAAATTTCAATTTACGGAGACGAAACTTTCAGTGACCAGAGGAGATATATCAAAGAAAGTTTCATACGATAAAAGCCAATATGGTCAAATATAGTGACCTTGGGGGTGTACCATCTATGTCCTTTCCACTGATTTCCTCACACGAAGGCTTCAAATAGTCGCTTCCCGGTTGAAGAAACATAACGTCATTCCAATTAAGTTGCAAAAACGGTTCACTGTTTTTACGAAAACATGAAAGAGCAATTTCGGTCAAAAAATTGGCAAAATTTTTTGTGTAATCAGATTGTAAACAAGTGAAATTTCAAAGTAGAAATTCCAATAGTTTTCTTACAAAACATAATTAACGAGTGGACACTTAGCGACCTTAAAATTGGTTACGTTCCTTCGTCTGAGAAACAACAAAATATGATGAGATGAGCGAAGGTGTTTCTTTTAAAACGCTTTGATTCGTTTGCACACAAATGATTTCTTTAAGTAAAAGGGAGTAACTTTGAATCATTTTAAACCATCAATCGGGGAATGCAAAATTAAGCCGGAGGTGAAAATAACCGAGGTTCAGTTTCCGACTGGTTCTGTCCCACTGCGCGGAGAGGAGTCAAGTGATAAATGAGAAAATGACGTGCACCACTAATTTGTTTCAACACTCACCTCTGTTCCCGTTTCATTCCACCCTCAAAGGCGCTGCATCGTAATAGGGGGGCGGGGGAGGGTAGGGATCATTGATGGGCTGATGGAAGCCTTTGAGACGTGTTATGCGGCTGGTATTTCGCGGTTTTCGCAGGCGACGCGACGCCTCGCTCCGTGATCATAACCGTGCAAATACTAGTTGACGAGCCGCCCCTGCAGGCGTGACAGACGCGAGACGGACACTCTGTTTCTCACCTCGGCTGTTCTGTTTTGATATTGTTATGCGCTCATAATGATTCGTTTATACGGCAATAGAATCATCAAGGCTCTTGGAGAAAAAATGCTGCGAGGATAAAATGAATGCCACCAAGAAAACCGAACATTTTTTTAAAAAAGAGCCTATCCGTTCTGCAAAAAAAGTTGGGTTGGACTGAGGTGTTTCCATGACTCTTAATCTACAGTAAGGTATTTTCCTGACTTTGAATCACAAATATAACCTTTTGGGAAGGAAATTTTCTAGCCGCGGGGGCCCCAAACCTCATGTGTAGTTCCCCGCGTGGATGAGAGAATGGCTGGATGATAACAAGTTGGTCTCTACAGCGCCACGAAGTGGTTAGGTTCCCCTCTCTTGTAAAACGTAGATCTAAAGTTCAGCACTGAAAAAAAAAGAATCTTAAATTTGTCGCCAAGAGGTATTTATCCTTAAATCGCAAAATTTGCTGCTTAATATAAACTACTTTTTTGCTTAACCCAAGCATTATTTTTCGTGTATCAAGAAAAATTCAGCTTAAATAAAGATAAAAAATTCTTGGCGGCAAATTTTAGAATCATCATGCTTAAGCCAAGCACATTTTTTTTCAGAGAGGAAGATTTTGTCCTTGTACAACTTTTAAACTATTCGCCAATAAATATTATTTTCTACCCCGGCCTGATAATTTAGGTTAAAATTCGACGTCCAAGCGATAGAGAATATCAAACCGAGTCAGAAATCAAAGAGTCAAAGATCAAAGAGCGTCAAAGGCTCAGAGGAGGGGGAAAACAGATACTCGACGACAACCGGTCGGCAGTGTCGGCACCGCATCATCATGCTCGAATTGGTCTATTTCTGCAAAAGTGCCTCTGAACCCTGAAGGGAATTTATTTAACCAAGTTTCATCGTCCTTTGGTAAACTACGATAAGCCTCGATTCGTGCTCTTCTGACAGGGCTCGGAAACTAAAATGAAAGTCGTTTTCAGGCCATATGTATCGACTAAATTGTTTTGGACCCGAGACAATATATTTTAAAGATCAAAAAAATTTGAAAAATGGTTGAAAAAGTTAAAAATATTGGCAGGTATTATGCTAATCTCACTTTGCATTCATATCACTCGCGGTTTTTCACCAATGACACCTTTTTTTACTGACTACTCGCCGCTGTGAGGGCGATAAACATGTTAAATTGGATTTCTACCCTCCATGCTACCATGCCAAAGAAGAAAACCGTATGAACTTCGATGAAAAATGAAATTACTGGGAAAATTGTGAATATTTTTATTCAAATTTTATAAACGATTTTGCTTGTAATTGGATTTCAAATATCTACAAATTTCAATACGGGAAAAGATAGAAAGCCTTCTTCAAAAATAAATATTTTATCCGGTGAAATTTCTCAACTCTCGAATGTTCATACGGCGTTTTTCCTCAGCACGGCAGTATGACCGAGAGTCCCTTTTTAGAGAGAGTTAAACCCAACGCGGCTCATGGATGTCACAAACGGGAATAAAAATTACATAAATTGAACATTTTTTATAATCTTTGATAAATTCATTCCCGAATTCATATCTCCGTTCCCTCCCTCATTCCATTTGTTCCTTGCCGTATCCCCAATTCCTCGGTCCATTCCTGTTTATAATCTTTGCAATTGGACTGCATTTTGCAATTTGTAACTATAAATTCTGTCCCAGTTTAAAAGCAACGTATGGTCCATTAGTTTCCCTATGCACATAAGTGTTTTTTCGGATGAGCCAGAATTTATAGTTCCAAGTTGTAAAATGCAGTCCAATTGGTGAAAATTTAATCTTAATTCCCATTTGTGACACTGTGAATAGGCCTAAAATACGGGAACCAATCAGAAATGGATTCTCATTATCTTTACTCTCACTATAAAGGGACTCTAGTATGACCCACATCTACCTAGAGTCTCCGCCATTTTTTTTTCATCCTACGGGTTTCCACGAGCCACGAGCCCCAGTGTCGATACTCTCTCCTAATAGGTAGTTTTAACCATCCACCGGTGGGTCATTGAAGTCCGTCAATATGCTCTGCGGTCGAGGCGCGCCTGATCGCATGACGGAATGGGGGTGGTCGGGGTCGAGGCGTATCGGCAAGTCGGTCTAATCAAGCTCGCGGCTAGCGAGGGCGGTGCGCGGTGGTAGCGCGGGCATTTGCATAATAATAACCGCTGTGGCGCACAGTGGATCGAGTCAATCAGAAAAGTCGGACAAATGCAAATTTTGATGTTTGATCGCCACATTTTAAACTTCATGGAATGTTCTTGGAAGAAAATTTTGCGAGGAAACCAATGGAACCGCTTTAAGAACCTCAAAGTTGTGTATAAATGGAGTTATACTTGCGTGGTAGCGAAGAGCGCAGTAAGTGTCAAATTTTCGAAATCGAGTTTCCTTCAAAATTCGTCTAAATTCTTTTGGATGAAATCACTGAAATAGCCAAAACAGCAAAATTCATCTTAATTGTATCAAAACGAAACATATGAGAAGACAGCACTACCGTGCTCAGCAAGAACGCCGTAAATCCATCAAGATTTTCTGGCGTTTTTTTTGAACTTGACACTTTATAAAATGAAACCTGCTTTACCCATGCACCTCAAATTTTCAGGTTAAGCTGCTCTTGATAGTATTTGCGAAAAAATTCTGTAAAAACATTGTTCCAAGGTACACACGTTTTTCTGCTATGATACATTGTTTCCAAAAAAATTAAAATGGCGTTTACGGCGTTTTTGCGTTGTACGGCAGAGCAGTAAGTGACAATATTCGTCCGGAGAGCCAATGAAAGCTGTGTTTTCAAGTGCCCTGCTGTTTTGTAAAATTTCTAACCTGAAAATGCGTTTGTTGTGTGTCAAAAACGTAACCACGAAAGTATGAAGAAGATAGCACTTACGGCTGTCTTACCTGACAGTAATCCAGCATGAAAATGCAAAATACCCTTTTTTGTAAAATGGAAAAGAAATCAGTCGATTTTCAATCATCAAAACGATTTCTAAGAGTCCGTCGGACTGGGAATGTGACAAAGAACGGAGGCTTCTTTCAGTAAAATTTTCCGATCAGAAGCTTCTGAGCTCGTTTTCTCAAAACTTCATTTTTGCACTTACTGCTCTCTTCGCTATCACGGCAATATAAGCTTTGAAAGTTTCCAAATTGTGTCCGACCTCTCCCATTGATTCGATCCACTGTGTGGCGTGCGACGCTGGTGTTGGTGTTGGTGGCGCGCGTCGCTTCGGCAGGCTTCGTTTTCGAGCATGAGTGTCTTCATCCAGCACCGTGCACCGTGCACCATGCACCGCTCGTCGAGTATTATTATTCTCACGCCAATGCACCACGTTCTTCCCGCTGCCGCATGCCGGCCGTCCGGTAACGCGCTGGCATTCATCAAGATTTCATCCAAGGCTATCCGTTACGGCTTATTATTACCGGCATAATCGTCGCTCTGTTGAATGCTGCACGGAAGAAAGAGGTTCGGTGTTCGATAGTTGATTTTTGGATAGTAAAGAGCAAGTGCACTTTTTACAAATCGAGGAATGAAATTCAGTTTTAAGCGTCCAGCCCACTGCCAAACTGAGGCTCTCAAACTGGCACTAATTCTTCAATTTCTCACCTATTTCTGCACGAAATTCCTTGAAAATTTCAAGATCTAACTTGCAGTGGCGTAACGGGCGCCCCCGCAGACCCTGCTATGCAGGGGGGCCCAGGCGCCAAGGGGGCCCTCGGCCGCCTGAATTTTTTTTCTCTCTCTCTTTCACTTTTGAAGCTTATCTTTGGTTTCAAACTTTGGGCCTTTACTTACCGAGATGGGGCTTCTTCCTCTCATTTTTATTGTTAGCTCGGGGTTTTTCATACTCTTTTCTGACTGTTCCTAATTTTTTGTTTGCTGGAGGGCCCCTGCCTTCCAATGTCCACTCAGTGATTACTAAACATTTTTTCTTTTCTTGTCACTTTTCATATTACGGGCTTTGAGAGATCCAAGAATCTAAAGGGCCCCCAAGGCTCTTGGGGGCCCTTTGATTCCTGGGCCTGGGCCCCTCTGTAGATATTTGGACCTAGGTTGGGCCTCCGCCACCCTTTGGATCCTTGATCCTTTAGGGGTCCAATTAATCGGGTACGGGATCCGGGACGGTAAGAAATGAGGCATTCCAAAACCATGTCCGTGATTTGAGATGTCTCGGGCCAAACAATGGGAAGGGGTGGGAGGGGCGGATAATTTTGGAATTTTATCGACATGGGGGGCCTAGAAAAAATTTTGCGGGGGGGCCCAGTGGGAGTCCGTTACGCCACTGCTAACTTGTGATGTGTCCCAAACACATCGGTTACCTTCAAAGATTGTCGAGCGGACGATCTTTGAAAGGCAACAGTCAACAGTTCCATCGATGAGCCTCCTTGAAGCCTCTGATCTGAATGTGGGCTAAACGCTTTAGAGTTTACATTACGCCCAAAAACGGCGAGTGATATGAATGCAAAGTTAGATATTAGCATCACAAAAGCCAGAGTTTTTAACTTTTTCAGCCATTTTTTTGGTAAAGCGCTACTTTTGAAACTTTTGAGAGTCTCAGTTAAAAGCAGGTTATTGGTTAAGTATCAGAATTTTTACGGAAAATAAAAATAAGGCGGAAAAAGTTGTAAATATCGGTAGACAATATACCTAACCTACCACAAATCCAACAATTTCGTACGGTGAACGCTCTCCAACGCCCATACGTTGGTACCTAACCCTTGTTTCATCTTAGCACTCGTATGTAACCACGACATGTGGGGGGCTTGGAGGACAAGGCGCATAAGTGCAGTTCTTGTTATTTAGAAAAATACGTGTTTGAAGTTTCAAAATTATATGGATCCTCATGGCGGAAAGCAAGTTAAAACTGACTTTTTGATGCTTAAAAATTGGAATTCGGGACCGAATTATTCACAGAAAATGCATTAAGGCTGATTCCACTTGAAAACATAAATATCTCCATTTTCCCCGAAACTGCACTTATGCGCCTTGTCCTCCAAACCCCTCATGCATCCTTTAAATATTTATTGAACCTCCTGTTTCTTCTGAAAACAGCCAATATAAAGCTTGAATGCAGGACTAGAGGAAAGCGGTTCCTCTCGCCTCTCGGCGAATAAACGAGGCAGCAAAAAAGTTTGAAGTTCCCGCCCGCCTCAGTAATCTTATTACGGGAAGTTAGGAACGAGAATGAGGAGGCGAGGGAAAAAATCGAGATGCAAGTGAACTAAGTGGAGAGCGCCTAAGCCCGATGTGGTGTGTGCAGCAACTTTTTACGCGTCACCCACACGAAACACAAAGTTGCCAGATTTCTGCAATCCAACATTTTTTTTTATCGTGGGACGATATTTCTGACATAGGCTTTTTGGGGGCCCTTTTTTTTCTTCTTTGGCCCCTTTTTGTGGGCAAACGGGAATGGGCGCACGACCTCCTACCCCCCCCCCTTAGCACGACAAACGGAGAGAGAGAAATGGATGAAAGGATCGAAGAACCCTGGTAAAAATTGGCGATAAGAGTTGCGTTTCAAAATACCATAGGAATTCCTATAGCCGGCTAAAGAAGGCTACAGAAAATCATATAGCTGGCTGTAGAATGCGGAGAAAATCATACGGCCGGGCTATACGAAGCGATAAAGAATTATGCAGCCGGGCTATAGTTCCTATCGCCGGGCTTTACACTTTATTGCCTGGCTGTTGCTTTTTCGCCATCGATTATAAAAGGCTATAAGAAATTGTGTAGAAATTCGTGTGCTTTGGAAATCACTAAGTTTGATACGGAACCACCTTAATATTTACAAAACACATATTATATTTTCCTTTAATACATATTTTTTTCATCAATTAAAATGCGAATAATCCATACAGGATGTGCAAACATTTCAAAATCATGAGTTGAATAACGCTAACTCCGCCAGATTAAATATTAGAGCCTAACACAAAGCGGAGCGGCGACGCACTGGCGCCTACAAACCTAGCAGAGATACTTCACGCATTGCGCAACGCGTGAAGTATCCCTGTTACGTTTGTAGGCGCCAATGCGTGTTTCGCGTTGGCTACCCGCCTGCCACGGCGCTTGAAGCAACTATTTTACACCAGAGGTATTGCACAGTATCATACGAAACTGAAGGCGCTCTAATATATTAGTAATAGCAGGCATCCATCAAAAGTACGGAGCTTTCCTCGCAAAATAAATCAAGATACTACGGCCCAAAAAGAGAGTAGTATTCCAAAACTCACTAAGTCCTAGCATCCGTAATTAGTGACGTTTAGCATACACTTTATCGCCTGGCTGTTGCTTAGTCGTCATCAGCTATAAAAGGCTATTAGAAATTGTGTAGCCGGCTATAGAAGGTATTGGAAATCTTACAGCCGGCTGTAGGTCTATGGTATTTTGGAACACAGATTCTACTGCCAATTTTTACCAGGGAAGGAAGGAACGGAGGAAAGAAGAGGAACGCTTGTATTTGGTAATTATTCATGAAGAAATTGACCCAAACTGCATAGTAGATGCTTTAAAATTTCGCAAATTCTCAGAGAAAGCCCCCCGGATTTTCCTTGTGAATCCCTGCCCCCTACCCCACCCCCCACCCCCGTTCAAAGATGACGCAAGATTTATGGAATTATATTAGCATCCCTAAAAACGAAATAAATAACCTTTGCGAAAACTTGAAAATTTTAAGCGAAAGAGTGCTTGGAAAAGTGTGTTAGAAATAACGCAAATTGCGCCATGGAAAGCAGATTTTAGACCGTTTTGAATCGCGACCCAAATGATTTCACCAAGGTTTGATTTTGAAATCACTTGAAAAATGTTCGAAGCTCCAAAAATTAGAAGAATTTGATTTGGTATGGGAAACCAACCAACATTCCGCTCGATAATTTTTGCAATTTTTCTTGCCCGTTAAAAGGTTATTTTCACGAGATTTTAGGCAAAAATGTTGGTTCATTTTCCTGCGTGTGACTATTTTGCTTAATTCTATCAGATTAACAAAGCCTCAACAGCGACGAAGAAACAATAACAAGCCGGACACACACGTCGCAATGAACCATCACGCGGGAACAAAATTAAAAGCGCCTTCAATTTTTGTCTTATGCAATGCAGACATCCTTCGAGCACGTATAGTTGCATCCAGGCGCTGAGAATCACCTTGACCAAATCCTCGGCTATACTTCGCGTCGTAGCCTACGGCCGAGAATTCTACCATGCTAAAGAAGAACGCCGTATGAGCCTTCAGACGTTGCCAAGTTTCCAACTATTGAAAAAATCTGAAAGGAATCCCGGAACCCGGACTTATGACGGACAAGGAATGGAATCACTGAAATTTAGCAACATTCGAATGCTCGTACGGCGTTTTTCGAACTAATCCCAAATTCCGGAACTTTTCAGATTTTTCTGAATTTTTCCCGGAACTTTTGAAATTCTCATTTTCTATCATTTTGCAACTTCCGAAACTTTCTCGGAACTTTTGAAATTCCCATTTCCTATAATTTTGCAATTTCCGGAACTTTCTCGGAACTTTTGGAAAAATCTGAAAGGAATCCTAGAACTTTTGACGGTTATGAAGCGGGAGAAATCGGAACGAAAAAGTTCCGAGTCATGGACATCGTATAGGATCACTGACATTTGGCAACATTCGGATGCTCATACGGCGTTTTTACTTAGAACGGCAGCATGCGAGCCCGGAAAATCGCGAGCGATGCAGCCAGAGCCCGGTTCAGGGGAAACCGTCGCGACCATTAGTCGCGAGAAAGGCCGGGCATGAGAGACGTTTAATTTTAACGACAGCTGTACACAGAGACGCTTAATTACGCTCTTGGCTCGCCGCCCCGCCACACAGCCACCGCCGCGCCGCTGCGCTGCCGTGCTAAGGAAAAACGTCGCAAGAGCCTTCAGGCGTTGCCAAATTTCCCTAAGCAAATCACCAATTTTCAGGAAAATTTTTGAATATTTGTCTACAGATTTCTCGAATAATTTTGTTTATAATTCGATCTAAAACGTCTGAAAATTTCAAAGGAATATATTCACAATTTTCCTCAAAAATAAA
Source organism: Bemisia tabaci (assembly GCF_001854935.1). NCBI lineage: Eukaryota > Metazoa > Arthropoda > Insecta > Hemiptera > Aleyrodidae > Bemisia > Bemisia tabaci. The sequence goes on from NW_017547236.1 coordinate 721,333, forward strand.
CATTTTATCGAGGGAAATTTGGCAACTTTCGAATGTTGATACGGCGTTCTTCCCTAGCGCGGCGGCAGTACGGTGGTCGGCCGCGGGTTTGAATTTCGCGCCAAAAAACCGCGTGCCAAGAAAACCACCGATGACACCGCATCGGTGACTCCGAAGCCTGCTCTCGTTTTTCAGAGGATAATTGGGCGGTTTAAGGGCTGTGTCACGAGTTGACGTCCCGCGAATTCGGCGCGGCTTGGAGAGTGTCTTTCCGTGCCTTTTCGTTGTGCGATTCATCATATCGGAACAGCTGTTACACGACGTTGAATTATTTTCAGTGAAACATTGCCTGTTTTAAGCCCGTTCCATACGAACAAAGTAGAGCTCTCGAAGTAGCGTCACGTGGGGTCACGTGACCTTCAAATATTGTCGGCCCGACAATCTTTGAGGGCAATGGAAGGTCACGTGACCCCACGTGACGCCACTTTGAGAGCTCTACTTTGACGTATGATACGGGCTTTTAAAATATGAAGAGACTCGTAAAATGCAAGGAGAAAACTATTGAATTTGTTTGAAAAATATCCAAATTGAGAAACCATCTCTGTTCCTTACACATAAAAATGCTACCTTCTACTTTGACACATGTTTATACGAAATTTTGATACCAAGTTTTCTCCTAACTTTTTTTCACGTACATTCCAAATAAATTTCACTCATGAAGGAACAAAAATGTTTCCCATCTCTTTCATTTTAACAATTTTCACTTTTTTTTCTTCTTTCTTTTTTAGTTAAAGCCATGGAACAGTTCGAGAACTTTGTGAAATGAGACTTCTGTTGGAGTAGTCAAAAAAAACAGAGCCAGAAGCGCATCCAGAAATTTGGAAACACCGGATTTCCTCCATTTCAACCTATGCTAAACAATCGATTCTTGTCAGAGCACCTGACCCCTCCCAGAATCGACACATTTCCATAGGTTTAAATGGAAAAGACAATGTTGCCAATTTGCTGGACCCGCCAAAGAACGGAGCCACCATAATGCTCTGGCCGTATTGAAAGAGTTGCGGCATTACAAAGAAGTTATATCGACGTTGGTTGGCTCCTCCTACTTGCATTGATCGGATCAGGGATACAGGAATGTAGAGCGGACAGTTCAGTTTAGCTGCGAGCTAATCAGCATAGCTCTCCGAGCTTTTATATCTCCTTCATCGCGAACCTCCCCGGAGTAGCATCCGAGCGGGACAAGCGTGCCAATACATGTGTAAAAACGGATGAATTTTGTCATGGGAACGGAGTTCCCCATGATATTACAATCGTTCCGTTGCTTTCGCAATGGGATTCCCTATACCTCTGCGACCTTGAGCGTTTCGCCCAGTCTCCGATTTTTGGTTGATTTTCCGATGTATCAAAAACCGTTGTATTTTTTAGCCAATCATGTCTCTACGTCAAGTTGTGTTGATTGCTAAAATTCGCTTTCAGCGAGTTTTTTTTTACCTTGAGATGTCGCGTCTGACTGGTAAATCTGCGCAGAACCACGAAGTTCCGTTTTTAGGCAAATTCTTTTTTTTGGGAGGTTCTGATTGGTTATTTTTCGCCATCAGTTTTCTGTTCGTTGGTGCAAAAGATCGCCTACCTCGTTGCTCTTGAGAAGCCGCCATTATCCCACCTCAAATTTTAAACATAGATGTAAAGAAATAATAACCATCGTACAAGGTGGAAAATTGCTCTGGAGGACCCGTTACGGATATATGAGCCAAAATCAGAACTCGATTGATGGATTTAATCCATGAATACAGAAATATTGCCTCAGCTTACTGCCGCGATCGCAAATGCATAATGAGATGAACCTTATGACACATGACCGCATAGGTAAACAATGTCTCACAGAGTAATGCGCTTGATCCATTTGTCTCTTATCACGCCAGTGGCCGAACCGTTGAAATCTCAAGGACGTCTTTTGTGAAGCCCCGCTCAGCGTCCGAGATCACTTAACTGTTCTCTTTTTCTCCTCCTACTTCAGAGCCGTGAGATAGCTCAGTCAACTACAACACCGTTCTGATCCAGGGAGAGTGTCACTTTTTGTGGGAGCGGGGGTTCGAATCTCGTAGAGGACAGCTAATTTTTACTGGTTGTATTGAATGTTTTAGACCAATAATCTAACAATAATTAATACTTGGCAACTTAGGAAGCACATAGGTCCCTTATGATGCGTATTTGGGCATATGTGTAGAGTAAAAATATCATACGTAGGGTGTCCCAAAAGTACCGGGACTGGTTCTGTAACTTCAAAAGTAAGATAGATGCAGACATGATTTTGGTCTCATTTTAAAGATCAACTCAATACCTATCGATTAAAACCAAGATCAGCTCAATCGAATAAAAATTGACCGAGTTATGACAATTTGAAATTAGTGAGGAAAGTTTACCCCTACGGTTTTTAGGAAGATTTTTCGCTTACCAGGATTCAAAAAGTTAATATTCCTATCCACTTTCCTCCGAATCTTCCATAACTTCCTTTTGCTTTTCAAAGTACCGTCCATCAAACCGGATGCACTTTTTCATGCGCTCTTGCCACTTATCCAACATTGTTTTCCTGAATTCTTCCTCTGGGATGGAGTTGAAGAAGTTTTGAATTGCATTCTGGATTTTTGTCTTCGATACGAATCTTCGTCCGCGAAGCTCCTTTTTAAGCGCAGGAAACATCCAAAAATCACATGGAGCCAAGTCAGGGCTATAAGGGGGATGAGGGATTGTTTCAACTCCATTTTTACTCATAAATTCACGTGTTAAGCTCGATGTGTGAGGCCGCGCATTGTCTTGATGGAGTATCCACGAAGCTTTCAAGTCCGACCGTTTCCGGGAAATGTGCATTCTCAACTCCTTTAGTACTTTGCAATAATACGCACTGTCAACTGTTGTGTTTGATGGTACAAAATGTTGATAAATGACACCTCGAAAATAAAAAAACACAATAAGCATCACTTTATCGGCCGACTTTTCGATTTACGGCGATGAAGAATCTTCCTTAAAAACCGTAGGCGTAAACTTTCCTCGCTGATTTCAAATTGCCATAACTCGGTCAATTTTTATCCGATTGAGCTGATCTTGGTTTTAATCGATAGGTATTGAGTTGATCTTTAAAATGAGATCAAGATTATGTCTGTATCTATCTTATTTTCGAAGTTACAGACCAAGTCCCGGTGCTTTTGGGACACCTTATGTATACTTTACGCCGAAAAAGCGAACCTGAAACTTAAATGCGTTAACTTCCGAAAACCATATATAATCCAACGAAAATAAATAATTGGTACATAACAGCTTTCTTGTATGCAAAGAAAATAATTAAAAATGTTAAAAAAAGAGATGTCAACACAAAATTACATAGCCCCTTCAATTCAGAAGATACTACAAACGAACTGTACCTTAACATTTTCATATCCCAGAAGCTAACGTTCCCATGACGAATATTGCTATCGCTAGCGATTGCAAAATCCAACTTGTTTAATTTTCAAACTTCAATAGAATACAGAAAGTCCCAGAGTTAAACCGCCGAAAGCAACAGCGTGTTCTTTGCGTATAAATAATAAGTTTTCCCTGGATACTTCTTAGCGAGCCTTACATATTCATAGGAAGGCAGGTTTTTATTTCGTTTTGTGTAGACTGTATACAGCCAGCCCTGTCTTCTATACTGTAGGCCTTGTCTCCACGGGACGTTTCATGGGATTTGTCCCTGGGAAAAACCTCACTTGCGAAGTTGGGAAAAATATTGAGTTGGTCGATACTAATCACAGTACCAACTAAGAGTCATTGTGGAGTCTCAGGAACGACTTAAAAAGAAGAAAAAGGATTTTTGTTGTGTTTTTAACGGGAAAAAATCCCAGAAGTATTTCTTCCCTGCGATTCGATGGGACAAACCCCGTAAAACGTCCCGTGGAGACAAGGCGTTATGGGTTTTGTGTCAAATCTGATCTTTACAGCGTTTTTCCTTCCTTCGATTTTTTAGTTTGAACGTGGTTAGGCACTTGTAGAAAGAAATGAGTTCTGATTTAGAAGTTCTGCTTCTAAGTAGATTGTTTTAAAAAAAATTTACGGTTGCATTATCGGTTGTGCGCAGGAAATTATCACCGTTCAAAGAGGATATTTTTTACGTGGCTGAGTTGTTTTCAATTGAGATTGCCAACGTGACGTGAACTTGGTGCGACGACGTAGGAAGTGTTGTAGTTCTTAATAGTATGTTTTTAGCAGTATCTGCCATGGCAGCGAAAAAAATACGTGAATATTCTAAGCTGTAATACAGCAAAATTTTTAGGCTGTTGACTTTTGTCTCTTGTTTTATGCTCATTGTGTGGCGTTTTTGTGGAACCAAATAATCGGTATTGTCATATGTATCTCTTACCTTAACTCATTATAATAGTTTCTAATTTTTCAATGGAGTTATGCATTTTAGATCAAAAGTTTTGCCAGGAACTTTCAATTGAAATTGAATTAATAGAAAGGGGGAAACGCTACAGTTGAATTAGTGCGTAAGCTGTTCTATTTACCTTCCACCGCACTGTTAATTGGGAGATAAAACTTTGAAATTGAAAAGTTCGTGGATTTAAATGTGATCCTTTCGGAGCCGTGATTTCGTCGCTTGGCTGGCATAAGGGCGTATCCACACTTAGAGATGAGCCCGAAAAAGCATTGATTTATATGGAAGACAGGGCTCATCGCCCGGTGTCGTTACGTCCTTTTGTCAAGAGGGCGACGATTTGTATAACTATCGGATATCCCAGGCGAATTCCAACTGACCGATTTCAAACTGCGAAAAGACTCGGAAACAGATTAAAAACTTTGGCGGCTAAGTATCACACTCAGTAAAGTTCAGTCCAATGATTTCAAAGCTGATTTTAAGGATTAAGAATTTCAGCACTTAATGTGCCTCATAATCACTGATAAACAAAACCACCTTTATTTCTAGAGAGAGGAATAAATGCAGAATATCCAAACTTTTCCTCGTCGCTGGAAGCTTTAGAAGTCAGGCAAGGTGTTAGCAAAATTCAACACATCCTATCTACAGTAGGTACACGGACTTTGTAAGCGGATTCGTTTCATTTACGATAACTTCTTTTAGAATCGCGTTAACTTGTTCAAATTTTTTTATGGTTGTGTCATATTGGTGCGAAATGTTGACATGTTTGAAGTTTGCTTCACAGGACATTACTTTTTTAAAAAAAAAAAAAAAAAAAAAAAAAAAAAAAAAAAAAAACTGTAAGTTAATTGTGAACTTCTTATTATGAAGAATTATACGCATTCTTTCTACAATAATGAATAAATATATTATACAAGCAACAAAGAAACTTGAAACTTATTCACCTGAATAATATACGAACATAACTATTGGGTCAGACCTGGGGGCTGGTTAGTTCCCACGGTTCAACCCTGTTGAGGCGTCAGATCGCGTTAGAGTTATCTAAACTCAGGTTCGAGCCACACAATTTTATTTTCTGGTACTCAGAGTTCTTCAGTGTAATTAGTTATTCTATTCTTCAAGAAGTTCCTCTAAGTGTAATTAGTGAACTATTAGTATCAATAAGTTTAAAAAAAAAGGTACAATTAAAGGTAGAAAAGTTCCTATCTCCAACTACTGTGCGTTGAATCGAGTTGGGAACGTTGTTTGAATTACAGGAAGGAGGTGCTGCCGATACAAAGTAGAAACAAAAGCTTGTTAATAACAGCACAGTAAGGGAGGAAGGATACGAAGTGGGGGGAGGTGGGGGAGGGGGCAAAAAGGGCGATAGATAGCAGGGGCACGGAACTGCAACCCGAAATGGACGTTTTTATTCCAAAAGGAACTATGTCACACGCAAACCCTGTGTGCATAGTTCCTTTTAGCGTAAATATGTCCAAATGGTGCAGGTGGGAAGGGGTGCGAGCGCCTTCGTTTCGTGCAAATTCCGATTAGAATTGATGATCGAGAGAGGAGTCAGCGTGGTTGTCGCTTCCTTGTTATAAATTCCCATTGTCTTATTCATTGTTAGTATTCGAGGGGGTTTAACGGCGGTTCAGTTGTTTATCCATTGTGAATTGATGTAAAAACTTCCTCTCAGGGTACAAGAATATTATTTGCAATTTTGCTTCTCAGAATTCTCTGATTTTTGGAGGTAAGCATAGGAAAGATCAGTGAAATATTCATTAAAAAATATAGTAAAAATAAAATTTAGGGTTGACATTTTATAATGTTGAAATGCAGCTAAGTTTTTTTGCCTGAGAATCGACGAATTCCAGTTTTTTTAATTATTTTCCGGCAGATCATCTTCTCAGGGTACAATAATATAATTTGCAATTGCTTCCCAGGGTTCCCCGAAGTTTGTTCAGAAATATAGTAGAGACACAATTTAGGATTGAAATGTTGTAATGTTGGAATGCAGCTAAGTTTTTTCGTTTGAGAAACGATGATAATCAGTTTTTCAATTATTTTCTGGCAGAGCATCAAGAAAGATTTTCGAATGTGATAATTAGGTACATTCAAAACCTTATCATTGAATAGTTTTTTCAACATTCAATAAATAGTAATTCTTTGAGACATTGAGCGGCACAATTGGGATTTTGAATTTATAAACTTTTAGTTCAAATAAAATTCTTTTGATTCATAGTTTCTTGACGAATCCACTACTTTAAAAAGGAGGGAATCCAAGAACTTGGTACACTGAAAAAAAGTTCGGTCACAAATGATCTGAAATTACAGTGTTCAATATCGACCATACTGTTCGGTTCATGTAACCACTCTCTTGGATCTAGGAGCTGTGTACTTGGCTCATGCAACCGAGTTGTCAAACCAAGCCAAACCATAGATAAAACTCGGTTGCATGAACCAAGAACACGGTTCCTAAAACTCAGAGAGCAGTTGCATGAACCGAACAGTACGGAGGTAGGTATTGAACACTGTACATTCGGTTTATATGACCGAACTATTTTTCAGTGTGAACCTAGCAATCCTCGTGACCGGATAGTAAGGGCTCTATAGAAAATACATTTGTTTTTCTGCGGGGTCATAATCATTCTTTGACACACAACAAAGTATATAATTATGATTTCGAGAGGTAAAAATAACGCCCGACGTCATAAAGTGGCGTAACCCAGCGACGTTTAATTTTATGACCACATAACTCCTTTTGTCTCACAGTAGCTACATGAAAAATTACGAACCAACTCATCTGATAGCCTCATCCGACAGGAAACCTACAAGCATAACCAGGCGAGCGTGGAGATAGGGAGAGAGGAGGTGCTTTCGTTTTTATCTCCCGGCTGAAAAACAGCGTAGTTTTCCCAGAATAAAAATAGTGATAAAAAAAAATCATCGTGTAGGTCCAGTTACTGACCGCGGGTTTTGGCGGATGTATCTTTCAAAATGTAAGGATCATTAAAGACCGCAACATTTTAAGTACAAAACGTGACATTTCACTGAGGTAATTTTCTGAGATAGTCCCGAGACAGTAATTCATTTATTTCGCTCCATCATCAAAACGTATATGGACGTATTTCTGCTGAATGGAACTATGTGCATGAAGACATGAGCCCTAGGACCGATCAGAATAAATGCATAACGAGGCTCACATCATGTGAATTCGGAATAAGAGGGGATGACAGAGCAATTTTTTTGTAGTAAAGGGAAATAATAGCACACTAAAATGCAAATCAAGACGAATGCTTCAGCTACATTACAAAAAATACAACCCATTTACCAAATTAAAAGCATTGTATTTTTTGACCGAGGTAGCATATATTAAACTAATGGAAGTTAGTCCAGTACACTGCATTTTTAAATGAAAAATAAAAACTTGCATCCTGCTGTTTTACATTTTCATGTATATTAGTCCAAAGAGAGTTTGTTCGACGTTTCCCAGCGTCATAATTTCAATCTCAAATGAACCCCTTGACAATTAATTTCGGATTCTGGTTTGTGCCGGAGCCGAGGGAGTAAAATGGGTAAACTGTCATATCTTCGAGAAGATTTACCACTTTTTCTCATGGTTACCAAAACAAAAACAAAACAAATTTCCTGTGGTCGATTTGTTCAAATTCAGTATGAAGTCAAAATATTTTAATTTAACATTTAGAGTAATTGCTGTTATGTACTCACTACAGAGCGTTCTATAAACAGGTACTGCTGTTACAAACCTGGAACAAAAAAATAAAAAGCACATGAAAAATACCGACTCTAAAATTAGCTATTACACATTGCTTGCGCGTGCTGTCGATCAAATTTAAAAAAAAAAAAAAAAAAAAAAAAAAAAAAAAAAAAAAGGGTTTGAGATGAGCCAATAGTTAACGCTTTAGCTGATTTCAAAGATAGAAACGCTAAGAATAATACGCTACTCAGCGAAGTCTTATTAGCACATTAAGCCGAGAAAGCTCCAGCGAGATTTGATCGTAGAATTAAGGAGATTAAAAACGGTTTTACCAATTGCAGGCAGCGGGAACTGCTTCGCAAAGCGCGGTGGGTGTGAACAGAAAAGAAAACGAAAGAAGAGAGAAACACCCGAGACGGGCAATAAAATAGAGAAGGAGGCCATCTCGCCGAAATCAGACAAGCGTGACCGAAAGCGGATATGAAAATCTGTCTTTAAACAACCCGTCTAAGAACTCCGAAGGAGCGGAAAAAAAAAAAAAAAAAAAAAAAAAAAAAAAAAAA
>NW_017547236.1:730070-825738 GCF_001854935.1 Bemisia tabaci
GGGGGGGGGGGGGGCTTTCTCCCCGGGTGAAGATAGGTGGCAGGGGGTGGGAAAGAGGGCTGTAATTGAATTTATCATTTTTATCGGAGCTTTGCAGGAGCGGTGCCAGCCAAGGCGGTGACACAGGTGCTGGTGCTGTGCGTGAAACAGGGGGTTGGGGGGGAATCCCCTCGCTGGGGGGTGGGGGTAAATGGGGGTGGAGGGGGGCGAGAGTCGGTGGTTGGATTTGAGCGAGGACCACGCAGAAAACGATTCCGCGAAAAAAAAGAGCTTTTGCTAAGAAGTGCTGNTTTATATCTTTTAAATTTTTCATTCAGTATTCTTTTATAAATAAACAATGTATCATTTTCTCATATATGTCCAGTTTTTATGTAGTCTATAAATATAATGTTAATAAAATCGTCTCATTTTTACAATAACTGCGTACACATTTGTTTTAGATCACAAACCTGAGTGCCTTAGAGATATGACAGGATTTTTTGGCTCCTTTATTGTGACAAGTGTGCAACATCCAAGGTACGAATTATTGACGCGCCATATCAACACTTTGTGTTGGATATCTCTGCTTGTCTTTGGGTTTTACGTTCGTTCGTTCTTGGAGGGGAGGACTTTGTTTCCTCGTAAAAAAATCTTTGGAGGATAAATCAAAACGAGGTTTACGACGAATTGTCGACACCTTGCGCCTTACGCGTAATTTCTTTCAGCTGGAAAAGCGCACAGCGTTATTCGAAACTGTCTCATTCTCTATACCTTGCAGGAAATGCACACGAAAGTCTATTAGTTTTCTTACTCTTCTTCAGAAAATCAATTTTCTGATCTAAAGTTGATTTTCTAGAAATAACTCCTTTCTCTTGTTGAGCATAATTCTATAACATTAATCTGTAAATTTGCGACTATCTCAAAATACAAGAGTTGTTTTGGCTTCATAACTAAAATGAAGGCAAACGGCCCTTTTTGCTATGAGTTAAACGTGGTTTCGCAAATTCTAGTGATTTAAGGTAAAAACAAAATCTAGGCATTGAAATAGTTGCATCTTTGTGCAGTACTCAAATGCTTTAGCAGGGGTGCCAGTTTTGCTTAGGCTTGGGGACTCCAAAGTTGGAACCACGGCTTTCCTACTAATGCGTTTCTTCCCTATCTGTTCATGGAGAGTTTGACTAGATACGGAAAAGGTTCTCTCGACGTAGCGTGGAATATACCCTCCATTACGGCCTCAACTTTGAGAGCTCTTTTTGAGCTTGGGAGTTGTTTCAGAGAAAAATAGTGGCACCATCGTGTTTCTCGCGAAATTTTAAGTAAGTCAAAGTACATAAATCGCAAATCCGCCACTCGCGCAAGATCTCCAATGAAGGCACGAGGGTTTTTACAATTTCAACCCCTGAATGCAACTATTCGTGCTCAATAGATGTCCGTATTGCATACGGCAAAAGTTGAAGGTGCTTTGGGTCTCCTTACCTTCTTGGCATTTTCAAGTCTACGCATTGTAATTCAACAAATCCCTGCTCTGCCCTAAAGGGATACCACTGGAGTACCTGTATACGGGATAGTATTGCCGTATAAATCCTTTTACTATACAGAAAAAGTGTGCTCCTCTCTGATTGGTCGGCTATCATGGAGCTCCAAAGTTGGACCAATGTAAACAAACCTCAGCCCCTCCGCTCCTAGTTTGGCCCAATGTAAACAAACGAGATGGCGAAAAAGTTCTACAAAGTTCTAGACGTGATTTTGGATGTGATGGAAATGTTTTGATATCCAACTTCTGAATTGCTTGGACTTCAACTTTGATGGATATTTATGCAACAAATTAACTTTTGAGTATGATTGTCATTCATTTCTCAGCCGATAATACGCGTCCCTCTGGGTCGGGTTTTTCAGCCTAAAATTGATGAACCAATCAGAGAGCGGCACAGAAATGGCAACACTCTCCCGGATACAGGTACTCTATTCCAACCCCTGGATGCAACTATTTGTACTCAATGGATGCCCACATTGCATACAGTAAAAAGGCGCTTCGGCTTGTGTTACCCTCTTTTGAGCCGACGCATCGTATAACTTAACGAATCCCTGTCCTGCCCTAAAGGGACACCACTCATGGCCTTGATGCACTCTGCAAATCCAACCGAAACACTCCATAAAGCGGGTCTGTAGGGTGGCATGTGGTGTGACGGGTGCCGCCGCGGCGCGTTGCGTCATTAGTTGTCAGCTAATTGACATGCAGCCCCTGCGAGACGTGAGTCCTGAGTTGTGAGCGTGGGTTTAATATCAAAGCTCCTGCCGGGGGTTAATTAATAGCGAGGCAAGGGTTAAACGGAATCCCTGACACAAATTAAGAGTGCTTACGCCCCGAAATTACGACCCGGAGAGGGAGGGGGAGGGGAGGGGCAACGACTCATGAATCTTAGCTCCGTTCCAAGAAATTACTCCCGTGCGTCCCTGCGCGGCTCTCAATGAGCCCCGAATGTGAACCGTTCCAAGTTGGCGCCTGGAACGGTATGCCTCCTGCTAAGCACGGTGCACACTCACTCTCGGTTCCGGGTTTTGGATTGGTGGTGAGGTATGCTGCCGTGCTAAGGAAGAACACCGTATGAGCCTTCAGACGTTGCCAAGTTGCCTTCGATAAGAACCGAATCTACCGGGAAAATTATGAATATTTTTCACCAAAATTTTCATTTCAAAGAAAAATGTGCGTGAGTGTCATCAAGAATACATGTTTTATCAAGGGAAATTTGGCAACTTTCGAATGTTCATACGGCGTTCGGCCGTGCTAAGGAAGAACACCGTATGAGCCTTCAGACGTTGCCGAGTTTCCTTCGATGAGAACCGAATCTACTGGGAAAATTTTGAATATTTTTCACCAAAATTTTCGGACTATTTTACACGGAATTGAATCTAAAATATCTGAAAATTCCAAAGGAAAATGTGCGTGAGTGTCATCAAGAATACATGCTTTATCAAGGGTTTGGCAACTTTCGAATGTTCATACGGCGTTCTGCCGTGCTGAGGAAAAACGCCGTATAAACATTCGAGAGCTGCCAAATTTCCTTTTATGAAATGTATATTTTTGGGGGGACATGTGAGTATTTTTAATCGATATTTTCAGGAACTTTAAGAGGAATTGCGAACAAAATTATCTGAAAAGTTGAAAGAAAAATATTCATAAGTTCACCAGGGAATTCGTTTTTTATCAAAGGAATTAAGCCAACGTCTGAAGGTTCATACGGTGTATTTCCCTAGCAAGGAAGTCTGCTGCCGAGCTAAGGAAGAACACCGTATGAAACTCCGGGTGTTGTCAATTTCACACCAAACACAAAAACACTGCACTAACATTCACACCAAAACACACCAGACACATAAATTTTAAGGGGAATTTGTGAACATTTTCCCGCCGATTCTTCAGACATTTTCTTCGCTGGCAGATCTAAATTATCTGGAAATTTCAAGAAAAAATATTCAGAACTCTCCTCGAAAATAAACATTTTACTGAAAGAAATCTGGAAACTCTGAAATGTACTTACGGCGTTCCTTCTTAGCACATATTTCCAAAATGATTGACAACAAAGGTAGCTTTCAAACCCAAGTTTGATTGGTGGCACTAAGGGTTTCATAGGATTAAACAAAGAAGGAAGCGGGTGATTATTTATAAAAATTTAGTTCTGTATTAGAAGGAATAATAAATTTATGAGAATTATTCACAGTGACGGCTCGACTTTAGGTGTCAAACAAAAGGTCAAAGGTGACTCTTGGTCTCGCAATGTGCTTATTAAGTTTTTGTTGTTGTAATTGCCATCATGGCTGCGTCTACACGGTGAACATGGACGGGATTCGCTTTGTGAAATTTCAACGAACCTGCATATTAGAAGGGTAAACTGTTCGGAGAAAATCATAGCGCCTTCGTGTTTCGCAGAAGGGACCCGCTCGTGCAGACAGAGGTGTCAACAGGTTGAATATGTTTTTCAAGGTGTAAAATCTCAATTCTCAGAGTGACTTTAATGAGACTCAACTCACATGAACTTAATTATTTAAAAGTGTTCAGCTAAGGAGATTGCTTCAGCCAGCAAAGTACGGTGAAGCGTAGTTTGAGATCCTATAATATAAAATTTTTTATAGATAAATGTACACTATGGCATTTTACTGTCATTTCATTGCTTCTCTCACGAAAGACCCTAACTATTATTCAATCTTGCCGCAATTCTTCTTAGGCATTGCATTCTTACCAGGAGAATTTTGGGCATTCCTAACTACAAATTTCATTAATTTTCCCTCTAGTCTTGCGCAAAAATCAGAGAAAATTGGTTAAAAATTGCACCGGCGCATTCTTGTAAAAAACTGAATTGTCGAAGTCAACTTTACGACCTTAGTATGGAGTTACGTTCTTTCATCCGGGAAACGAAGATTTAAGCACGGCAAAAAATGATATTGTTGATTTAACAATTTTGTAGTTTAAGAAAGTGTCCGACATGTTTCAATGTAGATTTAACAATTCAAGAATGTTAATTTAACCACACTCGTGGTTAAATTTGTCTCCCTTTATTGTAAAATGTACACTGGAAATAAAAACACATTGGATCTAGGGTCCAGACTCTTGAAAACATCGACAAGAAGAAATACTCTTGATTCAATCGGATTTTTGCTTGAATCAAAACGAAATCCGCTTAAATTAAGAGGCTCGGTTTTTTATTTAAGCTAGATTTTGATTGAATCAAGAGTACTTTTTCTTGTCGATGTTTTTAAGGGTCTGGACTCTAGATCCAATGTGTTTTTTTCCAGTGTACATTTGGAACATGTCGGACAAATATTTTAACAATTTAATTGTTGGCCAACAATCAATTTTTTCCATGTGAAAAATTAGGATCCTACAGCTTCGCTTGCTCTGCTTTAAAATGTCTCATATGCGGAGCCTTAAATGCCTCGGAGCAAGGAGCAGCCCGGAGCCGGGGCAATGCAAGGGGGCTTTTACTTAACCTCCTGAAGGTTAAGTGCATTCAAAGAGAGTTAGCCGGAGTGCATTGTTCCCAGCTGACGTGCTTGCCGACTCACGAGTGCTCGGTATTGGGACTCATTATACCCAATTCAATTCAATTTGAGTCATTTATTCGAGTTGACTTTCGCATTTCGCTCTTCCCACACTCCGCTTCATCCCCCCAGCCGCCACTCCGGGCGCCCGGTCCCAATCTTCGTCCTCCATCCGACACAACCCTTCATTCTCGTTGCACCGATTTCGTCGTCAGAATGGACCACTAGACTGCCGTGCTAGGTAAAAAAAGGCGTATAAGACGTCGAATGTTGCTAAATTTCCTCTATGAAAATATTTATTTTTGAAGAAAGTTATGAATATTTTTCCTTGAAATTTACAGACTTTTTAGATCAAATTACGAACGAAATCCTCTGAAAAATCGGAGAAGAAATATTCACAAAATTTCCTGAAAATTCGTGGTTTGTTGAAGGAAATTTAGCTACGCATTATGGCTCATACGGTGTTCTTCCTCAATAGGACAGTAGAGCAAGAATGGCAAGGGTGCACCGCAGCACATGTTCCCTCGTCAAAATCGCAGGCGTGGCGTGCTATGCAACGTATCGATTGATCTGCCACACAAAGCCACGGAAAATGATCGATAAATAGAGTGTTCACAACGAATACCTTTATAATCACTTCTTTACCATAGTTTCAAATGGGGAAATATCGATAATCGATCATTCATACCTCGCCACTGGTGAAAGCCAAAGTTTCACAAATATTTTTTCTTCTAATGATTAAAAAAAAACCAACAAAATTTTCGACAAATATGACAAGGTCTAAAAGTTGACAAAACTCAAACCGATTTAGTAAATATATGAAATAAAATTTATTATTCAGGAGAAATTTTAATAGGTACACTCTGCAAAGTTTTTTGGATAGAGAATACTACACGTTTTCTTGCTTTTCACCCCTCCAACCTTTTACATTGAGTGGTGGAAACTTGGACTTTCAACTAAACCGATTTCCTAAGAAGTGTATAAAACGTTGAGCGCATTTTTATCCGAGGCTTTTAGCTCCTTCTTCACTCATTGTTTCAATCGTTGATTCACTAACGAGATAGCGTAAGTCAATTTTCAAATAAACCTTGAACTGCGTAAACACAGATTTATATAATGGTCCAAACTCCGCTAGAAACATAGACACTTACGTTTCTCTGTTAGAAAAGCGACAAATTGAGACCTGACAAACATTCGTAAATGTCAACTTTATTGGGCCGTTCTGGAAAAGAGATCGGTAAAGAACTTCCGGTTTTCCGTTAAAGTCCTCTCTTTTTATCCACTTTCCGAGGATGAATAATTCAATGGATACTGACGAAGAAAAAATCGAATGCTCCCTCACCTATCTCGTCTCTTCCTAAGCCCACTGAATAGTATTTCCTTCCTCACGACACGCTTTGCGAGTGCCTTAACTCACTAAAGTCAAAGGAAATCATGTTTTAGCTCAAAACAGAGGTTTTCATCTATCCATAAGCGTTTCAAAACGACTCACGCAGTTATAATCAGAGTTAACAATTGCAGAATGGTGCATGGACCGCATTTTGCAATAAGGAACCACTTTTTCTGGTTCATTTTAGAGACAACATGAATGCCATTGGTTTCCCAATGCAGAAAAGTGCTCTTGAAGAAGAGCCAGAGACAGTGACTCCTTAATGCAAAATGTAATCCATATAATAAATTGGTGAATTAATCTACATTCTGCAATATGGAACTACTATTTCTGGCACATACATAAATGTACCTATCTTCGTCAAAAAAATTTAAGGCACATACGTTATCTTCGCAGTCAGCGACAAATAGTATTTCCTTATTGTAAACAATAGTCCAATCGCATTTTTTTCAGTTAATGAAGTTCAAATGACTTGTCCTCTCAGACAAATTGAATGTGCCTCTGAATCAACAAAAATATTGAACGAATATAGTACAAATGAACCGCGTTCGGCAGAAAGGAACCAAGCCACATTAGCTATTTCCAAATTTAATTGGGACCGTTAATCTTTTACATGAAAATAGTTGTCCGGATTTTGGTGTAAATTTCAGTGAATTTAATTTCCGCAGTTAACTGGGAACTTCAATTTTTTACATGAAAACGGTTGTGCGGATTTTGGTGTAAATTTCAGTGAATTTAATTTCCAAATTTAATTGGGAACTTTGATTTTTTACATGAAAACAATTGTGCGGATTTTTTAGCAAATTTCAGTGAATTTTCTGCGTAGGACGAAGCAAATTCCTTAAAATTTTCAAAGAATTCCGCACAATCATTCTCTTGTAAAAAATTAAATCGCCCCGGCAACAGCTGATGTGGCTTGGTTCCTTTCTGCTAAACGCGGTCCAAATAATATTCCAAATCGGGGTACCTCATTTCTTTTCTTTACCGTGCCACGGCGGCGGTAGATCTGCAGAACTCGACGACCTCCTCTCTCTCCCGACCGAGAAGAGGGTTGCCCGGCGAAGACGGATCCAGGAAGATGAAAAATCCGCTCTCTCTAATAAAGCGTGCAGCACTCAAAAAGTGAAGATTAATATCCCAAAATTCGACCCTCCCCCCTCCCCCTCCTGCCCCCTGACTCTCGGGAGTCGCTAGAGTATCCGCGCTCGGAAAAGGTTAAGCGATAAATGGGAGTCGGCTAAATAGAGCTGTGATTCACGACCTTTTTATTAATGAGCGCCCGTCTTACTTCAAATTACTCCAGANCTACCCCGGACCCTCGGCCCCACCTCCGACACCGTGTCTTTGCTCTATTTACAACGCCTACAGTGTTGACAAAATTTATGAAAATAATTATTATGCAAATCGGAGGTGATGAAAAACCATGAGGGCAAATTCGAAATGCGAACGGACTCGGTAAAGTTGGCGGCTTTACTCCAGAAAACGGGCTATTTTCAGCTTAAAATATTCCTTATTTTTTTACAAACGTTCTTGCTGGCTTATACACAATAAAAAACTATAATCGGAGTCAGGTACACATATATGGATTGTATTTTGCAAAAAGGAACCAAGAGCATTCCAATGTTGCTAAGATTGTGCAACTTACTTTTTTTACAACACAATTACTGAAGTCATGCAAAAAATTAAATTACAAAGGTAATTTTCGTCGTGAATTTATGGTTTATTGAGAGTGAAGATGAATTTTCTTTAGATGATCAGTTTATATTTGTGCAAGGTAAATAAAGTAGGTGGAGAGGTCTTTCCTGCGGCAGTGATCATTATTTCCTCGGGGCGAAAATAGCTTTCCCAGTGAAAGGGAGCCAGGAGACCAGGCAAGCACAGGAACAGGTTCACCAACAAAAAGATCGTGTCAAGCTTGTGAACTATAATATTGACAGCTTGCAGCATCCAAGTGTAAGGGCTTTATATGGAAAGCACTTGGATGAGAAGTTGGGCGAATCAAGGGACGGTGATACCGAACAGCAGTATCAGTTCTTAAAGGATTGCATTCACTCGGCAGCAATGGAGGCTCTTGGTGTCGCTGATGATAGGAAAGTTAGCGAAAAACCTTACTGGTGGGACGAGGAAATTGAGAAGGAGATTCAGGAGAAACGGAAAAAATATCATCAGTTCCTTTCCTCTAAAAAAACAGAAGACAAAGAGGCGTATAAAAAAGCTCAGACCCAGGTACGAAGGCTCATAACCAAGAAAAAGAACGAATCTTGGGAGAGGAGCTGTAACAAAATAGACACGTACATAGGAGGAAGGAAAAGCACTGAGAGCTGGAAGTTGCTGAAAGGGCTGCGAAGGGACATGAAGCGGGACTTGATATCTCCGATATCCATTGATAAACTGGAGGGTTATTTTAAAAATTTACTGACAGAAAGGCGACCTGAATTTCAAGATGGAGGTGTAAGCTTGGAGTATACTAACGATAATCATAACTTGGAGATCCATATGGAGGACGTGGTTAAGGCCGTACGAGAGCTGAAGAACGATAAAGCTCCGGGTCCGGGAAATATTCCTGCTGAGTTGATCAAGTGTGGAACCTGCAAGCTGTTTCAACGGTTGAGATACCTGATGCAAGATTGCTTGGACGGTGGAAAGGTACCGACAGAATGGAAAGAGTCTTGGGTGTCACCTATATACAAGAAGAAGGGTAGAAAAGATGAGTGTGATAACTATAGAGGACTGTCGGTTGCAGGTACCCTAAGCAAAGTGTATGGAAAAATCCTGAAAGCAAAAATCGAAGAGGAGTGGAAAGAACATGAAGCGGAAGAGCAAGCAGGTTTCAGAGCCGGTCGGTCAACGATTGATCACTTATTTACCATCATCCACGTCATCGAGAAAAAGAAGGGAGTTGGCCAGGAATTACAGCTAGTGTTTGTGGATCTCCAGAAAGCTTACGACAGTGTGCCATTGATGAAACTTTGGGAAGCCTTAAACAAAAGGGGTTTTAGTGGGGGACTAATTAGTGCTATTAAGGAATTTTATGGTGGGGCTTTTTCTAGGGTTAAATCGCATGGGGACTTATCGTTGGGGTTTTTAATTACTAAAGGACTGAAACAAGGGTGTTGTTTGTCGCCAACCTTATTTAAAGTGTACCTGGAAGAAGTTTTAAAGGAATGGAAAAGATGCTGTTCGGGAATGGGCGTCCCGCTACGTGAAGATGGCACCCTTTATACTCTATGCTTTGCTGATGATCAGGTGGTAATAGCTCAGGACGAAGAAGATGCGAATTACATGACGCGGAAGCTAGTGGAAGTATACCGAAAGTGGGGAATGGAAGTAAATGTGGTTAAGACGGAGAAGTTGGTTATCGGTGGTGATCAGCAAAGCATTGAACTGGAGGATGGTCGGAAAATTCAGGACTGTGAAGAGTATAAATATCTAGGAGTTTGGTTAACTAAGGACGGAAATTTGGATCGGGCTATTAAAGATCGGAATGTGCAAGGCAGGAAAGCTATCGCGATGCTGAATGGGGTTCTCTGGGACCAGAGTATCTCCAAGGAGACCAAAAGGAAAATTTACAACGTCATCGTGAAGAGTATCGTAACTTACGGGAGTGAGGTCTGGCAACTCAAGAAAAGAACTGAAGACATGCTTAGGGCAACTGAGATGGACTTTTGGCGGAGGTCTGCTGGCATCTCAAGAAGAGAGCGTATCCGCAATGTAAAAGTACGCGAGATCATGGGTGTAGAGAAGGACATCGTGCACGATATCAGGTCCAAGCAGTTGGTCTGGTATGGACATGTGCGAAGGATGGCAGACGACCGGTTGCCCAAGCAGGTCTTCGATTGGGTTCCTCCCGGAAGGCGACGGCGTGGACGTCCTGTGAAAGGTTGGCGACAAGGGGTGGAGGAGGAGATCAGAAGGTGCCAATTGCCTGATGATCTTTGGGAGGATAGGGGGCAATGGCGATTGGGCGTCGCAGAGCGCGAGGCGGCGCTTTAAAAGCGACTTTATGTATGTAAATAAAGTTGCACAAGCTTAGCGACATTGGGATGCTCTTGGTTCCTTTTTGCAAAATGCAATCCCTATGATGAACGTTTTAGAAAAAAAAACAAGTCTGCACACTATAAAGGTTGCCTTCCTCCGACAGGCGTTCCAAGAAAACATTTAAGCGGAAGTGAGTACTTTGGATATCATTTGAAACAATTGAGACACTCGCGGAGCTTAAACCTTTTCAAGTGTCAAATTTGCTGAATTAAAAAACGAACAATTTTAAAAAAAAATTAGTTTGGGGTCGTATTTAGATCATGGCGAGAAAGACCATTTTCTCCTGTTAAAAGTTCAAAAATCGAGAAAAAATATTTTCGATTTGAAATACATGCTAAGCTGAGCTCATCTCTACGTCCTTTTGTCTCCTTCAGCATCGGTTAAAATTTGTTGTAAGCGAAGCTGAAATGTCATACCTTGACGGTTCGCCAGCACCCTTCATTGTCAGTGCATTACAAGAGGAGAAGGGAGTTCTGACAATATTGATTATCGAAATATTATCCAAACAACATACGTACGCGATTTGGATCGAAGAGTAGTCTTTGAAGTTGAACTTTTTGCTGCTCAGACTCAAAATCTCGCTTTGCTGAATTCAATTATTTTCAGGAAATTGGATTATGAGTTAATTGAAATCTTTCAACTGTTTACTTAGTTAAACTCCAGAGCGTTTCAATTTTTCCGAGAACCAAGAAGGCGTTTACAACAAAAGGTTGGTATTACTTTTTTAAATCTTATTTTCTGTGTTGGCAACACGGAGTGGAAACTTGTCGAAGCGCCGAGTTTCCAACTGAGACGATGTTTAAATGTGCCCGCGCCTTGGATTTTAATTACCAAGTTTATCTTCATCTAATCTTCCGGAAGCACAGTCTCCCGGCAGCAAACCGGATCAAATTTTCCTGAAAAATAGCTTCTTCTAATGTTCCGCTCTTTTTCATATCTCATGGTTCGGCTTCAACGCCTCGTGCACCTTAATTTCATCAGGCAATGCCATTCAAAAAGACCTCAACAATGGTATTGTAAACAAGAGAGAAAAAATAGGAAAAAATAACGACAAACTATGAAAATTGAGGAAAATTTTCCTGAAAAATAGCTTCTAATGTTCCGTTCTTTTTCATATCTCATGGTTCGGCTTCAATGTCTTATGCACCTTAATTTCATCAGGCAATGCCATTCAAAAAGACCTCAAAATGGTATTGTAAAACAGAGAGAAAAACCAGGAAAAAATAACGACAAACTATGAAAATTGAGGAGGTATACACCATGGAAGGTTATTATATTTAGTTCGTCGCACCTCTGATGGAGAGGCGTATCTCCATTTACCCATGAGCCCCAGAATGAATGGATTTATATGAAATACAGGGTTCACGTGGAAATTGAGATACACCACCATGTCACGCAACGAGTTTTCCAAAATCATCTTCAGGTTTTCAATTCAGAGATAAGAAAATATAAAGTTAGGATAAGGATTTTCTTGCTTAAACCAACACTTCCTTCGAGAAGGTTTTGAAGCGTGTCCTGAAGAGAAACAACTTTTTTGTTATATTTTACCATACAAATATGAAGTGAAAAATCAAGTAACGCTTTTTTACAAATCGCTTTTTTTTTACAAATGGCGGCAAAGGGGATATGATGAAAAGTACAAATTCACGGACTCTTGATAACAGGAATATAGCCGAATAGATCCTATCGAATAACATAGAGCGATAACATACAGAACAAATATTCTACATTCTATGATAAGAGTAACTAGAACAGCTGGGCTCCGCGAAAAGGCTCTTTTGGACCTGACAATTTTCTGGAACCCTCTCGTTTGTTTGCCGCTCCGTTATTTACAGCAAATAAATGACAGAAAAACAAATGATTTCGCTCCATGGTAGGAAACATTTATGAAGCCCCAAATCAGTTGTCCGCTTTAGACGCGTGATGAAGAACACTCATCATACATATTTTGTTAAGTGTTGAAGCGTTTATCCGACAAGCTCATTGAACATTGGCTTGATTGTCAAACAAATCGCAAGTACGTTGTTCAACAGTCAACAAGGAGGTAACTTGAAGGGTTGGCAGGCACAGCGTAAAGAGTAGATGTTGCCACCTATCACTAAAAGATTAGTAATGGGTATTAGTGGGTAGTAGTGGGGTGGGGGGTACTTCGTATACTCTACCCGACCCCTTCGGCCGAAACTCATCTTTTTTTTCTCCGTCACTAGAGCCGTGGTGCGAGGTTTGACAGTGGCAGATCCTGCAAATTGGCAACATTGCTTTTTCTCCATTTAAATCTATGGAAATGTATCGATTCTTGAAGGGACCTGGTGCTCCGACAAGAATCGATTATTTAACATAGGTTAGAATGTATGAAACCCTGTGTTGCCAAATTGCTGGATCCACCCCTAGGTTTGATTTTCACAACTTTGCAGTCTTGGCCGAAAACAAATGGACGAATGAATTTATGCTAAATTTCCTTAATAATTCTGAGCTCTTATTACCATTTTTTTTTCTCTTATATTTCTTCTCTTCCCATGGGAATTACCAAAAATGAAAGAGCTTCTTCGCCCCACAATCATCTCTATGGTCACCGATGAATTGGTATTTCGGAGCTTCATCTTATTTCATGCTGGATTAACCCAAAGGAGGTCCGCGAAGCCCCTTTGTGAGGTTGGGCCGCGTAGCCGCCGGGGGCGTAGCCCTAGTTGTTGTCTACAAATGAGGAAGTTAGGCAACATGCGATACACATAGGCAGATCCTGGTTAAAGCCATTCCACCGGATCCAAGTTTCGGCGACGGAAGGCAGGTGCCTTGCAGAGAGCTGCTGCACCGGAGTACCAAAAACGAGACACGAAACCCGGGTAATTGTTAATTATTTCCGAACGGGAGCGGCAGCGATTACGATTTACGACCATGCGTGATTACGTGTCGTTCCCGCATCTTGCATGTTGCAGCGTCACCGGCGCGGCGCGCGGCGTCGGAATGTGGAGCGGGCGTCGCGACGCCACGGCGATTCATCATGCAGGAAGCGCGGCGGGTAATTGCGGGGCAGGACCCACGAATTGATTCAGGATTTCTGGTGCGCTGAGGCCGCCCTCTCCTTCTTCGTCATGACATTACCGCTACGGAAAACCGCCGTATGAGCCTTCAGACGTTGCGAAATCTCCTTCGATATAGGGTCCTCGCGTAAGAATCCACGATGTTCCGGGAATGGTTTCAAAAAAGTTCCGGGAATTCTCCGGAAGAATTCCGATTTTGTGAAAAAATTCTGGAAAGTTGTGAATTATTTAAAAATGTCGATAAACTCGAGAATAATGCATTAAAATGCAAATTTAAGCGAAGAAATATCGGAGAGGTTCCAAAAAATCTCCATAATTCCGGAAATTTTCCGATTTGAAAAAGTTCCGGAAGATTCTTCGAAATTCAAATAAGTTCTGAGTCCGCAGAATTCTCCGGAAAACGGGAGGCCTGCTTTGATAAATCACGAATTTTTAGTAGAGTTTATGATCATTTTGCTTCCGATTTTCTAGAGTATTTTGTCCGCGTTCGCGTTTAATCAAAAGTGTCTGAAAATTTCAAAGAAACATTTTTGAACTTTCTACAAAGCTATATCTTTTCTGAGAGGAAATTTGACAACATTTGAATGTTCATACGGCGTTTTTTCTTAACACGGCAGATTACCACAAGGCACGCGCGGAGGGTTCTGCATGCAACCTCTGAGGCGCTCAGAGCTCGGAGGGGGCTCCAAGCAGGGACTAAATATGAACTTTAAAAATAGGCGCCATCTCGTCCTTTTTCAGACAAAAAAAAAAATGTGAATGCATTTAAACGTTGCAAAATTGTAAGTAAATGTCAAACTCCTAAAAATTGTCAGGTGTAGGAACTTTTTAAAAACTTTCAAAAGCAGTCAAGAAGTGAAGATTGACTCCAAAGCAGTTTGAAACGTTTCTTCAGTTGGCAAAATTGGAAGGGAAAGAAGTGAGTTTTTTAATACTTTAGGTATCGTGCCAAAAATGATGCTGGTCTCACTAGTTTTCTATTGTTCGTTCGTAGCTAAAATTTTCGTTTTCCAGACGATGGATTGTAATTGCATTTCAGCGTTGCAAAACTTCCACTCATACTTTTATTTTTGCTTGGTAACTGATTGAAGGAGGAAGGAAGGGTTTAAAATCTGAAAAATAAGATTTCAACAATTTTTTCTCCTAAACACACAAATTTCTCCTAAACACACAAAAAAATCAGCAAAGTTTTGTGCTTAAATCGCACAGTCATATTCCTGAAAAAAGAAAAAATTGGGATTGGTTTGGCAACTCTGGAATGGAATTGTTTTCCTTCGTCTAAACAACGATCAAAATGGGGCCACGCGAACACCTTCTAAGAGTCAATTTTTGGAACTTAGAGGACTTATTCGATACAATTTTCCGATCAGATTCCACGAGGTTAATTTTTGTCAAAAATCTCATTTTTAACGTTATTGTTTCCTCTGGTAACATGGCAAAACGAAGAAAAGATGCATTTGGTTTGAAGGATACAATCAAGCACAGTGCGTTACTGGGAGAATAAGCCAAGTTGCCGCTTTTGCGAATTTACTGAATGCAGCAACACAAGGTAAGGAAATTTCACTCGCACTGACAACACTATGCTGGAGCTGAGTGAGCTAATATGCACCTTGCGCATGAGCTGTCAAGACGAAGCTATGCGTTGTACTTGTCAAGTAAGTTCACACGTTTCGCGCCTCCTTGTGGAAACTTCAGGCCAGGGTTTTGAGCTAAATATACACTGTACCTTTAAGGTGAAAAAAACGTTCGAGTGAAATATAAACACACTGTTTTCTGATTTAATGCTAATCCAGCAAATCTTTACAATAATCATTCAAACATGATTGACGAAAGGTTAATGAAACTCATTCTGATTTGGGCGCTTTAAAATCAAAAGGGACTATGAGCTCTGTAATGCATATGTTTCTTATGGATCTCAGAGATCATGTCAAAATAAACATAGTTCCGTTTGATTTAAAGGGACTATGTTCATCGTGACATGAGCCCTGTCATGCATCTCTTCTTATGGATCTCAGGGATCATGCCAAAATGAATATAGTTCCGTTTGATTTAATACGTATTTTTATCTAAACTTGATTGAAACTTCACGAAAGCAATTAATTGAATTTTACATAATGAATGATCAGAATAGGAAATTTAGAATGCATAGAAGGAGAAAGAGA
Organism: Bemisia tabaci; assembly: GCF_001854935.1. NCBI lineage: Eukaryota > Metazoa > Arthropoda > Insecta > Hemiptera > Aleyrodidae > Bemisia > Bemisia tabaci. The sequence goes on from NW_017547236.1 coordinate 745,715, forward strand.
ATGGATTTGGCGAGGATGATCCTTCATAAATCGCTGGAAAATTACTCATTTTGTTTACCAACCAAGGAATGTGACGCGAAGTTGATACGCAGGGCCGGGATACAACTATACGTGCGCGGTGGATGTCCGCGTTGCATAAGCCAAGAATTGAAGGCGTTTTCGATTATTTTCCCTAAGAGTGAATTATCATGATTTACGCACCCGAGGTGTTAACTTTGTGACTCTTGCAGCTACGTTACTTGGTCGTTCAATAATGAAACTGTCTATTTGAAAAACTACTTAAATGTGGGCATTTCAAAAATACATGTTATTGTAAAAAATATACCTAAAAGGAGAGGCGCGACTTTCCTTTCATTCTTTTACTACAGACTGATTTTCCTGGCTTCCAATAAAGGTAAAATTTACAAATTCCAATTATTTTAAGTTCCCCACTGACCTTTAGAGTTTTCAATCTCTTATACATTAAATTCCTCAACAGTCTTGCTTCCAAGTTTCTTAAAAACGACAAATCTTGCCGGTAAAATAAAAGTCATCCGAGTGTAAAGATAATTTTTTGGCTTTCTAACGTGACTGATCGGATTTTACCAATTCAAATTGCATTGGAGGTCTAAATAAATATTTTCAAATTTTCTTCAAAAAAAAAAAAAAAGAAAAATGCCCCGTCCGATCGCTGATGGCCACTTTTCTGCAGTGAAATATACTGATTTTACAGGCATAATACAATTGAGTCAATATCTAACCGAACGGTTCAATGAATATACCACAGATTGGATGTATAATTAAGCAAAAAAGTCACATCTACAATGTGATGTTTCAAAATCTCATCCTCTATTTTAATTTTTTGGAAGGAAACCCCACTCGATATAAATTAGGCGTTTTTTCTTTCCCGTAGGAAGGTATTTTCCCGAAATTTTAAGCAGAAAAGTTGGATAGTTTCCTTTCAAAAAATAAAATAAGAAATGAAATTTTGAAACACCGCAATATAGGTGTGACAATTTTGCTGTTTTGTACTTTATCCACCAACAAAAGCACAAGAGCGACACAAAGTCCCCACACGCCGCTGCCGGTCACGTGCATTGCTATAAATCACCGCGCAGGTAAAAATCAGAGGCGCCTTCAATATTTGTCTTATGCTATACGGACATCCTTCAAGCACGTTTAGTTGTATTCAGGCGCTGAGAATCACCTCGACCAAATCCTTCGCCGTAGCAAATACTTATCACACAATATGCCATATTAACGTGTTATTATTTGATGAATATGCCGATCAAGTTGGTCATAAATCATTATTAGGCAAAAAATACCTTTAACCTCCGACATCAACTTTAGTCTCACGTGATTAATTTATTAGCCTGCAGACAAGGACCTCATCATCATATTTTAGTTTTATTTATTCACACAATAATAGTTCTGTTCTTAGGGCTCCTGCACTTTCTTTGTCACAGCTACAGAAGTTTTCGTCATTAGAGGTCCAGTTACACGATCAAATTGAGCCATCAAATTGGGCCTCTCATTGGTCGCATCCTCACCTCGGGTCGTTTTCCACAAATCACAGCTTCAATTTGATGGCTCAATTTGATCGTGTAACTGGACCGTAGGACAGAGACTACTGTACTGACGATCAAAATTATGTTCTCACAACAGAAAAGCTCTGTACAAACAAGGAAGTGCAGAAGCCCTGTGAACAGAAGGTTCTGTCAATTTTTTTTTGCAAATTATTTCCCCTGGAGTGTATTTTCAGCAGCGGCACGAGCTGAGGGGGTGGGCTCAAACGGCAAAGCGTAGGGGGGGGGGGATTGACGAGTGACACACTGACACAGTCATAAATCCACGGGCATTAGTCGGGGCCGATGCGGCGGTTAATTGGACGCATCCTGGCGCTGCACCGGCGAGCGGCGACCGGCGGTGACGATTACCACAGCGGCGCTGGTGACGGCGTCGGCAATTGTCACGGAATCGTCATCGATGACACCTCGCGGATCCCCGGGCCGGGAGGTCTCCATCCGAGGAAACCGCAGGCGCCAACTCCCGACTCCTGCTTCTGCTCCAGGTGTCACGTCCCATCCTCGATTAGCGCCCGGCGATTGACGGGTGTCCGTTGCTCCATGATTCCTACGCTTCGTCGATTATAGTCACCGCCGACAGCTTCGCCGATTCCCTTTCACTTTCCTCTCCCCGTGCGGGAAAGCGTTGAATTTATGATTTCATAAGTCGTCGTCGTCCGGGAGGGTATCGAAAAATGAAAACGTGAATCGATGGACACCGATTCGATCGAAACATTATTAAATCGATCGAAAAACAAAAATTAAACATGATTGGAGTAGCATCTATTAATAATATAATAAGGACTAATACAGGAACCTTGATGCTCATACTTGTTTTATTTACTTACATATCGACGGTGCAAGTCGACAATAACATAACTCGGTTTGCGACGTCGCAGACTTCCTATCATACTTTATTTATTAAACAGAAAACTACTCAACAGCCATTCTTTAAAACTGCCGTGATTTTTCTTCTCTATGCGAAGAAAATTCTGCAAAAACCTCAAGGTATGATGTCAATTTGTTCTCCTTTAAAAAAATGATAAACAGGCGGAGATTTTCAGACACCGCAAACGAGTTATGTGATTGCCGACTTACACCGTCGATATAGTACATGCAGTGGTGGGAGCCGAGGCTTTTCGAACGTCTAGCGCTCATCATCAGGGCTAGCATACATAGTAACAGCGAAAGGGCAAAATAACAAACAACAATACAACAATAAGGGTTGTTTTTTATTTTGCCCTTTCGCTGTTACTATGTATGCTAGCCCTAATGATGAACGCTAGACGTTCGAAAAGCTTCGGCTCCCACCACAGCATGTACTATATGAAAGTAAATAAAACAAGTATGAGCATCAAGGTTCCTGTATTAGTCCTTATTATATTAAAAACAAAAACGTGAATTGATCGACGTGAATCGACCGACGTGATTCGATCGACACCGATTCGATCGACAACCATGAATCGAACGACAAACCCGTGATTCGATCAACAAACCTATTTTCTCACATTTTTTTCGGTGCGTATCGTGTTCAACGCGTCATTTAACTTCAGAGAATTGTATTCGCAAGCTTAGCATATTTCATGGTTTAATGACCCACTTAATCCTCTGAGACAAAAGTTAAATTCGGAATTTAAAGGTATATTTCATCTAACGTTGATTTACGACCAACTTGTCAACATATTCATCAAATAATGACTCATGAATGTGACATGATGTCAGGTGAGCATTTCTAAGGTCCAGGCTTCGGTCGCATTGATTCTCAGCGCCTGGATGCAACTATACGTGCTTGAAGGACGTCCGCATTGCATAAGACCAAAATTGAAGGCGCTTCTGATTTTGTTCCCGCGCGGTGGCTCATAGTGATACAGGCGGCCGGCGTGTATGGACACTGTGTTGCTCTCGTAGCTTTGTTAATGGATAGTGTTGAGCAAAACAGTCGGACCTATATTGCGGTGTTTCAAAATCTCATTTCCTGCTTTTATTTTTTGAAAGAAAACCATCCAACTGTTTCGCTTAAAATGGAAATTACTTTCGGATAATGATAAATTGACGCATTTAGTGGTGACGTCGCGGAGCGATATTGTTGCTTCGATATCTCGAAAGTCGAAATGTGCCCCAACAAACAAACATAACCTCCAAAATGAACAATTGACGAAATAATGCTAAAACTGCCTGAAACTAAACAATTGCTCCATGGGACTTTAAAATTATGAAAGCTGGCCATTTATACAAAAACGTTCGAGATCACAATCACAAGAATTGATTGTATAATAAGCTCGTAATATCAGTGACAGTTATCAAGCGAATCCCTCTACCCCCCTGCCTAAATCCCGCAGATTCCTCTATGTTCGTTTGTTGGGGCACGTTTCGACTTTCGAAATATCGAAATTAAATCGAGATGTGACGTCACACTAAATGCGTCTATAATGGCAATCTTAATGAGGAGAATTTTGGACATTTCTAACTGAGAATTTCACTGATATTTCTTCCGATACCATGCAGAAATCAGAAAATTCTGAACAAAAATTGCACAGGTGTACTACACTTTTATAGAAGGAATTGTCCGAGTCAATTTTGCGACCTTGGAACAGAGTTACGCTTATTCGTCCGGGAAACGACAACTCGTGGTTTTCGTGGAGGCTGATTCAATTTGTTAATTCTTCTACAGAATTTCGAGAGCACGGTGTGTGTGATGGATTGGCAGTGCTGCCGTGTTGGCGAAGAGAGCAGTAAGTGCATTCTAGGATGAACCCCGGAACACATGAAAGCATGTTCTAACCATGGCTCATATAGAAATCCACTTAGTGCTCTCTTCGCTATCACGGCAAAGCGGGGTCACCACCGCTCTTCATCTCCCACTAGCCGCGGCAAGCGCTGACAATATGAGTGTTTACAGCAGTAAATCACTCAAGTCAAGATCGCGTGAAGAATGGGCGACGCGGGGGGAGGGGGAGGAGGAGGTGATTTAGGGGCAGGCAATTAGAGATGTGCAGCGTAAATTGACTTCTTTGTCGCATCCTGACCGCGACCGTCTTCGGCTACCAGCTCGGCCTTCTTTAACCTGATTTTTATGCGTCGAGGTGGCTTACGCCTCGATTTTTGACAATTCGACGTACCTCTGACGAAACAGCGTAACTCCATTTCAATGTTGCCGAATTTCCGAGGGTAAATTTCACTTAAATCGGGGGGATTTTGAGAATTTCTGATTGAAAATTTCACTGATTTTTCTCCTAATCTCCAGTAAAAATCAGACGCATTTTGACAAAAATTGCCCGAAGCTACTTTATTTCAGAAAATTAAATCGTTTGAGTCAAATGCTCAACCTTGGAATAAAGTTACGTCCTTTCGCCCGGGAAACAACGAACTTCGTCTCCTCGCTCGAGTCTGCGCGAACGCTAACCTCACTTCGATAGCCTAGAAACGGCTCCAAAAGCAAAGAGAGCCCCCCCCCCCACCACCACCACGTCGGTATTACGGCAATGGTGGAAGTTTTCAATTCTGGCATTCCAACATTCAACTGAGTTGACCTACGTGCTAGGTGGATGGTCAACAACGCGTGGAGTATTCCGTTTCGCAAACAAACCGATGTTTTGTGAACATGTTCGACTCATTACGTTACCCGAAGCTCATTATCCATCTCGGAGGTGCGCATTTGAGATATGGACGTATTCATGCTAAAAGGAGCTATGTGACACGCAAACCCTTTGCACATAGTTCTTTTTAGCATAAATACGTCCATTTTAGCTCTTGAGCCGCACGTATCAGAATACTAAAAGTCGCACTCTCACAAAAAGTTACGGACTACACAGACATACCGTCCGTTCCGGGCTCAGATGCCGAAAGTTCCAGGTGTTGGAGCCGTAGCCTAGATTGATCCGGGTGCTACGCCCAGAACTTTCGGCCCTTGAATATGGAACGCGGACGGTATGTCTGTCTATACAGCCTGTAAGTACGGCTCCCTGACCGGAGTTTTTTTTCTCAGTGAATGGTCCATTCCCTAACCTTTCCAGGTTTTCCCTGACCCTTGCAGCCCTAGAGGTGACACACACTGGGAAAAAAAACACATTAGATCTAGAGTCCAGACTCTTGAAAACATTGACAAGAAAAAATACTCTTGTTCAATCAGATTTAAGCTTAAATCAAAAAGAAATCCGCTCAAAATTAAGAAGCTTGGTTCTTGATCTAGGCAAAAATCCGATTGAATCAAGAGTATTTTTTCTTGTCGATGTTTTCAAGAGTCTGCGGGCCGATTATTGAAACTTATAGAAAAATCTATAGACAAAGACGACAAAAGGGATTTGGAGGGATCCTATTGGTGGAGGCAGATGGTGGCAATGGACATGGGAGGTAGGTGATGGACTAACTAACGGCAACCCGTTAAAGACCCGACAGTTAGTCCATCATTTTCTTCCATAGTCTATAAGAACCAATACCATGTCAACCATTAGGATCGCACCATACTCCCTACGTCTTCTTTGTCTATAGCTTTGTCTATCAGTTTCAATAATCGGCCCGCAGGACTCTAGATCCAATGTGTTTTTTTTTTTTCCAGTGCAAGTGAAATCGGGTCTATGGGCGGGGAATCTACTCAAATCTCGTGTAGAACATAACCGCCGGGTAGGCTGAGAAGGAGAGAAGGAGATGATCTGGGATAAGGGAACCCACTAGTGGGAGTGAGGGAAAAGGACGGGGAGCTGATGTTTATGTTGATAGTGAGCGACACGGGAGTTGGACGGGGGGCGATCGGGGCACGGTGACGAGTGAGGAAAACGCTCCGGTCGCCCGACTCGGATCGGGCTATAATCGTCGCGGCTCAACCTCAGTCGGGATCGCTGTCCGTCGCGGCGTCGGCGTCGCGTCTTGTCGTTTGACATAGTTTACACATAACCTGTAGCATCGCCGACTCTATGAGATGATCTAAGGTTTAACTGCTAGAATCCAGCAACGTCCTCTATAGGTCAAAAAAAGAATTTTGTTTCCATCACGGAGAAAAAAACTTCGTGCATGGGACCCGAAGAATGATATAGCACACGATGGGACCCGAAGTTGAGGTCATATGGATCTCTGAAGTTTTCTAATCACGCATCCGAACACTTGAGGTCGAGCTGCCGAAGTTCGGGTCAGACATCGAGGCACTTCGGTATGTACCGAAGTACTTCAGATGTGTGTTACCCGAATCCCTCAGTATATATCAAAGTACTTCAGATGTCTGACCCGAACTTCGGCAGCTGGTCCTCAAGTTTTTAGATACGTGATCCGAAAACTTCAGAGATCCATATGCTGACCTCAACTTCGGGTCCCGCTCACGAAGTTTTTTTCTCCGTGCAGCAGCCTGATTGTTGAAAATGTCGGCACGACAAGGATCGAAAATCGATATACTACACGGCGCAGATAGGGCTATGTCTTGTCTTATCTTGCCGACATGTCCATTTAAAGTTCCATCAGTCCGGCTGCGTCAAAACGTTTAGAGTCTTGCAAGGGGTGTGTGGGTAGGTATTCAGAGTTGAGAGAGACTATGAGTGATAATTTAAAAATGACTAAAGTGAGTGTAAATAAACTGTGACCATCATGACAAACTCTCGCCTAATTTAGAATTTTTCGAGTTTAAAACTCTTTTTCGACCGTTATTAAGTCTGCAGAAGCATACCTTTAGTTCCATATATATCAGAAGCGAGGAAGATTTTAGTCTGAATAGGTTACGCGGTAAATTATAAATAAGTAGCAGTGCATCGTGTTGACTGAATATGAAACAAACTTATAATGACCTGCAAACATCAAAGGCAGGAGAAGAACAAATAATGGGAAAGACTTCTAAATATCTCAGTCCTTGGCCTCGCCGTTCCTCGTTTGTCCTTATTTTTCTTCCCTTGAATTACGTGCACACCCTCTGATGACAACTCCATATTTGGCTCTTCGCGTTCCACCGGGGAGCCTAAAAATAGTGGACAATGGCTAGGATGTGATTTGTCACTTGTCTCGCTGCTGTCCGTTATTTGGGAGGCTTAGAGAGAATTTCTCATTTAAGATGAGGACAAAAAGCCACTCAAGCGCTCATCAATCTTTTTTCAAAATATATAAGAAACCCTTTTCGTCCTGTAAACTTTCCATGGGTCTAGACTTCGCACTGGTGGAAACTATTTTCATGATCCGATGTCTCGGAGTAGCCTACGGTTTGGGTCAATTTAACACATAACTGTGCTGCGCAACAAAGTCCTGTAGGTTTACCTGACACAAAAAAGTACTACAAATTAACACAGAGCGCAATGTACTACAATCAAACACGCTGTGTAAGATCTTTATAAGGCCTGAGATAGCTGAACTAATCACGAGTGGAACCTTCAGTAGCCATACTGAGTCTATAAAGGTATACTCTAGAAAAGAGAGCTGCGGGCTGATTGTTGATAGTGGTAGAAAAAACTATAGACAAAGAAGATAAAAAGGACATAGAAGGATCCTATGTATAGTACATACAGTCGTAATATAAGTTGAGGAGCTGGCGCTACTTTTAAGCATTTTCCGGCTGCCGAATTCCGAAACTCCTATGTCACGCCGGGTCACTTTTTCGATACATAATCGATTGTTTGCGATACACGGTGACCCGACCATGCGATGTAAACAAGGGAGATAGGAATTCCCTGTATTCCACACCGCCATTTTGGATCGAACACGTATCGAAAAAGTGACCGAAGCTCGGCGCACATCAGGCTCGGAACTCGTCGACCGGAACATGGCGCCAGCTCTACCGTTTACATTACGACTTTATGTACTCTATGAAACTAGCCAACGGCGACCCATGAGAGGCACACAATACATAATTTTCTCCCTTTTAGTCGGTAAGGACCACCCATTTCAACCGGTAGGATCGCGCCATACTCCTTGTGTCTTCTTTGTCTATCGCTTTGAGTATCAATTTCAACAATCAGCCCACAGTGCGCGGGGTTTTTAAAATATATTGTCTATGAGCGTAACGGACGGAAACATAAGTGACCTAACAACTAGTTGCCGGGAGCTCGGGGTATAGCAACTAGTTGCGGAATGTGACGCGGGATTTTTAAAATACATATATTGTCTCTAAACGTAACGTACGGTAACAGAAGTGATCTAGCAACTAGTCGCCGGGTGTAGGGGCAATAGCAACTAGTTGCGGGATGTGACGCGGGATTTTTAAAATATATTGTGTCTGAGCATAACGGACGGAAACAGAAGTGACCTAACAACTAGTAGCCAGTTGCTAGGGCAGTAGCAACTAGTTGCTGAGCGGATCGCGGTGGTAACGAAAGGCAAGCGCGGGATGTGACGTGACGTCGCGAACTGACGGACGGCGGATTGTCGAGGTCGGGAAACGGGGGAAAAGCAGGACTCGTGGCCGTGGTCCGGGGAGCGGGCACTGTTTTTCTCTGTTTATGCTAATTGGGGCATATTGTGCATTGTGAAAAGGTAATTACTGGATGACGATTGCGTGATGAACAACATAAACTGGTCGTTGTCGTCGGTCCCGGCCCCGCTGCCCCCTCGGAAAAGCCGACATGCCGTCCACGTCGCCTGCTCGCCTTCGATTGCACATTAATGCGTTATTCGGCCACCCGAGCCACATCATCGAAAAACATGGAGTACATAGAATCGTAATGTAAATGGAGGATCTGGCGCCATGTCCTCATCGACGAGTTCCGAGCCCGGTGTGCGCCGAGCTTGGATAACTTTTTCGATACGTGTTCGATCCAAAAGGACGGTGTGGAATACCAGTTTTTGGACTACCGCTTACTTTTTTTTGCCATATTATCTTGATATATTTTGCGAGGAAAGCTCCGTATTCTGCTTGAACCAAGTCACTTTTTTCTCAGATGAAATTTAAAAATTATGCTAAACGTTATTAAATACAAAGGCTAGGATTTAGTGAGTTTTTGAAATACCGCTCTCTTTTTGTGCCGTAGTATCTTGATTTATTTTGCGAGGAAAACTCCTCACTTTTAAAGGATACCTGTCATTTTTGATACGTTGATAGCTTTCAATTCCGTATGATAGTGTGAAACACCTCCATTGCGATCTAGTTGCATGAAGCGCCGCAGCGCGGCGGGCGAGGGTGACTAGTAGCGCGGCACGCGCACTGGGTCCTACAAACCTAACACGGATACTTCACGCATTGCGCAATGCGTGAAGTATCCCTGTTAGGTTTGTAGGCGCTGTTGTGCGTGTTGCGCTGGCAGCACGCCGCCGCGCGTTGCTCCGCTCTGTGTTTGGCTCTAATATTTAAACTCGCGGAGCCAGCATTTTTCAACTAATAATTTTGAAATGTTTGCACACTCTGCATGGGTTACTCTCATTTAAATTGACGGGGAAAACAAATTTATTAAATGAAAATATAATGTGTGTTTTGTGAATATTAAGGTGGCTCCGTGTCAAAATTCCCGTCAACGCTTGAACCAAGTCACTGTTGCTTATTTCACGCGTGGACGTAATCCACACGACAAAACAGGTGCGCGGACAAAGAATTGTTGACGGAATGGCCTGAAACTGACACATCCGTTATCGGGATCGACTTTCGAGTCTTTAATTCATGAGCCCTGTCCACAACGTTCTCGTCACATGCCCATGGTTCACGAGTGCCACATTCAGTTGGCACATGATTCCGTTTGACAGAATGTCAAATCCCACCTCCAATGGGGATCAAGCCCATTTTAACCGAACAAAGTGGTCAATGTTCTTTGGTTCGTCTTTCTTTTGGTTACATTGACCGAATCTTTGGGTTTAGAATTTGCAACCTCGTTAAAAGTTAGGTAGCAGGTTTGAACGTGGATCTCATAGGTGATAGTTTATTTCGCTGGCCACTTGCAAGTCACAACCTCTGCATTGCAACGAGAGAAATAGGAGTACATTAGTTCAGCGGGACACTTTCTCCATCCTTAGATATGTCTCAAACACATGAGATAGAGAGATGTCTGAACTTTCGGTCGATTTAACAGAAAATTGGTCGATCAACCAACCCCTTCTGGTAGATCCGACCAAAAAAAGTGATCCAAATAAACAATAGACGGGAACATTTTTAACCGTGCACATCTTCAATCAGGTACCTACAAGACTTGACGTTTTTGACTCTCAGTTATTTCATGTTTGGGTGTGGTCGTTTTCTTTAAAAATGGTAATTGCTCAACTTATTACCAATAAAGCACCATTTTTAAATTTTCAATTTGTTGTTTAATTTAAATTTTAAATGTTTAAATTTCCCACACGTCAATTACATTCTATTCAAACAAAATTATGATGAGGCAGGGGCATGCTTTCAAAACACAATTTCTGTTACGGATCGTTCAGACTTACAAAATAATTCAGTTTGAACGATCGATCTCAGGGGGATATTCATTTAAAAAAGTCTTTGAAGTTTTTTGTTTTTGGTTCCTGTTGTTTAAACTTTGAAACTGCTGGCAATCGAACAGACGCTGTGAATTTTATAATCCTGCAAGAAACAGTAGACCTCAAATGAGAAAAGTTCCGAGGGCTTAAATTTTACCAGCTTCAAAAAGAGAATGAAAGGGACTTAATTCATGAAAGGATCTTTTAGATTCGTTTGACCATGCAATTCTACGTAAATAACTGAATGAGGTACAAATAAAGCTCTCGTTAAAGGTCTTTCATTTTGCGTTTTGTGATGAGTATACAACGGCAAAAACGTTGTCAGTTGAGGCATTGAACTCCAAATTTACAAAGGAATATTTTTGACGCATCCAAGCGTCATTTTTTTTTTAAAGAAAATTGATTCTAAAATATGTTTAAATATATCTAGAAGCATAGTTAGGCAACCCCGAGAAAAATCTAATATACACGAAAGTGTAAAAAAATGAAAGACAGAAAAAACAAGTCGCATGAGTTAATTTTTCGAAATGAGCCTCATCGACGGCCGAATTCTAAACTCATTGTTCTCCATTTTAAGTCTTTGCCACTTAGCTCTCGCATAGACAAACACTACCCAGCTCACTACTCGGAAAAGCAGAGAGCTTTTATCCGAATTCATTCCGGTTTTGAATTCGGCAACCTAATTAACGTATTCACGAATACACGAATGTACACTAACGGCACAGAATTTGCTTTAACGCTCTTTCAATAAACGCTCTTTGAATCGTTGCTCGGAAAATTATAATTAATGCTTTAGTTTACAGGCTAAAATAATACTCGTGCGTATCAAAGAATTGTTGGCTAACTGAGATCAGAGCATTTCCCTTTTCCGCTGGTACGGAGATAAAGGAAACCCTCACACGAGCGAATTCACAAAATCTTCTCACGTCATTTCAGTAATTATTTTTGTGGTATCATAATGGCGTTTAACCGAGAGATAATATAATTTCCCGCATGCATTTTTAGTTTTCATTGATAAGAAAATGTGCTCATGTTGAGTTATCTTCATACGATATGCGATTAAAAGTACCTCTCGCGAAAAAAATGTACAGAATGAAGGAGTAAGCCAGCAGATGTGTTTTTAAGATGTTCATTGTTTGCTAAATGGAGGATGTTTATGGAATACTAGATTTAATATGCGCTCCTCTAGGAATTAGAAAAAAGATGTGCTCGTTCAAAGGAAATCATCTTTCTGAAGTTACTTAAATCAAAGAATACAGCAACTTTAAAACATCCGCGAAGAACCTTGAGGGAGAACCAGTTAATAATTTCACATAAAAATCAGGGATTTTCTGGATTTTTTTTGCGAAGTAAAGAATTTTCCGCGTCTAATTATGGATTTCGAGGATGATTTTTTGAAAGTCACCATCAAACGAACACGTAAAACCGCGAATCGTGGTTCACAACATAAAATGTTTTTGGTAAACACGATCCCCACAAAACAATCGGAAGGAACGATCGATCGATCTCCAAGGCTGCTCCGACAAAATCCTTCCTCTTTATCATCACTACCAGATGACCGCAATCTATTCCGTATATCGCATGTTTACAGTTTGAAATTCTGAGATAAACGTAAAATTTAACGGCCTATTTGAAAAGAGGAAAGCAAGAAGAAGGCATTCCTGTAACATTGGAGACAATCTTTAAATAAGCCTGATTCGTTTTTTCTAAAGAAGCACGCCAGGCAGGGAAAGGTGATCGAGTGGCTAGTATAGGGCCTGCCTGCTTCCTTCGCGGATGTACAGTTTACGGCTTGGATTTTCTCGAGTGGAAATTTTAGGGCAAAAAGTGAGGAAATCCTGAGGTAGATTAGTCGAGGCGTAAAAATGAAGGCTATAGGAAATATTTTCACAGCAAATTGACAACTGAATGTACAAAAATTATTTTGATGGCATCACTAGACAGACAGTTGCGGCGTTGCTGCTTGTTTGATTCTACGCCGGACAATTTTTGGATATTTGTTCTTTAAATGTAATATAATCTTCAGCTATTCATCCCAAAAATATTAATCAAGGAAAATCTAGACCGTGTCCGTCATACATGTCTTAATTTTCCTATCTTCATTTTCAATGTATGTTCGGGCAAGATGATATACCTTACTCGGCTTTTCTGCGAGCTTGATACTCTTTAATAAAACAAAATCAAAGGCTTTGCAGTTTTCCATATATTGAACAAAATTAGAGGGCATTAAATCGTGGGAGATGCACGTGGAAAGAAAAATTTGATTGCTGTATCGAATGTTGAGGCATATGAGCAGTAGAATTACCGATTTGATTCATTTGATTCAAGCAATCGTAGGACAGTATATTAATCAAATCATCCTCACACGGAGAAAAAGATATTCGATTAAAATATCTGTGTCCCGATTACATCAAACGAATCAATACTATACAGGGTACGAAATGAAGCTCACGTGAGCTTCTCTCATTTCATTTGTTACTTGCGGTACCTCCTATTCCCCGGTCCATTCCAGTTTATAATATTTGCAATTGGTCGAACAGTAATCCTCATTCCCTTTTGAAACACTCACTGGAAAAAAAACAAATTGGATCTAGAGTCCAGACCCTTAAAAACATCGACAAGAAAAAATACTCTTGATTACTCAGATTTAAGCTTAAATCAAGAACCAAGCCTCTTAATTCGAGCGGATTTCCTTTTAATTTAAGCTTAAATCAGATCGAATCAAGAGTCCTTTTTCTCGTCAATGTTTTCAAGAGTCTGGACTCTAGATCCAATGTTTTTTTTTTTCCAGTGCTGTGAAGACCTAAAGTACGGGAACCAATCAGAAATGGATTCGCATTGTCTTTGCAGTATAAAGGGACTCTCATTAACCCTCACAATGTTCACTTCACAACCTCTTCGGTTCACATTAGAAAACATTATGAGAACAAAATCACCCCCATAAAAGCAACAAGTTGTCTCAATCGAGAATTGACGGACGCACCCATTCCTCTACTAAATGTTACCGGGAGCTGAACTACTTTTTCGGCTCTCCCATCGTGCAGAAGCAGACGTGGGGAGGAACCACGTATCTGCACGAGTTTTTCACGGGAGATACGCTGTTTTCGCGGGGCCCTCGGGAATGGAGCTCGGAGATTTGCCCGTGTTTTTCACGCGTCCAAATGGCACGGTAATCACTCCAAATCGCTACCCCTGCCCACCCCCCGCCTCGCCCCTCTCGTCTCACCCCTCATCCCTCCAGCTCACACGCTTCTCAACTTCTCATCCGTCCGTCCGGGTCTCTTTAATCATTCACAATCCCCTACAGCTCCCCGCGAACAACTTAATCCACCGATTAGCCCTGATCGGTGCAAACAAACAAATACCTCCGTCTCCTCTGTTTTTCCCTCGCCCTGTTGGTGCATCAAATGGATTGGTAGTATTTTAAATTAGGGACTCCTTTGAATTCGAGGCGCTTCTACGGAGGGATTTTTCAGCAGGGCGTCTACTAAAGAAGGCTAGCCAAAAATCAGTACTGTTACAGTAATTTTCAGTAAATTCGCAAGAAATTGAGTGTCTCATCAACAAAAAACTTCTATTAGAGGTCTTCTAGCCGCCATGACCAGCGACCGGAAACATTGTTTTTAGCTTTTAGATTTTTTTAATTCTTTTTTGACGGTTGATGATGACCGGGAGACCGGTCGAAATTTCCCGTGATTTATAATAATTGGACTGGATTTTGCAATTTTGAACTGTAAATTCAGGCCCGGTTTAAAAACAACGTATGTGCCATTAGTTTTCCGATGCACATAAGTGTTTTTTTCAGATGAGCCAGAACTTATAGTTCCAAATTGCAAAATCCAGTCCAACTATTGTGTGTTTATTCAGCCTCATCCCCACCTTTTCCTGTCTATTTTTATACAACGGAAAACGTCAGTACTTTTTAGTACCTCTATGTGACGGAAATTGGAAAATTTCAAAAATTTGGAATTCTTGCTCGAATTTCGACGAAAATGACGTAGAGCAAAATTTCATCGGTGATTTGGAGATTAACTGACTACCTACACAATCGCGATCTCGTAGGCAAATACTACTCTATAGAAATACGCGCAGGTGATTGCATACTTTCCAGGCTTTATTGAAAAAAGAAACACGCGTGGTATGAAAGAAACATTTCCGGACCTTTTGTGGAATTTCCTGACTTTTTCAATTTTTCCGGATTGCCCTTAAAAAAGCAGTATTATTTCCGGAAATTCCGGACTTGTAGACACCATATTCAGGGGTTAGTCATGACTCGAAATCTTGCAGCTTTTGAGCGGGTCCCCCTACCTGACATCAATGAGTTTCTCAATCTCATAATAGCGCTCGTTAATAGTATTTAATATGGCATTTCCAGAAATCCGGAGGAAAAAAAAAGTTGAATCAGTTTTGTAAACTTTTTTGGATTACTTATTCACGCGTAGCAAAATAGACAAGAAGACGATCAGATGGACACTGAAATAATTTTTCTTGAGATATTATTTTGAATTGATGAAGTGTCGTTTCTGGTCGATAAAATTTGGTTTCTTTTTCTTTTTTTAGTTAAGCCCGTGCAGATTTAACTTAGAGTCAGTTATCTTTGGCTAAAGAAACGTTGTTTTCTTTTCGTTTTTTTAAACTTAAACTTAACGATAACAAAATGACGCTAACTCAAAAGAACTGATTTTGAAAGAAAAACAAATTTTGTCGACAAGAAACGACGCACAAGTCAAAATAATATCTCAAGAAAAATTTGTTTCAGTGAAAATTTCCGTTTGTGAAGTAATTGTAAGTCTCTTACACCACTTAAGTCTCTTAAGTCACTACCGTTACTCTAGTTTTAGAAGGTTTCTGATTGCATCTGATCAGCATCCTTATTCTAAAATTGTCTGGAAACTCCCCGAAGTGGAGCGAAAAAGTAGTTTGTTAACCTAAATTATTTCACGAAGCTTTACGTCAATAGAGTTATTTTCAATGTAATCGAGTCAAAATTTCAAGAAGGTATCATCGAGTGAAACTTGTCAAAGTCAAGTTGAAGAATGGTTGAAAGAAGAAATGAGCAAATTGTCAAGGTCATTACCCAAGACCCTGGCTGCTACTGAGCACAGCCCCTAGTGAGTGTCCGCACCCTTAACAATCCCATCGATGCAGTAAAAAAAACCCTTCTTGGGTCTAAAATTGAACAGTATTGGTGTAACGGGCTCAAGTGAAGATTAATACCAACTATTGCCCAAAGAATAGTACAAATTTCGAGAAAAGATTTCTAGAAATGGCTCGTGTAGCAAACGAAATTGCAGTAAGCCAAAGAGCTTAATGTCAAGATGAGCTGAACTTTTCTATTTAAGTATGCTGGAATATAAAACTGAAATATAATCCAATTACATGTAATATTGTCTTCAACAGGAAAGAGTTAAAACCATATTTATTTATTTACGTAAAGGTTATTTATAATACCTCAGAAGTGCGACGAAAAATCACGAAGGGGCCTTCATTCCTGATATTTCAGCAACGCTGAAGGATGAACACAAACTGTCACAGTCTCTGATAACTCGGATAATTTAGAATAAGCTTAATGAAAGGAAAATTGTAGGTCTCAATGGATTCTTAAAAGGATGTTATTTCAAAGGTTTTTGTAATGAAAGGGGCCGGAATTAAGATAATGTTTATTACCTGTATTAATGGCGTGAATATTGCTTTTCTTATTGCTTCTTGCGAATAGAGTAATCACTTTGTTATCACACTAATTCTGAGCCTCACGAGGTAAACAGAGGTAAAAATCATCAACAAAGATGTCACTAAAAACTTTTTCACTAGGATTTTTAAAAATGTATCAAACGAGCGCTAAAAAACAATTGGAAACAAATTCATCCAGTCGAAAAATTTAAAATTTCAGTCCACCATAAAACTTTATTCCAAATGAGAATTCCACAAGTACTGGAGTTTGACGAGAGTGAATCACAAACAAGACGAACACCACACAAAAATAGGAAAATTATCCGTGGGTACACACCTAATCTTCAATGAAATTCGCCGAACCAACAGTTCGTGCTATCTTCGCACTGTCAATAGCAAAATTATGTATGTAGTTAAACCGCAAGGGGCACTGTACTAGAGCAATTCGCACCACGCTTCACTGTACCCTCATCAAATTACTCCGACTCAAAATTTAGAAATCCTCGATTATTGCCGAGAAATCCTCGATTTTTGCCAAAAAAATTGCTCCGAGCCCAGCTAAGGGTTCGAAAAACCTAGCCTAAAATTTTTGCACTAATTCGGCTCGGCAAAATTCGGCCACAGACATCCACAACCGTTCCCTGAAACTTTGGAGAGGGGGCAAACTGAAGATTCCGGAACTGAGGGTCGACGCGACGACTATCGGTCCGTTGAACTCGGCAAATCGCGCAAAAATCTACCGAAATTAATTCGGCAAAAATTCGCAATCTGCTCGGCGGGAAGAGGAGACTGCGATGAGCGCTAGTACCCCACGCGACGGCGTTAGCAAGTAGCGGCCTCGACTGAGAAGCTCGCGAGTCGCAGCCCAGCTCGGGAGCCGATTGAAAACCCCCCCTCCCCTCTCCCCGTACCCCGTTCGCCCCTCCCGCCCGTTGCAAGGCCCCCCTCCACCCGCCCCGGAGCATCGTTAATTGACATTATTTATCCTTTTATTTTTGGCTCTTGTTAATGCTGTTTCCTTATTTTAAAATTTAACGTCTATCGAGGATGGGATACGGCGGGATCTCCGGGGGTTGGGGAATGCCGTTGTTTTTCCGAATGAAATCGATACTTGATGTGCAACCCAGACTGGTGCATATTGCCCGTATTCATAGTAACAGGAAGAACAGGAGTTGAGTTCACCTTCACTGGAAAAAAAAAACACATCGGATCTAGAGTCCAGACTCTTAAAAGCATCGACAAGAAAAAGTACTCTTGATTCAATCAGAATCTAGCTTAAATCAAGAACCAAGCCTCTTGATTTAAGCGGATTTCGTTTTGATTCAAGCAAAAATCCGATTGAATGAAGAGTATTTTTCTTGTCAATGTTTTCAAGAGTCTGGACTCTAGATCCAATGTGTGTGTTTTTTTTTTTTTTTTTTTTTTTTTTTTTTTTCCAGTGTTCGTATGATTTTCAACTCGTCAAAAATGTGGTGTTTTAGTAATTGTGAGCTTTTTCTGGTGTAAATCTCTAATACTGACAGGGAAATTGCGAGTCTTCAGAGTGCTGTTTGTAAAAAAATTGTTCTCTAATGAAATTTGCCCACTCATCTACCAGGAGAAAATTCTCATTCGGTGAGGGACAAAAGATATTTTGGAGCCATTCGGGTATTACGTAAGCCACTTGGAGAGGCAGGGGTCTAGGCATGGCTTACGGGGTCCTAAGAGGGGGGCGGGCAGAATCATGCCCAGGTTTACGTAAGTTTCCCCTGTAAAATAATTATAATAATAATAATAAAAAATTGATGGAAATAATTGTTTTATAATGAAATTTCCTCTTAAAGACACCCATTGAAGTTGGCTTTGTGACGTGATAAACGTCAACATTTGAAAATGTAGCCAAAAAATTATTGTCCGACAGGGCCGGATTAAGGGAGTGGCCACATGGGCCCATGGCGGCCAATTTTGCATTTTTTTTAAATGTAGGTATAAAAAAAATCGGATTCAGAAAATAAATTATCAATGAGAAAAGGGGACCAAAACTCTCTTTCCTGAGAGTATAGTAATTTCTAATTTGGTCGTTTTTCGGTGATACAAGAGACAGCATCTTTAATTATTCGAGTTAAGAGAGGCGAGCTAAACACACAATTTGGCCTGGAGCTCAGCGCAAAGTGGAATGATGACGAGGACTTGAGATGAAAAGGACAAGCCCTCGGCACGGCGGTCGACATGTAACACATATTAGCGCCTACAAGACTGCATGAATACTTCACTCATTGCGTCAAACACAGTGCGGTCGGCGTGAAACGCATAGCGCCTACAAGACTGCAGGAATACTTCACGCATTGCGCCAAACACAGTGAGATCAGCCCGGCGCAGCGGCGGAAGTTCAACCACATTTATGTTTGTTCTTTATAATTTTTTGGTTCATTTCTTCTAAATGGAGGACCTTGTCCACACAGAGATATGTTTATGGAACTTAACTTTCGCGCAAAGTTCCGTGAAATTTTGCTAGTAGTGTTTACAGGGCTTTCGTAAAAAGTATATCCGACACGAGTAAACACGCGTCTTATGCACCCCTCCCCCTCCGGCACATTCACTTGTTGGTTTTTATTGATGTTTCAGAATGAGAAGGGGGCGGCAAAATACAGGCGGCCCATGGGCGGCAAGTAGGTAAATCCGGCCCTGATGTCCGACCGCTTTTACTTGCTCGTTTCACTGTAAGGTGGTTCAATAATGGCTCCGAAAAACTAATAATGAATTCCTGAGAACATAAAGAAAATGGCTAATGTATAAATTTTGTAAATCACAGTATTCGAAATAGAATATTAAATGTAACAAACGTGTATTTAAGAAATTAATTCAAGCCATACCATAATTAAATCCATACTTAGGATACTACAGAATTAAGGAAAACTTGAATAATTGTAACAAATTGTGAAAAGATACGTGAAAAATATGAAAGCAGGGTTCAGTCGCGCATCAAGTAAATTGCACAATGCAATAACGACTCTCTTACGACTTGAAATGCAATACATGACTGAGAGATATCATAATGGATAGGGAACCCCTTGAAGCGGAAGTTCGTCATTCTTACGCTGAACCGTATCTCCACAACGATATTCCTCGGGGCAAGCGGATTGTGCAGATTTCGAGGTGAGGAGGCGATGTCAAATTGACTGCGTAAAAGGGCGCGGGGAGTGTGTAAAAAATGACTTCATGTAGACAAAGGAAAAAAAGGCGAGCCTCATTCCCGGAGCATTTAGACGTAATTCCTACTTTACCCACGCGGTTCGGGACAAGATAAAATTGAGAGGGCCGGAAATTCAGGGACCCTCCGCGGGACGAGAGAACGGGGCTTAAAGTTCAAAGTTAAAATAATGCGTTTAAAGGGCCGTGGAATTGTTTTGCGGCCTCTTCGGGCGAGGTGAAAAACGTGAGGGGAACTTTCAGCCGGGCGCGGGGGTGAAGAATGTTATATTAACCACCGCGCACTGCCGCTTGGCCGTAGCGTCCCCTCTGTGATCGCTTAAAGGTGTCTTAAAACCCCCTAAACCCTCCTCCTCCGACGCCTCTTCCTATCCTGAGGTAAACGGCGGAGGTTGGATAAACGAATTTCTCCTGTGTTTGAATCCTCTTTTTGGGTGTGCGGAGGCACGTTTCGCCTCTTCGTGCGCTTCGAGGAAACGCATTTTGGAGAATTTTTCGGATTTTCGATTCAATTCACTGGTAAGGGAAAGGAATCTCTTGACAACTACGTATCTGTACCAAAAGTGGAAACACATGCAGCCAATGTAGGAGATGTGAGAGCGTATGATTTTGTGATTTAAACAGTATTTCATTGAGCAACCTTGATTAAATCAAGAGGATAATCTAACGATTTCAACTTAGATTAGCCTCACTGCCTTTCATTTCTCTTGTGTTCAATATATTTAACCCTGTATGACATAGTGTTACATATTCGTAACTATACATTTTTTATTTTTTCAAATATAAAACTATTTCTATGTGGATGTATGTTGCAAATTTTTTCAATGTTTTTTTAAGTTGAAAGAATGATTATCAACATTTTGAAATTTTGAGGAAAAATGTAAGACTCTTCGTTGTTTTTACGAAAGCTACAGTACAGATTTGTGTCCCACAGAATCCAAAACCCAAAATTTATTCAGAGGGTTAAAATAGAACTAAACTGCTTGACGTATCTATACTTTCTGTGACTTTACCTCAGATTACAAAAAATATTTGCACGATATTTCAAATTTCAGTGTTACGGAGCTTTTTAGTTAGTTTGCAGTCATATAAATAGATTGTATAAAATTATACGAGGTGGTGAGCAGAGACGAGTTATTCCATAAAACCTTGTCAATTATAAATGAATGATTTCTATTGTTACTCAGGAGTCTGCGGAGTGTAATATCCATGTAAAAATATTTGCGCCCTCAATATGAATCAACGCATCATTCGTTACACGCAGTCGCGACAATGGCCACATGATACACTATTGACAGGAGAATAACTTGAGAAACTATGTGTAGGCATATCGTGACGTTGGAATAATACGATTCTCGACTTTGGCGGGTCAAGATTTCCCCTCTTATAATATATATTTTTAATGATCAAACTAGGTTGAATTCGATCTCTGATATTTTTGCATGATATCACTACGAGGATACTTTTTAATGGTGAGGCAGAATCTTGCAAAATTCACGGATTAAAAAATCACGGTCTCGATACATCATTAAACATTGATATCGACGGTGAAAGTCGGCAATCACATAACTCGTTTGCGGTGTCTGAAAATCTCCGCCTCTACGTCATTTTTTTAAAGGAGAACAAATTGATATTATGTCTTGAAGTTTTTGCAGAATTTTCTTCGCATTGAGAAGAAAAATCATGACAGTTTTAAAGAACTGCCGTTGAGTAGTTTTCCATTTAAAAAATAAAGTATGACAGGAAGTCTGCGACGTCGCAAACCGAGTTATGTGATTGCCGACTTTCACCGTCGATATGCATTCGTCATGCATTTTGAACATCCGATGTAAGTCTTATCGTCTTACTGTGGACACGTGCTGTCATTGAAATTTCACACCACAGTTGACATTTTCTGACCAGCGTGTGGCACAGTCGCAGGAAATTAGCACTTACAAAGTTTACGTTGGAATCAACTATTGAGCAGCTTTCACTCTGTATTTACATAGGCGGATCCAGGTGAGGGAGGGGGAGTGTGCAGATGGAGGGTCTGGAAGGTTTCCAGAAAATTTTCAAAATTTTAAAGCATCTAATATGCAGTTTGAGTCATTCTCGTCATGAAAAATTGCCAAATACAAGCGTCCTTTCTTCTTCTGTCCTTCGTTCCTTCCTTTCTTTTCATTTTTATCTCCTTTTTTCAGGCAAACGGGGGAGGGGGGCATACGCCCCCCGTTGGATCTGCCTACGCTTAGTCATAACTTTTTTTAAGGGCTAATAAACCCCGGAGGAAATTCAATCCGGATGTAATTACGAGATTTCTATCCGGGTGAAAAAGCAGAGGTCTGGTAACCACCAACATTTTATCCAGCGTCAAAATAGAATATTGCTATGGAATCGATCTCCAGATTAATAATGTTTTTCAATTAATATATGTTAATTGCATCAAAGAGTTTGAAAACCGAAAATGAGCGCATTTACTTCGTTGTATCGTTGGCCCCATAGATCACATCCGTGTGTGTCCAAATTTAAATGCAGTTTATCAAAAAACCGAAGGCAGCAAACACGCTGGACATAACGCGAGTTTCCACGTTTCTATTCGAGCATGTTTCCAGACACAAAACCGAACAAGAGTATTGTTTGATGAACCTTAGAATTCAAGCGTTTCGATTGGGCTCAGAGCTCATTGGAAAACACACTTGTTGAGTTTTAACATGGTCAAATTCATATGCTTGGTCACGGTCGAGCAAAAGGGTATAAAATACACACGTGATTAAATACGAGCTGTTGCCTGTCACAGGGTAGCATATTATGCAGCGAAATTGTTTATTCCTTTGATCTCGGACCAGGGAAAAATAGGGAAGTTTCCAGTGGAATCAGTTCTTCCGGCCCTTTTGTGCATCTCGATGAAACTCGGATGTGATACATCGCGTTACGGTGCCGCGTCGTAAATGTTAACGCTGGAGGAAATTCAGGAGGTGGTGGTCAGTTAGGGTTGCGCTCACTGACGTCACAAAAACCTGAAAATAGAGCTGCATTTGGGCACATGGGATACAGAGACGACATATTTTTAGAGATCCCGCACACAGTAAAAACAAGCAGTGAACTCCAACACAATGTGTTGATAAGGCGCGTCATTAACTCGCACATATCAACCCCTTTAGTTTTCATTTACAGAGATTTCAAAATAGGCAAACAGCATAAAAAGAGAATTCACGATCCAACACTGCGAGGTCAAAGACGCACCTTGACGAGACCGTGTATTGTGAAAGTAGAAAGCTATTCGATCGAATTTAAGTTTTTTGATCTGCCTCAAGCAAAATCTTATCAGATTCTTGAAGAAAAGTGCTACGGAATAATTTAAGCGAAGAAAGGAAAAATTCTGTCGAACTCCTAGAAGATAAAGTCGATTTAAAGGTATTTTGGGGCTAAAATACCCAAATCACCGGTAGTAAAAATCCCGTTATATTATTGAAAAGAAATTGACTCGATATAAATGCAATTGCATTAAATACGTCTTGATTTTGTTATTTTAAACGTCTTTCCATGCAAAGAAGTTCAACCATGTCGTTGCTTTATTCATTCATGAATTGAAAGTAAGCAATCTACATCCCGAAAATCTACTGATTTGCCGTAAAAAATTGCAGAAACTTGATATACCAGGTCGATGCACCCACTCGTTGAATTTACCAACCAATTTTGTGAGTGCAAATGTGTAAGAATCAATATGCTATAGTCATTTTGGGTGCATTTATTTTTCATGAAACAATAATAATTTCAATCCCGAAAAACCATCAATTTTCCGTATAAAATCGAAAAAATCAAAATATGTCAACTCCCCGACGTGAAAATTAGATTCTACGTATGTAAAATGTAAATACTTATGTATCGATATGCTGAACAGAACTATGTGTGGACAGTCAGAAGCCCGCGGCAACATTAATTCAACAGAAAAACTGTAAAAATTAGATAGGATTTTAGCCGCTTTGCCCGCCTCTCCTCGCTACTTACAACAAACCGTTCTTATACTCATCTCAAAATTTTTCTCAGAGCTTTGGGTTATTATCAGCTTCCATTTAAACTCCGGTTCGATGGCCGAATCGGCTGCCAAAAAAGCAAGCCACTGTTGAGGGGTTCTATGAGAAATTCGTGATATTATCGGCTCTCAGGAAATCACCCCATGGCTAAAATTGGTGGTATAAATGTTTAAGTGCTTAAAATAATCGTATTCAAGAAACTAAGGAATTAAACTATGGAGTCAATTTCTTTTTAATAATATAACGAATTTACTACCGGTGATTTAGCTATTATAGCCCCAGAATACTTTTAAAGCGCCTTTGCGTTCCAGAATCTCGACGGAAATTTTTTTTTTTTTTTTTTTTGCTTAAACGATTCAAGAAACATTGTAGTTAAAAATATAAAGATTTTTCGATTTGGACGTATGAAAAATGTTTAACTCGTTCAGGCACACCGTGTATTGTATGGAGTACTGCTGTTATTCGACCGTTGTCTTCAGGTCAAAATTCTTACAAAGAAGCCCCTTGCAAGAGGCAAATTTTTTGTAATTTCTCCCAGTTTTTTCAGCGTTAGGTATATAAATGAATTGTTTGTCAAATTTTGAGGTCAATTATATTTAATTGTAATTTATACTTTCTTTTTTTCCCCTTCATTTTATTTTTCGTATCGAGGAGTCGAGGTTTTGTTGATTTCTTCGGATTTCGATTACTGTAACTTCTCTTCTATTCGGCCGATTTTTATGAATGAGGTCTCTTTTTATTTGTGTTTTAACGGAGAGTAAGGAAAAAATTGCTAAATACACGCGAAACAATTTTTTTTGAAAATTGGATGAATCCTAGCGTGACGGTGAAATGGTTAATGAAGCGTGAGTAATTGGGGTACGGGTATCGGCCGCGTTGGGACCCAAGGCCCATTGTTCTTCGTGACGCCGCGCCGACGCAGTGATCAGGAGCGTGGGGACGAGAGGGCTTAGTGGACTCCTGTATGAGCCACGTTTAGCAAATGGTCTAATGAGTCTCGAGGCTCATCACAGATTGCACTTACCACTATCCTGGTGGCCCCGGCTATCAGAGCAAGGAGTACCAACTTTTGAAAAGGATAACAGTGTTGTGGAGATATGTCAAAGCAACGTTGTGAACAAAACGGAGTGAGTGAAATTCTCATTCAAGGAGTGCCGAACTGGTCAGCCATCCTCGAATCAGTTCGCTTGCTTCCGCTTATATATGCATATTTTAAATCAGCGCGCCCCATTCTAAGGTTTTTTTAAAAAAAACCAAGAAACGTAGACTCTTGGTATTCATTACACATAAACTAGCGAGCCCCAGAATGAGAAACAAATTTTAATCATTATTATTGACGGATTAGTAAACTTTTTACACGCTTTGGAAAATCTCAGAAGTTCGCGGTAGTCACTTTTCGGTAAGGAACTAGGGGACTCGGTTATTGTATCGAGGGGGGGGTCGAAACGATCGCAAAGGCGGTATACTACGTATACGCGCCAAAAAAGAAATCGATGTTTTGTGTTAATATGATAAGTGGAACACACAGTAATCTAAACGTGTGATTGATACACCCAAAAAACAGGATGCTAATTTTACATTCTGGATGTAAAAAAGTGTGCGACAACTCTCTGTGGTCAGCGCGAGAAGAAGAAACTATGTATCACGCAAACCCTATAAAGGTACATGATACTTTACTTTTTTAGGACGTCCGTCTAGCCCTGGGGCCTAAGGGATAGGGTTTCTAGTGATCATGACTCCTGTATTCTCTCTATGTGTCAATACTGCATGCGCTGCGTCCGGGATTTCCGTGCGATATCCCTTGTGAGACCACTGTGGCGTAGCCAGCACACACTCACTGCTGTGATAAGGAATAACGCCATACGAGCATTCAAGAGATGCCCAAATTTTTCCCGACAAAATGTTTCCTACAAAAAAAGTTTTGCGTTTCTCTCCTTGAAATTTTCACATATTTTAGATTAAATTGCAAAAAATCGTTTGAGAGATTCGAAGCAACATATTCAGAATTTTTGTAGTAATTTCGTTTTATATCGAAGGAAATATGACAGCGTCTGAAAGCTCATACGGCCTTTTTCCGTAAGACGGCAGTACTGCCGTGTCAAGGAAGAACGCCGTATGAACATCCGAGAGTTGCCAAATTGCTTCGAATAAAACATGTTTTTTTGAGAACGATAATGCACATTTTTCTTTGAAATTTTCAGGCATTTTCAACAAAATTGCGAGCAAAATTGTCTGAAAAAATTAAAAGGAAAAAATTCACGATTATCCCAGGAAATTAGGCTTTTATTGAAGGAAATATGGCAACGTCTGAAGGCTCATACGGTGTTTTTCCTCAGGACGACAGCACGGCTCACACACACAAACGCACCCGCCCGCACGTCTGTCGCCCGTCGTGTCCTCCGGGAACTTGTTAAGCCTTAGTTACGCGCACTGCTCTGACAAAGCCGTAAATAATTGTAAGAACAAGGTTGCTGCAAGGCTTCGCCACCCTCAGTTTTTCCGAATGTGTGTCAGGCCCGACTGTAAAACAAACTACGACCAGCCGGGGCAGGAATTTGGAATGGACTTCACGACGAGATTAGCACCTAAGCACCCAAATTGGGATTCCCTGCAGAGCGCAGCGGCTGGTATGTCCCTGCTGCTCTGTCACGGAAAAGAGCCGTAAGTAGAGTCTGGAATAAACCTCCAGACACTTAAGAGCATGTGTTAATCATGGCTCATACGGAAATTCACTAACGGCTCTCTTATGTACGGCAACCCGGGGGAAAGAGTGAGGGAGCTTAAAGCCTCCACGGTATACGGAGCGTTTACTCCTCTGTACCAAACTCAGTGGAAACGAGAATCCTCATCTTGAATTATTCCCTTGGTTCAGATATTGCCTCAAAATGTAACGCATTAATGATTTAAATAAGCCACAGCAGATAGACCTCTCTTGTGTAAATGCTGAGCGTGGAAATCACACCTTCCTTTCATACATTTATATCATCTGCTCAATAAAATTCAATAAAGCAAAAGATTGTTTAAACCTATCGACGGAGACCGCCTTCTTCAAGTTCGCCTTCAATTGGCCACGTAGGCAGCATGACGTACGGAGGAGCGCAAATAGTTATCTATTCGAAAATCGCATCTTTGACGTAGGGCGGATCTCAATTTCCACGTGAGCCCTGTTCTACGCTTAAATTCATGCTTTCGGGGGCTCACTTGATAATCGAGATATGAATAAATCACAAACTTGCCAGGAAACTTTTGGCTCTTTTTAAGCGGATTCGATCTAGAATATTCAATATTTCAGGGGGAAATATTCATTATTTCCCTAAAGAATAACTATTCTATCGGCAGAGATTTGGCACCATTCTAATTTATGTACAGCACACGGCGTTTTTGGCGATAGATTTAGAAACAATTCTCTCAAAAAAATCCGATGGGAATTGATCCATTTACCGCAGAGAGCTTTCATTGACTGCTCCCATTTTGTTTCCTTGAACAACGCGTCTTAATGAGGAGTGGTGTACATAAGAGACTGTTCCTGTTTCTCATTCCTAAAGAATTTTGCTAATCATCGATACGAATTTGTGACGTTTTTTGTACAACTTGGCAATTATGGGAATCGTTGTGTGGTACATTGTCACCTCCCCCTCTTTCCTAAGCGACCCACACCTGCCAGGCAACAAATAATCGGGCAGAAGTTGGAATTTACTTTATAATAAATGGTGATTAATGAGGGCGCGTCCAAGTTTCCTTGGTTGCGTCCCTTTAATATAAATGCCATTGTCCTTCCTCATTCATTTCCGTGGCCTCCTGAGCCGCTACTTGGCACCACTTAAACCTCTAACAGGGACCCATTCAAATCCATCTCCGTGCCTCGAAGTTGGCTTTTCACACGACTTTCTCCTCAAGGTAGAAAATTATGTTCTTCGTATTTGTTTTCGGCTATGAATAAAAAATTTCCCGAAAGAGTAATAATAGTGTTAGGTATTTAGTGATAGTCAAAGTTAAAGCCCTATTAGCAACGAATTTTGCAGGGAAAAAAGGCAAACAATTAAAAACCCTTGTCAAAATGTACGTTTTTGGAGTCTCCATTTGATTATTTTTAGGTAAAATGTATGAGATGTATTGAATCAAAAAGACTGTTAAAAACTGTCATTTATTTCGGTGATTTGTTTTACTACTTTATATGCTTCAAAACAACTCTTACAACATTAGATTTTTAAAAGTTTACCCACGTGAACTTTACTCGAAAAAACTTGATTAAAAAACGGTGGTCCACTTAATTCGATTTTAACAATTTTTTTACATATTTTGGTTTCCTGGGCGAGGAGGGAGATAAAACCACCCCGTAACGTCCTAGGATTTGTGTTTTATTGTTTTTCAGCGTTGGTCATCCGTTTTTCTTGTTTTTTAGTAAAATTATTCGGGCCAATTTCTTGCATTTTTGTCACGTGCAATTGGATTGCATTTTGCAAAAAGGAAGCAGAAGCATTGCAATGGTGCTAAGATTGTGCAACACCACCCTTTGCAATAAAATTACTGAAATCATGAAAAAATATGAAATTTACATGATAATTTTTGTCTTAAATTTACAGTTTTCAGCGAGTAAAATAGAAACTGTTAATAGATAATCAAGTTTTCCTTCCAATACCGAAGAAGATGCACAATTTTAGCAACATTGCAATGCTTCTAGTTCCTTTTTGCAAAATGCAATCCAATTATGAGCTGTTATAACAATTTGATCTATAGCACCCGAATATTTTGGACACGTGGTGATGATAGGTGAGCGGAAATAATGGCCTCACTCAGGACCCGGCACGTTCCAATTTAATAAACGAGAACTTCATGGAAAGCTGATAGTTGGGCGTCTTTTACCAACTTCATTTATCTTTATTAGTTTCGGAGAGGAAAAGATACATATACTTACTTTACGAGCGCCCCTTGTGCTTTTATTCTCACCCTGTTTAGCGGTCCATTAACATCGCGACAAGGGTTCGGAACGGAGAGTGGCTCATCCACATCCAGATGGGAAACCGCCGAGGGACGGAGGGGGAGGGCCCGTGGGGGATCGGGGTAAGTTGTAGAAATTGGCAAAATGCCCCGAGTTGCATCTTCAGCTAGATTAATGGGCCAAAGAACTGGAGAACTAAGAGATACGGACCCAATGGCAGAGAAATAGTCATTTTTCTCGGCGAAGAAAAAAGAAATCGGGGCATAGCCTCCTTCAGATATGTTTCTGTGACCGAGCCGGAGCAATCTCCCCTCCCCCTTTTCACCTCCCCCCTTCCCGCCCCAGAAAACCCGCCCGAGGTTGCCAAATTTTGCTGGAGGATTCGAATTTTTTATACGGGGTGTCTCAGAGTTAAACGGCCAGGTTACAGCCGCGTTTTCTACACCTAAGAAAAACGATGCTGATTGAACATTCTGTATGTAAAAATACATGCGAAAACTCACAAGATGCTGAATTAACCACCACAGCGCAGTTGATTTTACATCTTGATATTGTTACAGTAACTGCTATAATTGTTAATTCAACGTTTTGTAAGTTGTCGCACACTTTTTTACATGCAGAATGTTAAATCAACATCCTTTTTTTCGGTGAACAAGGTCAAAATGAGACTTTTTGCTTTTATAAAGTTTGTTTCCCGTTCCTTCTCGAAAGAAAAACTCCGGTAAGAACCACAACCCCTCAATTTTTCGGAAAATTATCGTTTTTTGAAAGTTCGGTAACATTTAAGGACAAAAACTCATTATAAATACCCAACCTCTAAAATTTTTATCGCTGAAAAAAAATGTCAAAATGCCAAGATCGATAAGGGTCCCTCTGGGAGTCTTGAATTTTGCAGGATGAAAAATCCGCGATTTTTTGGCAAATGAAAGTCCTGATTTTAGGGTATCGTTGCATCGAGCCTTGGAAATCTTAATCTTGGCCTTAATCTTTGGAAACTGGTTTGAAGACTTTTTCTTTCGCTGTATATTAGTTCGCAAGAGATTCACGTTTGAATGGCCAAAAACACCAGTTTTTTTACCTTGAATATTCAAGACCCCTTTAAGCCCCCGATAATCCCCCTTTAACTTGATACTTGGATATTTGGATTCCATTTTACGATTGGGATTCACGATCTCAGGCTCGGTTTAGAAACTACGTATGTTCAATTTGTTATCGTGTGCACATACGAGTTTTTACAGATGAGCCAGGAATTTTAGGTCCTCCACTTGCAAAAAAAAGTCCATTTGTAAAGCCATGGATGTATTTTGCGATAAAAATTACGGATTTTAGCCATTTTTCATGAGTTACATGAGTCCATTACAGACGAAAAATTCCAGGAAAAACTGACGATTCTCCCAAAAATTTGGAGGGTCGTTCCTACAACCGGAGCCACTTTTGGAAAAAAATCATATTAAAAAAAACTTATTTTGACCGATAAAAATGAGCAGGTATAGTCTAGGTATTTAACTCTGAGAGCCTCTGCCAATTGAGGTGTTGGGTGCAGAAAGGGCATTTCTTTGTTGGGGTGTTTCAGTATCTCCTCTGCTAATGTATTATTAGAGGGGAAACTATTGGGTGGATTTTCTAAAATTCTTAGTTTCCAGAATTGTAAAGTAATGAAGAAAATTCAGTAAAAGTTTTAACGGATTCTATGCATTTACGTTTACGGAAATCCTGAGACACCGCAACCAAGAAATAATGCTCTTTCTCTCCGCACCCAGCGTTTCAATTGTTTTCAGAGATAGTGACATCTTTTGAGCATCGCTGCGCTGCCGTGATAGCGAAGAGAGCAGTAAGTGCAAATGTGAAGTTTCGAGAAAATGGGCTCAAAAGCGTCTGAGCGGAAACTTTTATCGAAAGAAGCCTCCGTTTCCTGTCCAATTCCCACCAACCATCCGAAAGACTCTTAGAAATCGTTTGAATGATTAAAACTCGACCGATTTTATTTCAATTAAATAAAAAGGGTATTATTCGTTTTTATGTTAGGTTAGTTTTAGGCAAGACAGCCGTAAGTGTTGTCCTCTGCATGCTTTTATGGTTGAGTTTTGGACGCACAACAGACACATTTTCAAGTTAGAAATTGGTAGAAGAGGGTGGCATTGCACATGAAAGCACTGTTTTAATTGGCTCTCTGGAGGAATAATGTCACGTGCTGCCGTTTTGCCTAAAACTACGTCATTTTTTGCGCACTTACGACTTTCTCATATCTAGTTTTCATACAATTAAGATGAATTTTGCCGTTTTAGCTATTCCAGTGATTCCATCTAAAAGAGATCAGACGAATTTTGAAGGAAACTTGATTTCGAAATTTTGAAACTTACTCTGCCTTGCAAAGGAAGAACGCCGCTTGCACATTCAGGCGTTACCAACTTTCCTTCGATAAAAACCGAATTTACCGGGAAAGTTGTGAATGCTTTTCTTCAAAATTTTCAGACATTTGTTTACTCAATATGATCTAAAATATATGAAAATTTCAAGGAAAAATGTGTGTAACTTTCCTCAAAAATAAGTATTTCCTTGGAGGAAACTAGGTAACTCTCGAATGTTCATACGGCGTTCTTTCCTAAACACGGCAGTGCTGCTCTCTTTGCCATCAGGGCAGTGTGAATGGGAGCCCCTGTGTTTATTTCCAGGGGGAAATCGCTGATTTTCAGCACAATCGGGTGACCGTGGCCATGCTCTAACGAGCTTTCATTGCTCCCCAGAACGCTGACGATTCAACTTTAGGAGGAAGCGACTTTCCTGTTGACCGGAGTTCGCCGTCTGCGGCCGCGTCTTCGCCGGACCCGGCTCGGTGACGGCGGGACCCGATTAACTTCGTTTTCGTTTTCTACCACATCATAGAGCCACTTGAGGGAAATAAGCTCTCGTAAGCGTATACTTGAACCGCATAGAATTACGTCCAGGATTCCGTGCTTTTTCGAACTTTCGTTAAACAGCAAAAACTACCCTATTTGTATATCGATGGACATGCAGAGCTTAAGAAGTTATGAGCCTCCGGAAAAACGGTCGAGGTAAGTAGCAACTTTGAAAAAGAGGGTTCAATTATTTCGACCGAGCTGTAGGTATTCTGTAGTAACTTATTATTGTACCACACAGGAAATCTATTGCGGGGAAAAAAACTTTGTGCGGAAGACCCGAAGTTCAGGTCTTGTGGATCTCTGAATTCGGATCGCCAATGTGTATGCCTCTTTGCACGACACATTTTCTGATAAAATAGGTAATTGGAGAGATTATTACTTAAGGCATCATGACTGGAAAATTCACTGGAATCTCTCTTGCAATCAAGCCAGGGTGTTTCCATGTGATCTTTAATCATGAAGTTATAACTTTCTAATGTTTCTGATGCTCTGGTGTCTCTGCGTTCGTCATAGGAAAGTAAAGGTATGCTTTTTCAAACATTAACAACATTAAAACTGATAATAAGTGCGTATGAAGTGCATTACAGCTACGCTACGGAAACGAAACCATACCCTTAAAAATCGAACTCACTCCGAGGCGAGATGAGGTGGGCTCGATAATAACCTGAAGACAAAATTTTATATGGCAAATTGGCAAATTATACAAATATGGCTAACAAAATCCTTTTTATAGATTTGCCATATCTACTATACTTTCTAAAAAAATAAAATATAGAAAATGACTTTTGGCACTCTTGCACGAAGTTTGTATCAACACCAAGGAATTTAGAAGTACCAATGAGTTGGTGCCAATACCCATTTGGGGTAGGTGGGTCGACATCGTCTAACTCTTTTCTTTTTCAGTGAACATAAGTAGCAACGCAAGTAATGTCTCAAGGTTAACACTTTCAATGACATGAACTTTAGTTAGACAAATTTAGTTTTCTCGCTCTGGTTGCAAATAGTTGCGGTAAAACAAACAGTTATACATGAATAAGTAAGTTTAGTTACGGAAGGTTGCAGAGTCAGAACAGTGCTTGCGTGGAGGTGACCTCGGTCCGATTTCGTACAATTATTTGTTCGCTGTACAACTACATGGCTAATGGAGCTCGCGTCAACCAGTGCACAACACATCTATGCACATTCGCATCCGTCTATGACAACCGAAATGAACTTAACTATGACGATATTTGTGATATTTTTTGTTCGTTTGTCGTCCGCAAACATCCCGCTAGTCAGCGTTGTCAGATTACTGAAGGGTCGAGACAAAAAGAGTTTCAACTCTTAAAATTGAATATTAATCGGAGTGTATAGTTCTATTCAGTGGGGAAGCACTCTCTTCGCAGCTTAATCTATAAAACCACAAACTAGCTCAATGATGCGAAACATGCATACTCTTCAATGCACAGAGGCTCGCCTAAACTTGAAGCTATGAAGAGCATGAAAACTTTCAATGTTCATTTTGTGCGCGATTCAGTAGAAGATAATGGAAGTCTTTTTCTATCTGCTAAGTGCATTCACTGATAAATGCAAAATCAAGTGCCTCAAAAGATGTGAAAATTAAAAGGAATGGAAGGAAATAAAAATGCGCGGGAAAAATTTAAGGTAATTTCAACGTTATCCCTGGCCGATTTGCACATATTTATGCTAAAAGCAACTATTTTACACTCAAACCTTACACACATAGTTCATTTTAGCATTAATACGTCCGTTTTGGCGTCGACCAGACGTGTCGTACCAACCAGAGACACGGTGGATTCAACCACATTTCTGGCTGACTCAACCAGACCTCCAGTTGAAGCAATTTCACATTTGGCAAGCGCCAAAACCAGCCAGGGATATAATTTAAATTACTCGAAGTTTGGGCCAAACAACTGTCCCTTCCTGATCGTGACGGGAATTAAGAATAAAATTGCATGAAAATTGGCACTATCATGTTCTTTTACTCGCCGAGCATATTCTTGATCTCAAAAGAACAAAATCTTATTTTAGAGGGTTACGGGAGGGAGGTTTGTATTTTTGAAAGGGGAATTTTTTTGAAAAACCTCACGAAACAACAGTGTTATTTTGACCCCAATAATATATTCCCAAAAATTCGCGTTTAACTTGGAAACGTCAATGATACTGCCACTTCTATCTATTTTGTTACATTTGTTTTTCTTGAAATTATTTTAATGCCATTTAACGACTCTTCCTTTATACGAGAAAGCGGCATCAATGTGAAATGGCAAACCGATGAGTAAATAGCTGCGGCAATCTGCAAATGCCATCCTCATTCCCCTTCAACCTCGTCAACCTTTCCCCCTTCCATCAAGTGCTTCCACCATGTGTGGCCTTTGCAACGAGCGTGAAGGTATGTAGGCATGACCGCAAGGTTACCACGTTGAGCGAATAAATTTGGTTGTTTTATAAGGGTTAAAAAGGAGGAAATTTCTCATTTTTCAGCAAAATTTGGCGATTAAGCATGACCGGCGCAGCGGTGCACAATAGAACAATTGCTATCGAGAAAAGTGAGGCATGAAATTTGTACACCGTAAAAGATTTTGGAGTGAAATTTTGTGCCGAAGTCTATACAGCGTCCGATTACCCCGAGTGATATGAATGCGGAGCCGAATCTATTTTCCTTGCGGAATGACTTACGCTATTACGGAGCGGAATCGACTCTTTTTGCGGAGTGTCATACGCATTTGTGGTGCTAAATTGACTTCGCATTCATATCACTTGGAAGTTTTGAGCGCTATATAGACTCTGGCACCGAATTTTACTCCTCGATTTTAAACAGTGTGACTAAAACTAAAGAAGATACTTGTTAGATCACAATTGAAAATTGTTTTCTGCGGAGAGAAAAGAGTGAAAGATACTAAACGTTTTGCTGTGATGGTTATTAAATCCACGAAGATTACAATTGAAGTCATTCTCCTTTTGCGCCTGACCAAAATTCCTGATACAACTATTTCAACTTCTGAGCCGCTTAAATTGTATCCATGGAGTTGAAGGCGAACTTGATTTCTCACTCCTGCTTTCAATTATTCATGTGCCAGTTATGTACTTGTATGCTATGTGCCTAGTGTTTTTGATTAAAAATATACTTTTCGTCTCATCCTGCGGGCTGATTGTTGAAATCGATAGACAAAGCAATAGGCGAAGAAGACATAGAGAGTGTGGAACAATCCTTATGGTTGAAATCGGTGGCTCCTGTAGACTAAGCGAGAAAATGATGGACTAACTATAGGGTCCCTAGTGGGTTGTCGTTCGTTAGTCTATCACATTACACCTTTGTCCATTACAACCAGCCGCTTCCACCGGAAGGATCTCTCCATATTCCTTTTGTCTTCTTTGTCTATAGCATTGTCTATCAATTTCAACATAAGCTCGCAGAGAGCGGTGTCGGATTTCCTCGCCTCACCCTTCTCTGTGTCTATATTCATTGGCGACGCTTCTGCATCCTTGGTGTTCGCATTCATTTGCGACGCATTTTCCATCCCTTGTGTCCGCGTTCCTTGCAACGCGTCCCTTGACCCTTAGATGATTTTGCGAATAAAATTAATTGAAAAAGAGAGGGAAAATATTCATAACTCTATCAGGAAATTTCGCTGAAAAAAAGAGGTGAAGTTGATTTAACATTCTCATGTAAAAAATGTGTGCGAGAACTTATAATATGCTACATTACCCGCTGCAGCAGTTACTTTGGCAATACCAAGATGTAAAACTAACTATCGTGGCAGGTAATTCAGCATTTTATACGTAAGTTCTCGCACACTTTCTTACATTCAGAATGTCATATCAAGTTCACTTTTTTCGGTGTTGTGTTTTGTCAAAGGAAACTTGGCAACACGGAAAAAAATTAAAAGTCGATTTAGCATTTTTTATATTGTTAAAAACATGTCCGACAAGTTTCAAATGCTGATTTTACATTTGGAGAAATGCTAACTTGATTACGCCCACTGTAAAGCGAACAAATTCAAATGTTGTGTTAGCACTTTTGTATTGTAAAATCAGCATTTGAAACTTGACGGGCTTTTTTTTTGACAATTTAGATGCTAAACCAGCATTTCATTTTTTTCCGTGAACGCCTTAAGGTTCATACGGCGTTTCGCCTTAGCACGGCAGTAATAGGCTCCTGGCTCTGATTCTGTTCCTCCCTCTAGACACGTCACCCAAACAGGATGTCCATTACACACTGTCCGAGTGTCCGCAGCCGAGTAATAATAATAAATATTATCCCATTCTGCTGCAATTGTTTCAAGTTTTTTCCCTCCTTTTTTCAATTGAATAATTAGATAGCGGCCCGCTGAAATGTTTTGAGCGGTGGTGGGCGAGGCAGAGAGGCCGCTACAAAGTCGCCCCAATAGCGGATCATGTATTTCGCAGCATCCAAGCGCCAGCAGCAGTCTGAATCGCATTAGGGAATGAATTCAACGCCACGTTGCCATGTTCTCAAATTAAATGTTGATTTTATACACGGTTTTGTGCTAATTTTTAAGCACTGTCTGGCAAACATGAATTCAACGCCCACATTCGCAGCCGCACATGGGATCAGGTTCCATCCCGACAAGCGATCGAGCACCATGATACAGACGTATTTGCGCTAAAAGGGATTATGTCCCAAGCAAATCCCTTGCACATATAACCTTTTGAGCATAAATGCGATCATAATAGTCGGGAGAGGAATTCCCTGCGGGGGATTTTGTTTAATTTCAGGATCAAATTGTTGATGCATGCCTCCTGCATTTCGGGCCGATCAGTTTCGGAGCCATAATTATGTTGCATCCTCGAGAAGATGAGCTGGATACAAGGTAAAGTAAAGGATCGCTGGGCGACCAAAAAAGCGTTTCATACCTTTACATGACTGCTTCGAGGCAATAATTTTTTTTTTTTTTTTTTTTTTTTTTTTTTTTTTTTTTTTTTTTTTTTTTAAAGGACGGTTTGAAATGCCTATATTTACCAAAATTTGACAAGTTAGAACCAGGACAGTCAGCGTCTAAGCCGAATGCCTGCCGTTACATTTCTATAACTATAAAAAATGGACCACTAGACAATGCAAAAATTTAAGCATTCTGATACTTGTTCCCTAACCAGAATTCACATGGTACACGATTTTCATTTAAAATTACTGAAGTTAACTCCTAACTGAACCGCGTTCAGCAGGCAGGAACCAAACAACATCAGCTATTGCCACATTCAACTAGGGAATTTAATTTTGTCTACAGAACGTTTGTGCAGATTTCTTTGGAAATTTTAAGGAATTAGCTTCTTGCTATGCAAAAAATTCACCGAAATTTTCACAAAAATCCGCACAACCGTTTTCATGTAAAAAAATAAAGTGCCGAAGTAAATCTGGCAATCGCTGATGTGGCTTAGTTCCTTTCTGTTTGACGTGGTCCAGCCATGATATTAACGTTTTTATTTTACATTGTATACAGGAGATTTGGATTGCCTCGTCATAAGAATTCAATTTTTGGAGGAGGTTTTTTTCAGTGGCGTGGCGTGAATTGCGATATATCGATTGTTATGCCATTTAAACCCATGGTAAAGAATCGATTATTAAGGTATTCGCTGCGAACACCCTGTCTATCGATCCTTTTCCATAGGTTTAAATGACATAACAATCGATATATCGCAATTCACGCCACGCCACTGGTTTTTTTAAGGAATTGCTGTGCACTTTTTTATGATTTATATTCATTGATTTACTGTACTTTCGAGGAGGGGGGGCAGGGTGGATATTCAGACCTGCAGGACGAATGCGTGGTGCGGAAGACTGGCAGATCTAAAATTCCGAATTCCCATGTAACGTAACTCATGAACAGCCCCTCAGGTGCCTCGTTAGTGCACCTAACGTTGACACCGATACCATTATGCTAATCGGATGAACTCGTCATTCCCCAGACGAAGGGACGTAACTCCATTGCGAGGTTGCAAAATCGATTCAAAAGTCTCTAATTCTTGCAAGGAAATCAGGCACTACGCAATTTTGAAAGTTTCTTTCAAAAACGCTGAGTCATTTTCAAATAAAAATAAAATTCGTGAGGATTTTTGAGACGGTTATATGGATTGCATTTTGCAAAAAGGAACCACTAGCATTGCAATGTTGCTGAGATTGTGCAACTTCTTTTGTCTTGGAGGAAAAACCCGATTATCCATTAATAGTTTCTATTTTACTCGCTAAAAACTGAGAATTTAAGACAAAAATTACCATATAAATTTCATAGTTTTCCACGATTTCCGCAATTTTATTGCAAAAGATGAAGTTGCACAATCTTAGCATCATTGCAATGCTAGTGGTTCCTTTTTGCAAAATGCAATCCATATGTCGTTACGTTCTTATCGTGCTAATTACCTCCGGGCGGATGATACAGATTTCTCGACAACGACTTTCTGTGGACAATTGAGAGAATATAATTCCAATTTAAATTTGACTCAACGTTTCAATGTTATGCAACAAAACTAATACAGAATGTTTGCTCGAATTTTGCTAATTTTTGCATTTAATTAGCGGAAAACCAATAAAAATATTCGGCCGAAACGTTGAACAGTTTTCTAGTAAAAATTAAATACGTGAAGAATGTTGCAACGTTGAAATATAGTTACATGCGAAGAAATGTTGCAACGTTGAAATATAGTTACATGTGAAGAAATGTTGCAACGTTGAAATGTAGTTACTTTCTTTGGATTGGAAAACGGATAATTTCCACCGGTCGGACGATCCGCATAGAATTCTCTTTTAGAGAGAGTTATGAAGCCTCGAGTCCTGGATGTCACAAATCGGCGGGAAAATTACGCTGTTTGTAACGTTTTTCATAATCTTCGGTCAACTAATTTCCGGATTCCTGTCTCTCCCGTTCAGTCTGTTCCCTGTTTTGCCCCTACTTCCCGGGTCCATTTCCGCCTATAATTTCTGCGAACGACGAAAGTGTAATCCTCTGACTGTTTGTGACATCCCTGAAGCCTGAAAACGAAAACCTAATCAGAACTAGACTCCACATGGAGTAACACACACTAAGAAAAAGTAACCGATATTTTGTGTTTAGTATGGAAAGTGGTGCATGATATCATCATGCCCGTCTCAAAACTACGTAAAAACATACCAAATAGTACGAAGTGCATTTTAAGAAAAATAAAAAGTCGAACGCCTTCAATTTTTTGAGTATGCAACACACGCTTCCATAGAGTACGAATAGTTGTATCCAGGAGTTTCATTAATGTCGCATTGCGCGTTCACTTTCCGAATTGGAGAGCCAAAGTTATGCCTGCATAGACGAAAGTTATGAAAGTGACGTCAGACAATATTTTGTCGCAGTCTAGAAATGCATAAACTTGTTCGGCCTGGGCACTACATCGACCAAATTTTTGGGGTAAATTGGCAAAATCTTTGGGCTGACAATTTACAACCTCGCTGAAAATCAGGTGCGAACCTTCCTCGCGTTGGTGATAGTCCAATGCGCTGGTCATTCATAAGTCGCAACCTCTGAGTGACATCGAGAGAAACAAGAGTGCAATAGTTCAACAACCACTTTTCTCATCCCCAAATGTCTGAGAGTAACCTGAGCAAGGGTTTGCTCACTTTAATTAAAAATATTTTCGATCAATCAAGTCCTTTCGGTTGATATGACCACATTATCTCGAAGTGACCCAAACTGCCGTGCCGAGAAATGCGCAGCGTATGAACCTTCAGCCGTTGCGATTTTCTTTGATAGTGCGCGAATCCTTAGGGAAACTTTGGAAAATTGTTCTTCTAATTTTTAAAAGAAATTTATCAGCAATTCTATTCAAAGTATGTCCAAATTTCAAGGTATATTCAGGTGGGGCCGTCCCTAATTTACATAACGCATTTTTTTCGGAATTTTTCACACCCTCCCCCCCCTGTAACGCCTTTGTAACGTAGGCTCCTATGTTTCGCGTGTAAAAACAAAATGGCGGAAAGCTATCCTCGGCATCCCCTCCCCCAAGCGTTACGTAATTTAGAGACGGCCTCTAACTTTTCAAAGCAATGTATACTTTATCAGGGGAGATTTAGCAACATCCACTGGTTCATACGGTGTTTCTCTTCAATGCGGCAGCGAAGTAACCATGCATAATTACGACGATTTGTAACTTCGTGGATCCGGATTCCCAGCGACGATACACTGTGCGTTGGTCGAGCGTAAAAAAAACGGGAAAAGCCCAAGGGACTATGGAGGGCGAGTGCATTCATTTGCAATACAAACAATCAGCATTTTTCCGGTTGCCTCGGCTCTGTTGTGTGTTGCGTCGCACAGTGGATACACTGAAAAAAAAACTCCGGCCGTGGGAGCCGCAATCACGGGCTATATAGACATACCGTCCGTTCCGGGCTCAAAGGCCGAAAATTCCGGCTGCTGGAGGCATAGCTTCGATTGCTCCGGGTTCAGAGGCCGAAGCTACGGCTCCAGCAGCCGGAATTTTCGGCCTTTGAGCCCGGAACGGACGGTATGTCTATATAGACCGTAATTGCGGCTCCCACGGCCGGAGTTTTTTTCAGTGTAGAGTCAATGGAAGAAGTCGGACACAATTTGGAAACTTTAAACACTTATAACTCCGTTTTATATGAAAGTTTGAGATTCTGAATGTGGGCTCAGTGGTTTCCTCGTGTAATTTTCTACCGAAACCACCCCTTGAAAATTGAAATGTGACGAATTAAACATCAAAATTTGCAGTTTTAGTCAAAAATTTTATGTCCAACCTCTCTGATTGACTCGATCCACTGTGCGTCGGGCGGTAATGAAACCCAACAACGGTGGACGCCGCGGCCAAGCCATGGACCCACCGACGTACTCGACTCGCGACTCCGAGTGGAGCGCCAGCCTCACTCGCGTTGTCCAATCGAGCGGTGGATGTTCCATTTCTCCGCCCGTTGTTGCCATATCGTTCAAATTTTCCTTCCATTATCTGACAAAATTAGGTAAATTTACGACATCGAACATCAAGATTTTGTGTAAATAGAATTTAGCCAGAGACAAAGAGAGACCCCGGACCTACGATTTGAGTGTCGCAGGCAATGGAGATGCTGCATGTGTGAGGAATTTGCGACTTGACTGTTGATTCTTAGGTAAAAGTTCGCGAGAAACACGATGGTGCCACTGGTATTCTCTGAAATCAACTCCCAAGCTCAAAAAAAGCTCTCAAAATGAGGCTAAAATGGAGGGGATATCCCACGCTATCCTGAGAGTCCACGTCTACATCAAGACAAACTCTCCATACAAAGATTGGGAGTAAATACATTAGCAGTGATGCCGTGTTTTTGGTTTTGGTGTCCCCAAATAAAGTGGCAACCCTGCTAATGTATTTGCTCCCTATCTCTGCATGGAGAGTTTGTCTTGATGTAGAGGTGGACTCTCAGGGTAAGGTGGGATATCCCCTCCATTTTGGCCTCAACTTGAGAGCTTTTTTTGAGCTTGGGAGTTGATTTCAGAGAAAACCAGTGGCACTATCGTGTTTCTCGCGAACTTTTACGTAAGAATCAACAGTCAAATCGCAAATTCCTCACACATGCAACATCTCCATTAGGAGTCCCGGCTATTTGCGATTGAGGATGTTGCTTCGATAAAACGCGGCATAATGAAGATTTAATGGGTATTGGCCTTTAAAATTATGGTCTCGGCTTGGAGAGCCTTTATTTTTAGTGATACTGTACGCTTTGTCACGGAGTCAGTTTAGTTGCTTGTCCGGTTTAACCCCGACTGAGATTACGGGTTTCACTAAACGCTCTCCTAAATGCGCCTGCTACTAAACATTTCTTTACGGAGGAAAATTTCTACATAATATTTCTTATTGCAAAATAATCAATTCTCTGATCTTGTATGTTCCTTTACTTCCGAATCGTATGTTTTTCTATTTGTTCACTAAAGGCTTCCAGAGTGAGGGCGATTGCTAATCGCCAGCGATAAAAACTTGGTAAAGGATGGCAAAATGCGGATTCTTAATAAGTTGGAGCGCCTTCAAAATTCTCATGATACTGCACAACACCTCTGTTGCGAAATAGTTGCTTGAAGCGCCGCCGTGGCACGCTGCTCCGCGGCGGGCGAGGGTGACCACTGACCAGCGCGACACGCGCATTGGCGCCTACAAACCTAACAGGGATACTTCACGCATTGCGCAATGCGTGAAGTATTCCTGTTAGGTTTGTAGGCGCCAATGCGCGTGTCGCGCTGACAGTACGCCGCTCCGCTCTGTGTTAGACTCTGATCTTGTATGTTCCTTTACTTCTGAATCGTATGTTTTTCTATTCGTTCACTGAAGGCTTCCAGAGTACGAGCGATTGCTAATCGCCAGCGACAAAAACTTGCAATAAAGTGGGGCAAAATGCGGAGGTCCATGCTATTTGACAAAAGTTTTAATGGGTGTAGTTTAGAGTATTATTATGCTTAACAATGAAGAGACACAAGTAATTTGGTTCAATATACATGAGTCCAATATATTGTTATCTGAAGACAAAACTGGCTTTAGTAAACAAGTATTTAATATTTGTTTCGTGTTTCCTTCTTTTAAATGATTTTTTATACATTCTACTAAACTAATGGAGCCCTAAGGTTTTAAAGACGTTACAATCACATGAAGACTGAATAAATTTAAAATTTTAACGTTTTACCAGACGAGGCCGGTTTCAAACAGATGAGTTGACTTTTCCATGTTAAGATTCTCCTGAGGGGTTTACCGTTAAGTCCCACCCTCAAGACCCCGACTCATTTCTCAATGCAGTTAGACAACGTAGCAGAGAAAGGGAGGAGATTCTCATTTGTTAGCTAATAAACATTGGGGCTCAACTAATTCATCCACTCTTTCTCCTTTAAAAGAGAATCATCGTCAGGCCTCTTCCTGTGTTGCAATATTAACAGATATTTTCGCTGATCACTGCTTGGTATTAGCATGTGTGTTTCACTTGACTTCTCTCATCAGTGACTCGTTTCTAGTATCCTCTGCACTGAGAAAAATTGGTGATACATTTAAAAAGCCTCTTAACTATAATTATGCATCAGAGATCTACATTTTGATGAAAAAGAGAGAAAACACGCACGTGTATAGTGGTTCGGACGGAACATTCACTGGAAATAATTAAGATGATGAATTGAAATCTCGCGATTGTTTAAAAAATGTGTGACGACTTCTTAGCGTTGGCTCAACTACCCTCGCAGTTAACTTAGCATCCTCAAGACGTAAAATAAGCGCCAGGGGCTGTTGAGACACACGTTTTGAGGTCGTCGCCTTTTTTTTTTTTAACAAACAGTATCGTAATTTAACAGCCTAATGTTTTTGGTGTAGTTTTGTCCTCAACCATCACACACGCATGTATTTCTTTCTTTTTTCATCTAAACTTGGATCTCAAATGCTAAAGGAACAATATACAACATTTTACGTGTAACTTTAATCCCGCACAAGTAATTTTTTCTGTGATCATGTAGGAAGAACATGGAGGAACATGGGATCATGTAGGATTTTATAGGAGAAAGTTTTTGGAGAGGATGGAACAAACCCTGTGCAGATGCGCGTCCAGCATGCATAGGATGATTGAAACTGCAGAACATTTCATTAAAGGTGCAGAGCTCTTGGGCGCTTTTAGCGTAGATAATTTTGTTGTATTCTATGCGATTTCCGCTTGCACTCTGGTTTAGTTAAGTAGATTTTCTCGCA
This sequence comes from Bemisia tabaci, assembly GCF_001854935.1. NCBI lineage: Eukaryota > Metazoa > Arthropoda > Insecta > Hemiptera > Aleyrodidae > Bemisia > Bemisia tabaci. Next base: position 789,006 of record NW_017547236.1, read on the forward strand.
AAAACGTCACAAGTGCACTGAGCAGTAAGAATCACAATATGTTATATCTCAAAGAAACATGTTTATCAATGGTAAAACTGTCCGCTCCAGGAAGAAATTACAAGGTTGTTAAAAGTATAATTATGTATAACAAACTTAGTATTTTAACGCAAAAGGCGTTGGAAGTGCCTCGTTGAGGTATCCAAAATCACAGAGGGGACTTATTCAGTAGGCCATTAATTAAATGACTTTGCTTTACATCAATTTGCTTTGTTAAACTCGAGTTTTCGGCAAAAGCTGTGAGCCGTCATATTACGCATTAATCTTCCGTAATAATACCCTATTAAACGTTTCACCTGAAGAAATAGGCCGGAGTCCGGCCGAGAGGACTGCGGAAGCTGCGGTCAAAAAGGGGGTGCGAGATGCAAAAAGAGGGCTGAAGAGGTCCGGTGAAGATGAATGACCATCATCCGGGTTTTGGAGTTCCGCGGCCCCTTGTAGCGGGATAAATTACGTTGCCACCTCCTTCAGAATACCCCAAAGTGCTATGCGTCATCAATAAGTCAAAACGACACAAGTCGAAAGCAACTATTTGAATATAAATCTACCGATTGCTGTGTTTTAAAATTTCCCAACGTAACCTCGCTCCTCTATTCGGAGATGCTATTTTACATTGATGATAACGCCTGGATACAACTATTCGTACTCAGTGGATGCCCGTGTTGCATACTCGAAAAATTGAAGGCACTCGCCTTTTTTCTTGGGACACCCTACAGACCGCAACTTTGAGTAAAATATGTTTTATTTATTTTTTTTTTATTTTTATTCACCTCCTCAAAATTTATACGGCGTCGTTTGGCTGTTGGTACTCAGTTACAAGTTGGTGAAAAAAATTTCCACATAAACAAAAGATGTCAACAAATCCATGCTAAGATGAAACTTAAGTTAAGCAAACAGTGTGAAAGTGGATTGAAAGGTCAAAAAAAGTCGAAAAGCCTTCAATTTTTCATGTATGCAGTATGGACATCCATTACGCACGAATAGTTGTATCTAGTGCTGTCATTAATGTAGCTATACCTTTAGGTCTGTTGTTGTTAAGCTAGACACACCACAAAGAATTTTATGCGACTCGTCAGAAGTTGCCACATATCATTTTACAAAATATACATTTTCATGGAGACTCATCAATATATTTCAGCTATAATTGTATTTGAGCTTCAATTTTGAGTATCTAAAAAGTGAAATTCTAAACCCCTTGCACGGATCAATTTTCAAAAGCTCTAACGTTGAAATGCATTCAAAGTTCGTAAAAATCGTTAGTGTGGGTTCTCTAAAATACATGTCTAAGAAAGCATCCAAAATTAGATGATAAACATTACTGCCGTGCTAAGAAAGAACGGCAGATGAACATTCGAGAGTTGCCAAATTTCCTTCGATAAAATGTTGATTTTTTAGGAAAATTATGAATATTTGTCCTTTAAATTTTCAGAAACTTTACGTGAAATTGCGAATAAAACTATACGAAAAACCTAAAGAAAAATATTTGTATATTTACCAGGGAATTTGTGTTTATCACAGGATATTAGGCAAGGCCTGAAGGTTCATACGACGTTTTTCCTTAGCACGGCAGATTAGTCCTCCAGTGGCGTGGCGTGCTTTGCGATATATCGATTTTTATGCCATTTAAACCCATGGAAAAGGATCGATAGACAGGGTGTTCGCAGCGAACACCTTAATAATCGATTCTTTACCATAGGTTTAAATGGCATGACAATCGATACATCGCAATTCACGCCACGCCACTGTAGTCCTCATGAAAAATGACGAATGAACAAGGCAGGAACCAAGGATGGTCACTAACTTAAAAAAGGAAGTCAGTCGACCGCTGCAACGCCGCAAAAGGATCCGAACTCCGAAGATCCAACGGCGAGCGCACGCCTCACGCCACCACCAACCCTCCTCCCACGCCCACGGATGGGGGNGGGGGGGGGGGGGGGGGGACCCGGTGTGGCCAAGGTAATTCCCGATTTCGGAGCGGAACGGAAACCGGGCGCTGGACCCGGACCGCAAGATGTATTGTCCGCGAAGTTAGAGCTTTTTATTCCGTTCAGGTGTGAGCTTCTCCCCCCTCCCCCGCCTATCCTCCGGCCACCGGCCCCTCCCCGACCCTGTTTCTTGAGCCACGCTTGTTTATCGCTTTGCCCCTCGCCACCCCCTGCCCGGCCCCATCTACGCCCTGTCGTTTTGCACTACCCTTAAACTAATTCCAACGGGGGTGCCACATGTCCGTCTCTTATACATTGCCCGAGACAGGGAGACTCCTCCGCCAAAAGTTCCATCCAATGCCCTACTTTCTCCTGCAAAAATGTCCGTTTTATGGTTACTTTTTGAGTTAAGACACCCCCTCCCCTCGTGGAGTCACAAACGGGAATAAAGATTACACAAATTGAAAGATTTTCGTAATCTTTGATCGGCTCATTCTCAAATTCCTTTCTCCGTCCCTTCCCTCATTCCGTTTGTTCCTTGCCGAACCCGTAAAGCCGCGGTCCATTCCAGATTATGATCTTTGCAATGGGTAAAAATGCTATCTTTATTCCCGTTTGTGACACACCGGAGGCTTAAAATTCGGGAACCATCAGAAATGGATTCACACTGTCTTAACTCTCAGTATGAAGGGACTCCAGGTCAAATTAACCGACAGGACTTGGGTGATCGACGAAAATTTTGGTTACATCGACCTTGTTCGTAGGTTAATTTTTCGAGTTGTCCCCGAAGGCGAGTCGAGTTGTGTCCGAGTACATACTCTACCCCGAAACGCTTCACACCGCAGGTGCTATTCGTTGCGCTTTACGCGTTATTCTTATGACGTTCTATCGTAGAGTGAGATTAACCCTAGATCAACCATATACAGCACTCTCTTAAAAAAGTTGAATGTGATTGAGTATGAGTGAAAAATGGTATTCGACTCATTCAAAATCTACTTCAAACGCCCTCGTTGCGTGGGATGGCAACAAGGCGGGCATGAACTAATTCCGTTCTCGTCCATCAGAATAAATACTCTGGCAGGAAAATTCCTGGCTGACCTGAGCCCCCCCTCCCCTCACCCCTTTGAGCGATACGCCGATGCAAACTATACACAGGGCATTCCCGCCCAGTCCTCCCCCACCCTCCCCCTCCCCTCCAGTGACCGTAAGCCCGATTTAAAGTTGCGCCGAAGTTTGACCGGAATGAAACGGGCGTACTCCAATCAAAAAGCACTATCTCCACTTTGACATGGGCCTTGTTGTGCTTGTATTCTTATGGGTCTCAAGACCCAGGTCGCAACGGAGATGGTTTGTTTTGATTTGGATACGTCCGAATTCAAGTGGGCGAAAACTTCCCGTCGATCTGATGCACCTGACTATTTCGAGTCCGATTGAGATTGGGCTTCGAGCGCACGTCATGTTGTCACGTGCGTCCGGAAAATGTAACGCAGATGAGCCGTTTTTGTTATTATACAGGGTGATCCAGAGTTAAACGGCCGGACTGCAGGAGCGAGTTCTATGGGTCAAAATAATATTTTCTTGTTGTATAAAGTTTTTTTCCAAAAGAAGCCCCAGGCGGAACTACACCGCCCCTTCCCGAAATTTCGGAAAATAAATTGTTTTTCCTGACTTTCGGCAACGGTTGTATACCAAATCTCATGAAAATTTGTATTCCCCTGTACTATTATGCCCTTAGTTCATAAATGATCTAAACAAAATCGAAAACTCAATTTGAAGAGGAGATTTGGGGATGTTTTGGCTCCTGCAGTCTGGCCGTTTAACCCTGGATCGTGCTATAGAATCCCTGGAGGTAGAATAAGCGAATGGGTCACTAACCTATGAACGAATTTTGACTTACGGATAAATTTTTCCGAAGGTAAATAACGCGTAGAATACAATGCACACACCAAAAACGGAGAAAAATGACGCAGAAACCCAGTAATTCAAGCGCAGTTCAAAAGGCGTCGGCCGCGCGTGTATCACTATGAGCCACCGTGCCTGGGAAAAAATTAGAGGCACCTTCAATTTTTGTCGTATGCAATGCGGACATCCTTCGAGCACGTAAAGTTGCATCTAGGCGCTGAGAACCAACGCCACCAAATCCTGGATCGTAGAAATGCTCACCTTACATCATATCACATTTCGCGTTTGGTTGCACGAACTCAACGCTGCAGCACAGTAAAAGCACCATATATAAAAGAAAATATTAAAGTGCTTTGGAAATCATTATATTTGACGCAGAGCCACCTTCATATTTACAAAGCACATATTATATTTTCCTTTAATACATATTTTTTTGTCATCAATTAAATGAAAATAATTCGTGTGGAGTGTGCAAACATTTCAAAATATTTTAAATATTACAGCCTAACACAGAGCGGAGCAGTGTGCTGTCAGCGCGACACGCGCATTGGCGGCTACAAACCTAACAGGGATACTTCACGCATTGCGCAATGCGTGAAGTATCCCTGTTAGGTTTGTAGGCGCCAATGCGCGTGTCGCGCTAGTCGCCCTAGCCCGCCGCGGAGCAGCGTGCCAAGGCGGCGATTTAAGCAATTATTTCGCATCAGGTGTGTGATGGCCAAGGTGGGCGGCCCTTAAATTTTTCGGTATACGATTCGAACACGGGAGGGGAATGACGTCGCTCGACATGTGGGTGGAAATCGGCCATTTTATCATTGTGTCAAGGCCCTATGGTCGTGTTCAAGGATCAATGACATATCAATGAATTCCTTATCTTAAATGATGCAAATCGGGTAGCACGTTATTAGTAGTAGAGTAGAGTGGAACCAAAGGGGCATATGACATCGCTCAATGTGGGTGGAAATTGGTCAGTGTGTCACTTTGTCATCTCAATGAATCCGTTATCTTAAATGATGCAGGTTAGTCAGAATTTCATCGGTAGAATGTGTCTTGATAAAAATTATTATTCTGCCAAAAGGAAATGATGAGGCACGATCTGGAGGCTCATACGACGTCCTACCTCCGCATGGCAGAGCACTGCACCTTCCACGAAGCGTCCGCGCTGAACCTGACGTAGGCCGTCGCTCCAATGCCTAAAGGACTTAAATCATATTTTTAGGTCAACCGCGGAAAGCACGGAGTTAAAGGTTCGAGAGGGTTCACCTTGAAATGCAGGATAGGATGTGCTGCGACGAAACTACAATCCGCATGTCTCGGGTTCGTTATGATTCTCGCTGCGTTCCTTCACACCGCTCAAAGAGAGGGAATTCAAATCAGCGGCTGCACCGGGGAAGAAGGAATAACTCAAACTCAAAGCAGACAGTCGCGAGGCGAGAGTAATCGATCATCGATACCTCCCCATTTGAAGTTATGGTAAAGAATCGATTATTAAGGTGTTCGTCGCGAACACCCTGATATCGATTCTTTTTCGCGAGTTTTAACGGCGGATCACTCGATATATCGCAAAGCACGCCACGCTGAGGAAGTCGAGCGGGGATGCGAAAAATCCGATATTTATAACGCTACACTAGCACGCTACCACACTAAGGAAAAACGCCGTATAAACATCCAAGAGTTGCCAAATTTCGTCTCAGAAAATCGTTATTTTTGAAGGAAGCTATGGATATTTTTCCTTGAAATTTTCAGAGACTTTAGGTAAAATCGCCGACAAAATTATCTGAAAAATTGAAGGAAAAATATTTACAAATTTTCCCGAGAATTCGTTATTTACCGAGGGAAATGTGGCAACGCCTGAGGGTTCATACGACGTTTTTCCTTCGAACGGCAGCACATCCCTCTCCCCCCTCCGTACCTCAAGCCCCGCCGCCGATCCCGCGATTCATGAATAATAATTTAAACTTTCATTCAGGATTTTTCGATCGCGGGATGCAAAGTTGGCGGAATCCGCGAGGAGCGAATCCGCCCCAACTTTTATTCGCTTTAATATCCACCCTCGTCGGAGATTTATATTGCCGCGCTATATGGACGTATTTCTGCCAAACGGGACTATGTGCATTATTACGTGAGCCCTGTTGTGCATGCATTCTTAGGAGTCTCGGGGCTCATGACTTAATGCACGTAGTTCCGTTTGGCAGAAATACGTTCATATTATCTCCCGCCACTTACGCTATTCCTGCGAGAATTTAGATTTCCCCGTCTCTTTTCTCCGTGCCCTCGCTCGGCTCTGATAGCGCGCCGCGGGAATTTCAAAATTTGCTCCCGTCTGAGGGGCGAGGAAATTCCTTTTTTTTCTCCCGTCCGATACATGACGTCGCTCCCTAGACAAAGAGCTTGCACGGTTGCATAAGTGACTAAAGACATTTAATTGTATACATACATTAAAGCCGCTTTCTTAGCGCCCTTTGCCGCTCTGCGACACCCAGCCGCCAATGTCCCTTATCGGCCATAGCGGATCCAGATAGGCGTAGGGGGCGTGCGTCCCCCCCCCCCCGTTCGCCCAAAAAAAAGAGAGTAGGAAGGAAGAGGGACATGAGAAGGGAGAAGGAAAGACGCTTACATTTGGTTGACTCAAACTACGTATTAGATGCCTCAAAAATTCAAAAATTCAAAAAATTTTAGGGGTGGCCCTCGGACCCCCCTTACTCCCCCCGCCCCATTCAAGGAGTCTTGATCCGTCTGTGCGTCTCTCTCTACCTTACAGGTTTCTTGTCCAACTTCACTACTACAAAATCCTATTCAGAATAAATGTTGGGCTTGTAATCTTCTAGTGGGTTCACACATCCCACTTGAGAAAAAAATTATTCCAGAGTCAACGACAAATTCTATGAGTTTCCCCTCAGAATTCAATTCCCTGGATTTTACCGGTCTTCTCAGGTTTTCCCGATGGTAGACTCCCTGGAACTGTCATAAAACCACGAGCAAATGTACAAAATTCGGTCATTACACATTGTTTCAGCTTAACGGTTGAATAAACAAAAATAGTTCAAGGTGGTTCAACCGTCAAAAAACTACGAGAAAATGTTTAAAAAATCGGTGATCACACGCTTTTCCAGCTTAACAGTTGAGTGGCTCGAAACAAAAATAGTTCAAGGTGGTTTATCAAGGGAAACCGCCGGAACGCAGGAAGGGGCTCGCAGGAGGGACATGATTAGCGGAGAGGAGCCGACCCGGGGGGAGAGGGGCGGAAAAAGTGGAAACTGGAGGTTAATGGGGGATGATAATCTGTTTTCTTGTGACACAACTCCCGACTTCCTTCTGACGCGGCGCGAAGATCAATCTTGTTTGGTCGGGGGCCCGCGCCCCGCGGGCGGGGGCCAGCAACGCATGACTTGATTAATTGATACGTCAGATACGTGGCTCCGCCGTCCGACGTATCCGACGTCCGCCCGCTTCTTATGAAAGGTCCCCAGATTGATGACGCAATAAGACAATTGTAACTTTGATCGGAGCAGTTATTTTTTTTTGTCTTTGCTCCGCCCTGATCGATGATTCCCTTTTCACCCGCGCCGGGGAACGCCGTTCCCGGCCCCGCCCCCTCCCTTGCTTCGCGGTTTTCCCCGCTTAGCAAATTGAAAAGCCCATCCGGTGGCGAGGGAACCGACTTCGACTCGGTTTATGTTGCCCGTCTACTCTCGGCGAGGGACACGCCTCCGACTTCTTCCACCGCTGCGGACGACGGATTTCCGCGATTTAATTATCCCTTTTGTACGTCAATCGGGAGTTCGCTAGTTTCGTCGGGAGAGGGTGAACATTTTGCGATGTCCCCTATCGGATTCCCCAAATTTTCATATTTTTCTCATAGCTATATGCACTGCGAAAAATAGTCGATTAGAGAAACAAATCGGAAAGACTCTTACAATCGCAAGTTTCCAAGCTTCTCTACAAGATTCAAAAGACAGTTGGATTAAAGTGTGCTCTTACATCAAAACCGTCCTAGTCAATAAAAAAGCTGTAATGGACGCATTCATTTTTGCCGATGAATGCCAAAAGGCAGATTCCGGTATCGCACATTTTCAACCAGAGTTGAATTAAGTAACCTTCAGTACTTGTTTTTCATCTCAACTTTTGCTGATCTTTGTTTTTTTATAGTTCCGATAATTCTTGTCTTTAATTTCAATCGTCACTTCCATTGTAAGTGGAAAATGTATCTGTTTTATATACTCAAGCGGTAATAATAATAATAATAACTACCCCCTACCAACTCAGGAAAGAAACCTTTAGGCAGGCGTCCTCCAGACACCTACCCTGCCTCGGTTCCTAAAACAGGTATCCTAGTCCGTGACGAGCCATCCCCCAAGGGGGAGTGAAATTATCACCACCCGGCCACCCAAACCACAAACAGCCCTCATTCCTAGGAGCATTGTTTGCCCCTGTGTGAGGGCTTAAAGCAACCCAGCAAAGCTGGTGACAGCGGTGAACATGAAAAATAATAATAATAATAAAAAAAAAACTTCGAAAAATAATAATATTTTGTTCTGATACTGAGTATATAACAAGGGAACAGGTCATTCGCGCTGGTCACAGAATCCTGTTTTGATGCTTGATTCTTGTCGACCAGCAAAAAATATTGAAATCCATCGAAACAGCAACTTTAGCAGATATCCGCTTTCATATATATATATATATATATATATATATATGAGTCGCTTTTATAGCGCTCTTTGGCGCTGTGCGACGCCTAATCGCCACAAAGCTCGGTCTTCCCACAGGTCATCAGGGAGTTGACAATCTCTTATCTCATTTAACACCCCCTGTCGCCAACCTCTCACTGGGCGTCCCCTACGTCTCCTCCCAGGAGGAACCCAATCAAGCATCTTTTTTGGCAGCCTCTCTTCCGTCATCCTATTGACATGACCATACCAAACAAGTTGTTTGGTCATGACGTCGAACACGATGTCATTTTCGACTTCCATTATCTGACGCACTCTATCATTACGGACCCGATCTCTCCTAGAAATTCCTGCTGACCTTCTCCAGAAATCCATCTCCGTTGCTCTTAGCATATCCTGTGTCCGTTTCTTCAGCTGCCAAACTTCACATCCGTATGTTAATATACTTTTGACTACAGCGTTGTATATCCTCCTCTTGTTATCTTTGGAAATCCGCTGATCCCAGAGGATTCCATTTAACATCGCTATAGCCTTCCTTGCTAAGGTGTTCCTTTCCCTGATAGCTTGATCCGTCCTTCCATCCTGGGTCAACCGCACTCCCAAGTACTTAAAGTGCTCGCAGCCTTTGATCTGCTGCCCTTCCTCCAACTCAATGCTTTGCTGATCACCGCCAAAAGTCATCTTCTCAGATTTGGATATCCGCTTTCATTCAGCTATTTTATTCTTGATTCAAAATAAAAGCTATACTCAAGAATGTTTCTGCTTAAATCAAATCACTCTTCCTTCAAATGAAATTCAAAACTTATGCTTAACGTTATTAAATACAAATGCCAGGACTTAGTGAGTTTTTGAACTACCGCCCTCTTTTTGTGCCGTAGTATCTCGATTTATTTTGCGAAGAAAGCTCCACACTCTTAAACGATGCCGGTCATTATTAATATGCTGGAACGCCTTCGATTTTGTTTTACACTGTGCAACACCACTGTTGTGAAATAGTTGATTGAGGCGCAGTGACACACTGCGGCGCGGCGCGGCGCGGCGACGGCGGGCGGGCCGGCCAGCGCAAAACTTGCATTGGCGCCTACAAACCAAACAGGAATACTTCACGCATTGCGCACTGGCGCCTACAAACCTAACAAGGATACTTCACGCATTGCGCAATGCGTGAAGTATCCCTGATAGGTTTGCAGGCGCCAGTGCGCGTATCGCGGAGGCAGCACGCCGCTCCGCTCTGTGATAGGTTTTAATATCTGAACTCGTGGAGTCAGCGTTTTTTGACTCGTGATTTTGAATTTTGTGCACACTTCGCATGGATTATTCTCAAATTGATGGGAAAAAATATGTATTATAGGAAAGTATAATGTGCGTTTTGTAAACATTAGGGTGATTCTGTGTCAAATTCAATGATTTCCAAAGCTTTTTAATTGTTTCATGTATATTTTGTGATTTTACTGGGCTGCAGCGTGGTGTACGTGCAACCAAACGCTCAAAATTGGACTCTAAAAGGTCGACGTACAAATGGGTTAAAATCGAAGATTGCGTGCCTTTTGGTTTTTTCCTCTTTAATTCATTTTTGTATAGTTTCTTTCGACACAACTACGGCTTATTGAGATTAATATTGATGTCATTGCTTGGAAAAGGGTTTACAAATATTTGCCACATTTTAAAAATGTAAATGTTTTAGAAATAAAGTAATATTTTCATTTACAAAAGGAAAAAAGAAAGGAATAGGTACATATGTTACGCACAGAATGTGTAATTGCCCAATTCATGAATTGGGCAGATTTTTGCTCATTTCATGAAATGGGCAATGTTGTTGCCCAAATTGTGAAATGGCACCAAAATTGCCCATTTCATGAATTGGGGCGGGAAAAAATTGCCCAATTCACGCATTGGGCAAAAAATGAAAAAAACGCTCACACTCAATTTGTGTAATTGCCCAATTCGTGAACTGGGGCATGAAAATATTGAAAGTAAGTATTGAACAAAGTAGAAAGTAGGAAATGATATCATGCTAATGTAACTCACCTAACTGTTATTGGCGCAGGTCCTTTGCGGGTGGCAAGCGGAATTGCACTGCACTTTATTCTTGAAGCAACGGCACTGTAAGGTGCGACACATAGATTTTTTGCAGGAGCACCGCTGGTACCCCTGTCCACTTCCGACGGACATTTTCCGCACCAATTCCCGAACACTGAAACAATCTTGCGGCACATCCTCCACCTTCAGACCTTTATATTTCACAACTTCAAAAGCATTTCGCGCTAATCGTGTAGAAATAATTCCACATTTACTACCGATCTGGAACAAGCCATTCTCCTCCTTCATCACGATGGAGCTCCTCACATTCTCCAGAGTGACAATGGTCGTGAATTCACCGCCGAGGTCATCAAGGAGTTAGGATCAGTATGGCCAGGACTTCTTATGGTAAATGGGCGACCAAGACACCCCCAAAGTCAAGGATCTGTTGAGCGAGCCAATGCGTGTGTGAAGGATGCTCTTGTGGCATGGATGCTTGATAACAATACGAAAAAGTGGAGCACTGGCCTGAAGTTCGTTCAATGGGGTCTTAACACTACCTACCACGAGGCCATCAAAATGGAGCCATACTCGGCAATGTTTGGTGTAAAGGCTAAAATGGGAGTTGCCTCTTCTGTGCCCTCCTGTTACCTTGAAAAACTTCAAAATGCGCTAGACGAAGAAGTGTTCGAAAGTGTCATTAATGGTTGTCAAATTATTACGGATGCTGTTATTGAAATAGCCGCCGACATTGAACCCAGTGACATAACAACAGCAGCACAATCAACATCTCTACCCGAGTCTCAATCTAACACTCCAACGACCTCAGAGAGTAGCGATGCAAAGGCGTGCGACATTCAACCCAGTGACATAACAACAGCAGAGTCTCAGCCTAACATTCCAACGACCTCAGAGAGTAGCAATGCAAAGGCATCGAAGGCTCATCCTGCAGTAACGCTTCGTCAGAAAGCGAGCGAAAATTTAAAAACCCAGGCAGAGAAAATGCTGACACGTGTAGAAAAAAAGTTAGCCAAAGTCAAAGTGGGTGATTGCGTTACCGTCCCCGTCTCCGAATTTGACCGAGGTCGCGGCGATCCAACCAATATTATTGGGATCGTGATGAAGGAGGAGAATGGCTTGTTCCAGATCGGTAGTAAATGTGGAATTATTTCTACACGATTAGCGCGAAATGCTTTTGAAGTTGTGAAATATAAAGGTCTGAAGGTGGAGGATGTGCCGCAAGATTGTTTCAGTGTTCGGGAATTGGTGCGGAAAATGTCCGTCGGAAGTGGACAGGGGTACCAGCGGTGCTCCTGCAAAAAATCTATGTGTCGCACCTTACAGTGCCGTTGCTTCAAGAATAAAGTGCAGTGCAATTCCGCTTGCCACCCGCAAAGGACCTGCGCCAATAACAGTTAGGTGAGTTACATTAGCATGATATCATTTCCTACTTTCTACTTTGTTCAATACTTACTTTCAATATTTTCATGCCCCAGTTCACGAATGGGCCTGTTGCAAACTTTTGCTAGGTAGAGCAAAAATAAGAGTTGTTTCTTATAGATAATGCCTCAAAAATCACGATGAGCGCATCGGCAAAGTCTGAAATGCACTCATAACTTCACAGTCTGCGTAAGAAATTTGCGGTTTTTTGAGCTTCCCGCTTCAAAAGCGATACTACGGCACAGGTGAACATTTTGTAAGAGGAGTCGTTCCATCGTCGGCAATACTCATCATGCCCGACGCCAATCCGCCAAAACACGTGTGATGGGACGAGATAATACCTGAACTGGATTAGACCAGATAACAATCGGCGTGTTTTAACGTTCATGCTTACCACGCCCGAATTGATTGACCTTGAACTCTCCTCGAATTACGCGCGGAACTGCGCGCAAGTGTCGGCCATGATGAATATCGCCGACGATGGAGCGACTCCTCTATCAAAATGTTCACCTGTGCCGTAGTATCGTTTTTGAAGCGGGAAGCTTAAAAAAACGCAAATTTCTTACGCAGATTGTGAAGTTATGAGTGCATTTCAGACTTTGCCGATGCGCTCATCGTGATTTTTAAGGCATTATCTATAAGAAACAACTCTTATTTTTGCTCTAGCAAAAGTTTGCAACAGGCCCATTGGGCAATTACACAAATTGAGTGTGAGCGTTTTTTTCATTTTTTGCCCAATGCGTGAATTGGGCAATTTTTTCCCGCCCCAATTCATGAAATGGGCAATTTTGGTGCCATTTCACAATTTGGGCAACAACATTGCCCATTTCATGAAATGAGCAAAAATCTGCCCAATTCATGAATTGGGCAATTACACATTCTGTGCGTAACACATATAAGGTATATTTTATATCAAACATTTTACATGTATGCAGGTAACTTTATAGCACTCCCTCGCGCTTTACAACACCTAACCTCCACTGCTCCATACTCCTCCTTAAGGGGCCGCACAAGTATGATGTAACGCACTACTTTTTACTACGCACTACCGATTTTTGACCCTCCTTTCCCCTTTGTAACGTACTCGTAACGCAGCCCTGCACCCTCTATTTTGAACCACGTAACGCTGGCCTGCCCTCCCCTCCATTAACAAAAAAATCATTCGGGGTCTTCAATTTTCTGCACTTTTTTTCAAAGTTTTTCCCCCTCGGTTTCGATTCGTTACGTAACCATGGGCTTAACTCCCCTTCCCTCTTGTAACGCACCGTAACGCTGGCTCAAATCCCCCTCCCCCTTGGTGCGTTACGTAACACTTGAACTGCCCCTTTTGGGTATTCTGGTTAATAGGGTAGAAATCTCAAAACTTCACTTTGCACTTACTGTCGTTTTGGCTAACAAGACTTTCACTCAAATCCGCGTTAAAGCTCAACGGAACCAGGGTCGTTTGACATCTGGCCGCTGCCGCGAGAGGGCGCGCAGGCGAGGTCAAGGCTCGAAAGGGTCCAAGAATCAATTTGCATAGCTAATCCTTGGGAGGCGACCGCACGTTGCACGTTGATCACGACGTGCGAAAGGGGTAACGCCGCCCCCTCCGCCGCGGGAATAACTTCAAAGCGCCCGTGTATTACTCCGTACTCGACACCTACCCGGTGGCTGAAGTGGTGCGCGTGCACGCTGTCGTGTTACGGAAGACAGTCATAAGTGCATTTCTGTCTGAGCCACGGTTAGCACATGTTCTTATGGGTCTCGAGGCTCATCCTAGACTGCCCTTGTGGCTCTCCTCCATAGTTGGGGGCACGGGAGCCGTGCGAAATAATGTATGAGCGGGATGAAAGGCGTTGGTGCTGGCCACCGCCGCTGTCAACCAAGCTCCGGCTCATACTGCCGTGCTAAGGAAAAACGCCGTATGAACATTCGAGAGTTGCCAAATTTCCTTCTATAAAATGTTTATTTTTAAGGAGATTTATGAATATTTATCTTTGAAATTTTCAGGAATTTTGGGTAAAATTGTAAACACAATTATTTTAAAAATTGGAAGGAAAATATTCATAGGTATACCAAGAGAGTCATGTTTTACTAAAGTAAAGTTGGCAACGCCTGAGGGTTCATATGGTGTTTTTCCTTAACACATCAGCATCGACGCTAATTATGACGATCTCGTGTTGCCGCGCTGTTAAAAATCGAGGCGCGAAATTCGGTGCCGGAGTCTTTGTAGCGCCCGAAAACCCCGAGTGATATAAATGTTATGTGAAATTAGCACTAAAAAAACGTATGACACCTCGTGAAAAGGGTATATTCCACTCTATAAGGAGAATAGATACAGCTCGGCATTCAAATCTCTCTATATGTATAGACTCAGTCACATCGTTTCTTTCCAAAATTTTCAGCAGTGCGTCTTTCCCAATTCGTCGTTTTTGTGCCACAGAAATTAAAACGGTATGGCGTTCCGATGGCATTTTCGGCAATTTGTTCCATTCGTCAATTTCCAGGTAAGCCCAGTTTTACGTTTAAATCCATGCTTTCTGGGACTTATGCGGAAATCGAGGTACGCCCTTACGCCAGAGGAGCGGCAAATTTTCCTGCGGTAGAAATGCGGGTTGATTATGGAAACTGATAGACAAAGCGATAGACAAAGAAGAAAAAGAGAAAATGGAGCAATCCTACATGTTTTACTTTTCAATTCTGATGCAATTGAATCGCAATTTGGTCGGGCTCCCCGAGTTCAGGATCATGAACACCCCCCCCCCCTTAACCCCCCGAGTGGGGCTGGGGAGGATGGATCCGAGACCATTTTACATCCACCGAGACGGATTCTTCGGGGTCAAATCCCTAACCTGCCCTGGGGTCCCTGACTTTGGGCGACCTCTAAAGCAACCGAGAAAAAGCTGGGTACGGCTGGTCTGAAACAGTTATGTTGCAGGCAAGTAGTCATCATGGAGCAGTTATGGGCAAATGTGGAGCAACCCATAGTAAACTGTGACTACCAAGGCAGACAGAAATCTGCTTAGGCAATCAGCAAGCTACCTGGACAAATTACAATCTGCTAGGGCAAAAAGCAATGTTCGTTATTAGCATGGGCAAATGACGGTTAGCCGGGAACAGCGATTTAGTCTGCGACACATAGATATGTACTGATAGGTTTTAGGTACCTGTGAAGATTAACTTTTTCCTGCAGTACAGTGAGTAGAGGGGAAAAATAGACATGACTTGAAGATGGTCAAAGACTAATAAATTTTTACATGTGATGTGAATGTTCATGGCAATCTTAATGCAATCAGTCTTTTCTGCCGGTGTGTCGTCAAATCAGGTCTACTGTTTTTCTTCTCTATCGATGACTGCAAAGACTACAAAGCTTCAGGGGAAGTGAATTCAACCCTACTACCAATCCTTCAAGGATATGTGGACGTATTTCTATCAAACGGAACTATGTGCGTTATGACATGAGCCCTGAGACCCATTAGAATACACGCATGACATGGCTCACGTCATAATGCACATAGTTCCATTTGATAGAAATACGTCCATGCATGAATCTGCTACACCCAAGGCATGAAATCAACCATTCTTGAGGCATGATCAATGATCATCGTAGGAAAATCAAACTTTGGCCGGCCCCTATGAGACGCTACTCAATAGATTAGACTCTGAGTTACGACAGAGACCTTCTGTAGTCTTATCTCTGGGCAAAAAGTATTAGATCTCTCAGCTATGAAAACCCTTTCGAAGGGGACTCAGAGTATAGATAAACTTGTGAGATGTTGACATTAAAAACACAATTTTGGAGTAGGTGGACCACACCATGACAAGTGATTCCCTGGTAATACATTAGCAATAAATGTGTAAACAAACCAAAATGGAAGGTTTGAATCTTCCTGGAATTGGATTGCCTCGATAATTTCGAACAGTACAGTGCTGGTGAAACTGCGAGGAGGACAAAATACTTAAACTATTGGCGAGAACTTACAGATACTTGGAGAGCATGGCTGGAGGCATCGACTTGAACATATTGAGATTGAACGAGGGAACACCGAATTGATTATTGTTTGGAGTTATGTGGTTACGATGGGCAAATGAAACTACTTCGCACTAACATAATAAATTAACTTTAAATATTTGTAGGACAGATTACACTCAACACTCGCGAAAAGATGCCGAGCCACGTTTGTTGACAATGACATTTTGCTTATCAAAATCATGCAAATGTAAACAAGTCCGAAGCTCCACTCTCATTGGTTCCCGCCAATTTCAGTGCCGCGCGCGGCAAAATATACGAATTGACGCGCGAATTTTCAAATTAGCGGGGAGTCCACTGATCGTGCGCACACTGTAAATCGACCCATATAAGGCTTTTTTCTCGATTTTTTTAGGTCGCACGAAGTCCGGGATTGCGGGGTGGTATAGGGAATCGACCACAAGGAATCCGAATATCATATTCCCGAACCCCCCCTCCCCATTACCCTTGGGGGGTAAATAGGGGAGTCATGATCCTGAAAGTAGGGGTTCCCGAATTGCGATTCTATTGCATCACCATTGGAAAGTGCTGAAAAGTTTATTTTGAGCAGACTCATGATAATCTAAAATTAGCCCACCCTTGGCCCAAAAATGAACCCCTAAATAGGGGGGGGGGGGCATATCCCCACCAAAAATCTCTCTAACAAACGGCAACCCACAAGAGACCTTTACTGCCGTGCAACGCAAAAACGCCGTAAACGCCATTTTACATTTTTTGGAAACAATGTTTCAAAGCAGAAAAACTTGTAGACCCTGGGACAATGTTTTTGAAGAATTCTTTTGCAAATATTATCAAGGACTTAACCTGAAAATTTAAGGTGCATGAGTAAAACAGTTTTTTATTTTATAAAGTGTTAAGTTCCAAAAAAACGAGGAAAGATCTTTATGGATTTACAGCGTTCTTGCTTAGCACGGCAGTTTAGTTAATCCAGCATTTTCCCCCTAGTCTGTAAGAATCGCGCGTTTCAACCAATAAGATCGCTCCATTTTCCATTTGTCTTTTTTGTCTATAATTTTGTCTATCACTTTCAATAATCAGCGTACTAAAGGCTATTGAGCTACTTGAAAAGCTCACTGAACTGTTCGAGTTCTGATCCACTAAGTTTAAGAATCAATTTAGCCACCGTGGGCGGCGACTCGGTCACTTGGTATCTGAATCAGTTATTTTCAAAAGGGAAAAAGTATATTCCATGATGAGTCTTCGTTAGCATGTCCTTTTGGGCAACCCAAGGCTCAACCAAAAATCGACTCGTTCCCTTTTGGAAACAACCGATTCATCTGTAAACTGTCATCACGCCGGAACGGAGACCCGGCGCACACTGGATCGAGTCAATAAGAGAGGTCGGACGTGAAATTTTCGACTAAAACTGCAAATTTTGATGTTTATTTCGTCACATTTTAAATTTCAAGGGGTGCTCAAGTAGGAAAATTTTACGGAAAAACCAGTGGAACCACTTTCAGAACCTCAATGTTTTGTGTAGACGGAGTTATAAGCGGTTAAAGTTTCCAAATTTTGTCCGATCCCTCCCATTGACTCGATCCGCCGTGCGGCGGTGGGAGAGGAGCCGCGACCGGACAGAGGTCGCAAGTTTCCGGGTCCCATTTCGCTACCGTCCCTCAGGGATGGGAGGTGAGAGGGGGTGAGAGGGCGGAGGGGGTAGGGGGTTCCGCCGGATGGAGTGGATGAGCCGGAGTAGTGGAGCAGGCAACAAGATACGGCCACGGCCAAGACAAAAGCACCATAAAATTAGAATTTTAGGAAGAGTATCTGTTTACCCCTTTCCCGCAAATTCTCGCCCTCCAGTGTTGCCGGGTCAGCGAGTTGAGGAAAATGAGGTTTGGTTCAACAGGTATTTTGTTTCAAATTCAGGGTGCACTGGAAAAAAACACATTAGATCTAGAGTCTATAGACTCTTAAAAACATCGACAAGAAAAAATACTCTTGATTCAATCAGATGTTTGCTTAAATCAAGATCCAAGCCTCTTAATTTGAGCGGATTTCCTTTTGATTCAAGCAAAAATCTGATTGAATCAAGAGTATTTTTTCTTGTTAATGTTTTCAAGAGTCTGGACTCTCGATCCAATGTGTTTTTTTTCCAGTGTGGCATGAAACGTAAGAAAGAAATGAAAGATTCGAAATTTCAGTGAAATATTTCATATTTTTCACGAGGCTGTGAAATACTTCATATTTTTCACGAAGCTGTGAAATATTTCATATTCCTCAGGGGCTAGAATATGCAACCCGCACTCAAACACACGAAAATATAAGAAAGTCATAATTTTTACGTTTTGTGAAACATGAAAAGGAACCGGTATTTTTGAACATCTTTCATAAATTTCTGAAATTTCATGTAATATTTTACTTGAAATTTCAAGATTTTATTTTTCATGAAATTTTGCCACCCTAGTTTCAATAAAATACAGGTAAAAATTTCCGTGTTTGGTGTTACTTTGTGTTACTTTTTTGTGTGAGATCAACCCAAAGGACCGGCAAAAAATATTGAGATCCATCTAAACAGCAACTTCAGCAGTTATCCGCTTTCATTCAGCTATTTTATCCTGGATTCAAAATAAAATCTATACTCAAGAATGTTTCTGCTTAAATCAATACACTTTTTTCTCAAATGAAATTCAAAAATTATGCTAAACGTTATTAAATACAAATCCTGGGACTTAGTGAGTTTTTGAACTACCGCTCTCTTTTTGTGCCGTAGTATTTCGATTTATTTTGAAAAGAAAGCTCCGCACTCTTAAAGGATGCCTGTCGTTATAAATATGCTGAAACGCCTTCGATTTTGTATGACACAGTGCAACCCCACTGTTGTGGAATAGATTGAGGTGCAATGGCACACTGCGGTGCGGCGGCGGACCGGTCAGCGCAAAACTCGCATCGGCGCCTTCAGACCTAACAGGGATACTTCACGCATTGCGCAATGCGTGAAGTATCCCTGTTAGATTTGTAGGCGCCAGTGCGCGTTTCGCGGTGGCAGCACGCCGCTCCGCTCAGTGATAGGTTCCAATATTTGGACCCGCGAAGTCAGCGTTTTTGACTCATGATTTTGACATGTTTGCACACTTTGAATGGATTATTCTCAAAATGATGCTGATTAAACTGTCAAAGCATGATTTTTAGTCGTGATTTGAATTAAAAATGTGAAAAAACATTTCAAAATGAGTTTCATGAGAGCTCGTGGGAGAGCGAATCGTGTCTCTGGAAAATACCATAATGTCAGCTGCAGCAATACCTTTGATGGTCACACTGGCAAAACGTTCAATTAATGCTTACAAAATACCCACCATCATAATAAATTGATCGATATTAGCACGATATGCCACGATATGGAGCCGCGATATGAATAGTTTTCGTGAATGTTAACCCGACATTGCCTAAATATTTTTGCCTCGACCGAGAATGCTCCATTCTCTCTCACTCATTAACACTCAACAATAGCTTCCCACCTCGATGGGACAAATTTCCGAAATGTAAAAAACAAAATCCTATTATTCTCGTGTTTTCCCGCGTTTCGTGCTCAGTCATTCCGTAAAGAGGTCAAACACGAAAGTGCAGCGTTTGCCCGCTCATCAATCACCAACTCGAGCCCTTTTTTTGCGGCGCACCTTTCTAATCAGGACTGCCAACCTCATCCGGCCGATGCAAGGCTCTCAAAAAACGCCGAGAGCAGACACTTCCGCGTTCCGGGGACGTAACAGCGTAACCCACGTTTGAGATGAGCCCTTTCATCCATGCTTTTAGAGGATTAAATGGAGCGCGTTGAGCAGAAAGGAACTAAGTCACATTAACCATTTCCGAAATTTATCGAACAATTTATTTTTTTTTCTTCAAAAGAACAGTTAGATTGGATTTTGCAAAAGGGAACCAATGCCAAGGAGCAATGCCATGTTGCTAAGATTGTGCAGCTTCACCTTTTGCAATTAAACTACGGCAATCTTGCAAAAATATGAACTTTACATGGTAATTTTTGTCTTAAATTTACATATTTTAGCGTGTAAAATAGGAAAATATGCATGAATGTTGTCAAAAATACATATTTTATCAAGGGAAATTTGGCAACTCTCGAGTGTTCATACTTAGCACAGCAGCGTTCTAATAGTAAAAATAATTCCTAATGTTGTAAATCTCCACAAAGGCTAACAAAGCGTCAACTTAGAAACTATTTTCAGAAGTTAGAGAGTATCCTGTCGTAAAAGTTACATGGGAAAAAAATAGATAAAAAATAGCTTAAGATTACTACGAGACTAAAAATTCTATAAAGTAGGCTAATTGGATTGCATTTTGCAAAAAGGGACCAGGAGCATTGCCATGTTGCTAAGATTGTGCAACTTCACCCTTTGCAATAAAACTACTGTAATCTTGCAAAAATATGAAAATATGGTAATTTTTGACTTAAATTTACAGATTTTAGCGTGTAAAATAGAAAATGTTTGTATATGATCAGGGTTTTTCTTCCAAGACAAAAGGAGTTGCACAATCTAAGCACCATTGCAATGTTCTTGGTTCGTTTTAGCAAAATGCAATCCAGTTGTCCAGATTATTGCGAACTTTTTAGGAGATTTGCTTCACGTCACAAAGAGAACCGCCCCAAAATTTTTGAAAGGATCTACACTGCTATTCTGCCGTGCTAAGGAAAAACGCCGTATAAGCCTTCGGACGTTGCCAAGTTTCCAGGTTCCGAGGTTGCCAAGTTTCCTTCGATAAAACCAAATTTACTGGGCAAATCGCGAAATGTGAATATTATTTTCCCAAATTTTCAGACAATTTTGTACGCAGTTCATTCTCAAATAACTGAAAATTTCCCTTCGAACGCCCTCGATTTTGTATGAAACTGTGCAACACCACTGTTATGAAAAAGTTGATTGAGGCGCAGCGACACACTGCGGCGCGGCGACGGCGGGCCGGCCAGCGCCAGCGCAAAACTCGCATTGGCGCCTTCAAACCTAACAGGGATACTTCACGCACTGCGTAATGCGTGAAGTATCCCTGTTAGGTTTGTAGGCGCCAGTGCGCGTCTCGCGGTGGCAGCACACCGTTCCGCTCTGTGATAGGTTCTAATATTTGAACTCGCGGAGTCAGCGTTTTTTGACCATGATTTTGAATTGGAACCAGGAACATTGCAATGTTACTAAGATTAAGCAACTTCACCCATTGCGGTATTACGATTTACATACTGGAAAAATATGAAATTAACTTGGTAATTTTTGTCCTAAATTTACAGTTTTTAGTGAACAAAATAGAAATTGATTAGAGATAATCAGGTGTTCCTTCCAACCAAAAAGAGCTGCACAATCTTGGCAATATTGTAATGCTCCTGGTTCCTTTTTGCAAAATGCAATCCAACTAGGCTCTGATTACAAAATATAAAATAGGCTGAATTTTCTCCCGTGAAAAAATAAATCGTTAGACGAAATTTGGCAACGGCCGATGTCGGTTCTTTTCTGCTTAACGCGGTCTAAATGATGATGAAGTTGCGTCGTTTTGTCATCGGCTTTTGAGTGTAGCCGGGAGCCAGCGCAGCAAGAGAAACAAGGGGCAAAAAAACCCCGCTCCGAGGGGAAGTCGAAAAAGGAGACAGTAATTACATTTCCGATAAAGAACAATTATTACGCTTCCTTTACCTACCGCCCTCTCGACCTCCTCTCTTGACGAATGAGCTATTAACGTCGGGGAGGAGTGGGCCTGCTCCGCCGCCGTCCTAATAGATTTTTAACAAATTTTCAAAGCGTTTTTCGCTTCGAGGAACTTTTCAGCAACCCCTCAGCTCTCACCGCCGCCAATTCTGCCGTTCTAAGGAAGAACGCCGTATGAACATTCAAGAGTTGCCAAATTGCCCCGGATAAAACACGTATTTTTAAAGTAAATTATACGTATTCTTCCTTGAAATTTTCAGACGTTTTTGCTGAAATTGCGAACAAAGTTGTCTGAAAAAATTGAAGAAAATTATTAACGATTACCCTAGGAAATTGGGTTTTTATTGAAAGAAATATGGCAGCGTCTGAAGGCTTATACGGCGTTTTTCCTTAGCATGACAGAGTTGCTTCCCCCACCGAAAGGGGGTTGTGCACCTCATTGTGCGGTGTCCTCGATAGAGATTGTGCACGCTGTGCACAGCCGTGCCGAGGAAAAACGTCGTGTGAACTCATGTGAGTTGCCAGATTTCCTCTGATAAAACACGAATTTCCGGAAAAACTAGAGATTGTTTTCCGCCCAATTTTTTAGAGAATTTTCTTTGCAATGTGATGTAAAGTATCTGAAAATTTCAATGAAAAATATTGTTAACTTTCCTCCGAAATAGTTTTTTCTGTTGGTAAATTTTGCAACATTCAAGTGCTCATCCGAGGTTTTTCCTAGGCAGTGCAGCAACGTCCCGCCTCTTCGCACTCTGCTGGAGCAGAAATCTTCTTTCATGAGTTTACGACCGAGAAATTGGAGACTAAACAACTAAAATGTAAAATGATTTTTGTTCCTTAGCTCCATGTTGTCAGACCTCCAGAATGAACCTCTGGACAGGGTGATGGGTTTGATCTTTGCATGGGTTTACCCCTCTATAGAAACTTAAGAATGTGAAAGAAACTTTTTTGCAGGTTTAAACGATTTTAAGGTAGGAATTTGTCACATTTTTACAAAGAAGTAAATAGTACGAATTACAAAGAGTCTCAAGGTTGATTCACCAGACTGCAAAAGGATGACCTGCCTTAAAAGAATATTTAATTCCTCCACTTATTAATTTTTTTTCTCTCTATTTCAAAAGTGTCTGCAGTCAAAACTTACGACTTCCCTCCAAATTTTTAGGAAAATCGTCTTTTTACTGAGCTTTGGAAACATTTAAGGACCAAAACTGATTACAAATGACTATCTCCTATAAGTTTTAGCGTTCAATTCACCCGTGATCTCAAAAATATCGACATTTTACCACACTCTGACCCAGTGATCCGAGTATGGTAATAAACACCAGACTCTACGGTAGCATTTACCAGATTATGGCAAGTGCACCAGAGTTCTGGTCAATACTACCATAATTTGGTTGTTTTCACTGAATAGTGGCACCGTGTAAGAAATCAACTAGACCCATAGTAGCCGTTACAATAATTTTTTCTCAGTGTAGGCAACCTCGCTCAAGAGAGATGAGCCCGATCCTCCACCTTGAAATTGATGAGCGGTTACATTACCTAACTCCTCGACGCCAGCGTATCGTTAGAGAGCGGTGAAAATCTCCATGTAAATGAAATTAATTAATTTTAGAGCCAACAATGAGCCGTAAAAATGCACAGCTCCGCCCGGGAATTTGAGGACGCTATCCAGTGGCGTGGCGTGAATTGCGATATATCGATTGTTATGCCATTTAAACCTATGGTGAAGAATCTATTATTAAGGTGTTCGCTGCGAATACCCTGTTTATCGATCCTTTTCCATAGGTTTAAAAGGCATAACAATCGATATATCGCAATTCGCGCCACGCCACTGACGCTATCCGATTTCCGGGAAATTCACGGGTTGAGGTAGATAATCCTTGAGCATTCTTGTACCATTACTTTGAGTATAATGAGGGATGTTGTAGCTTTCGACCAGAGAAGTATTTAGAATATTCGTAAACATGAGAGCGATGATGGTTTTTTTTCAGTTCACCTTTCATGATAATTAAATAATTTGCAGAATGAACTACATTCCCACATTTCCCGTCTTCTATTAGGGGAACAATATGTAGCTGTAACGTCAAAACATCGAGAATTTCAGCGTATTGTATTTTCTACTCGCGATTAAAGATATAGAGGTTTCATAAAAAGCTCAAAAAGGCATTTGGATCAATTTAATAA
Organism: Bemisia tabaci; assembly: GCF_001854935.1. Taxonomy (NCBI): domain Eukaryota; kingdom Metazoa; phylum Arthropoda; class Insecta; order Hemiptera; family Aleyrodidae; genus Bemisia; species Bemisia tabaci. Next base: position 812,842 of record NW_017547236.1, read on the forward strand.
TGCGCTATTAATGCGTTCAATTAATTTTTTTTCGTAACCTTAAGCAAGGGAATTTTAAAAGTTCATAACTGCGTAATTTCAGGGGTTTTAACCTTTTCTCGTATAAAAAACTGGGGCACATATCGTCTTTCCCCTCACAAAAGAGCGTAACTACGTTTCAATGTTGCAAAATTTCTCCACACAAATTACATTTTTACCAAGAGAATCTTCAGCATTTTTAAACGGAGATTTCACCGCTTTTCCTTCCTACCTCATGCAAAAATCAAAAAAAAAAAAATTCCCCATAAACTGCAAAACTATACTGCCGTGCTAAGGAAAAACGTCGTATGAACCTTCAGACATTTCGAGAAAACTTATGATTAGATTTCTTCCAATTTTTCAGATCATTTTGTTTGCAATTTCACCTATAAACCCTGAAGATCTCGAGGAAAAATATTATTCATAAATCTCCTTAAAAATACACATTTTATCGGAGGAAATTTGGTAACTATCGAATATTCATACAGCGTTTTCCCTTGGCACGGTAGTATATTCTTGTACAAATTGAATTTTTTAGGTCGATTTTGCGACCGTGGATTAGGGTTACGGTCCTTCGTCCCGGAAACGCCGATATTAAGCACGGAAACTCTCATTAATGAGCACATATCAAAAACTCAGTTTTCAACGTGTCGGCAGAAAGCTCATCTACTCAGAACGAATCACGATTAAAATTACTCCCCCCCCTTCCCCACCAACCCCCTTTGGGAGGATTGTTTTCCTCAAACCCAAAACAACTCCGCGAGACCAAGATCCGTCACTAGCGCAGCGGTCGCGCCTTCGGAGACATGCGACCGAACTTTTTCATTCTCACTTCACTCCGGGACAGAGCTGCCGTAATAGTGAAGACAGCAGTATGGGCATTTCTGTATGAGCCATGGTTAGCACATGCTTTCATGAGTCTCAAGGTTCATCCCAGCATGCCTTCCGCGCCGCTCTCTTCGCTACCACGGCAGAGAGTACATGAGCGAATGAAGTTTTCATCTCGGCGTGAAACAAGGAACTTTTTTGTAAAACTCGAAGACAAAAATGAGCGGGGGATTGTGAGAAGACAAGCGGCTCAAAAGTTGTACCCCCTCCCCCATTTTCTTGCCCCTAGGAGCTCCTTCCATCGCCTGGCGACATGACGTGATGCCGGCCGCACGTTCAACGTTATCTGTATCAAAAGCTGGGGGTGGGGCGAAGGGGTGGGGGTGGAAAAAATTATTCCGGGCATTCGAACATAAATTGGAATTTGAAGCGGGGATGCCGGTAGAGCAAGGGTGCCGTTCTACATTTTAATTGAATTTAAATATTCAGATATTTTCCTTACGGCGGCCGCCGCAGTGAATGTAGCTGGACTTTAAACTGCTTTTACGTGTGAATGCAGTGACGGAATCGGACGAGAGGGGAGGGGTTGCGGGGGTTGCCACGAGGCCGAAAAAAGAGAGGTAGAAAGAGCTGACGTGAATTAGAGACTTATTCTCCTTATTTTGGACAGAATAATTCATTGCTCCTATAAAAATAATTCTCTGTAAAAATGTGCATCATATAATCGTATTTTTTACAGTTTTTAACTAAAGCTTGCCGCATGTCATAAAACACACAATTTTTAAAATGAAAATATAAAAAAGATTTGAAAAGGAAGGAATAAGAGAGTTCGTAGATGTGGTGAGTTATTTTTCCCCAAAATCTTGAAGACTCGTTAGCCCTTCGACATAAATTTACAAAATTTCGTAAACTTTCCAAATTTGATTATCTGCCCAGGCATTTGATAAAATGCTTGGTTTCACTAGAGACCCTTCATAGAGAGAGTTTAGACAATACGGCTCATGGATGTCACAAACGGGAATAAAAATTACACAAATTGGACGTTTTTTGTAATCTTTGATCAACCCATTCCCGAATTCCTATCTCCGTCCCCTCTCTCATTCTATTTGTTCCTTGCAATACTCCCAATGCCCCGGTCCATTCCAGTTTATAATCTTTGCAATTGGTGAAACTGTAATCTTCATTCCCGTTTGTAACACTGTTGAGGCCTAAAATACGGGAACCGATCAGAAATGGATTCGCATTGTCTTTACTCTCCCGTATATAGGTGCTCTAGGTTTGACCACTTGCCTAAGACATATCATACATATTCAAAAAATGGAGTTGTTGCATGCGTGAGGAATTTGCGATTTGACTTTTGATTCTTGTGTAAAAGTTCGCGAGAAACACGATGGTGCCACTGGTTTTCTCTGAAATCAACTCCCAAGTTCAAAAAAAGCTCTCAAGTTGAGGCCAATATGGAGAGGATATCCCAAGCTATCATAAGAGTCCACCTCTACATCAAGACGAACTTTCTATGCAAAGATAGGGAGCAAATACATTACCAGGGTTGCCGTGTTTTCAGTTTTGGAGTCCCCAAATAAAGTAGCAACCCTGCTAATGTATTTGCTCCCTATCTTTGCATGGAGAGATTGTTTTGATGTAGAGGTGGACACTCAGGATATCATGGGATATCCCCTCCATTTTGGCCTCAACTTGAGAGCTTTTTTTGAGCTTGGGAGTCGATTTCAGAGAAAACCAGTGGCACCATCGTGTTTCTCGCGAACTTTTACACAAGAATCAACAGTCAAATCGCAAATTCCTCACACATGCAACATCTCCATTGCCGTTCTCTCCCTACAAAGGTACTCTTGTTTGCCGTGACCTTTGGATGGATGAACTCGGAGTCAAACAAACGGAGGTGAGCATTGAAGAGCAGATCCGAGAAAGCGCTTGGGTCGATAATAAGGGGATTTGTAATCAAGGAATGCGGCTACTAACGAGGCTTCCGGCTTTTAGCTTCAGGCTCCAGGCCGGAGGCTGTGTCCGCTCATGAATATTCAACGCAGAGCAACGCCGGAGGCCTCTGGCTCACGCTTCCATGCTTTTATGCGTCCACGCTCAACAGCACCACCTAGCGGTCAAGCAGTTTTCCAGATGCTACTTCCTCCTTTCAGAATTTATTGCTGCTATTCAATAGGTGGATCTGTAGGCACTTGGGGATCGTACTCATAGTTGCTTCTTGAACAGCTTTTCCTGAGTAGGGTCCTGTAAAAATTTTACAACACTGTATAGTTCTTAACTGCCTGGTTACCTCCCTCTGTCTCTAGTTCTATCACTTCGGGATCACCAAATGGAGCTATTTTCAATAGACATAGGTCATACAATCATAAATGGACGCATTTCCGCCGAACGGAATTATGTGCATCAAGCCATGAGCCCTGAGACCCATAAGAATATATGCATAACAGGGCTCATGTCATAATGCACATAGTTCTGTTTGGTAGAAGTATGTCCAATCGATGGTAAATGCGAGAGTCCAAATGACGGATCTTTTACAGCAGTTTTAACTTATTCGGAGCGGACTTTTTTGTAGATTTTCTCCTCTTAAAAATTCCTAGTCGAGACGAAATATATTGAACTTGAAAAAAGTCTACTTCCTCCTGCACAAATAAGACTGCAAATAAGACTAAGAGAGCCAACATGAAAACAGAGCACGGGAAGGGAATGGACGTGCGTTGATGACGGCGCAGAGATACAACTATTCGTACTTGATGGATGCCCGTGTTGTATCGGCAAAACTGAAGGCGCGATGGCGCGAGACGTGACTTCGCAATGCTCCACTCTTTGCTGTTAGTGAGGTGTTGCTTCTATCATATAAGATTCCGCAGAAAACTGAAAAACGAGGCCAGATTACTTCTCTACTGTCTTCGGCTAGGTTAGACAACACTGTTTTCTTACTTGAACAGTTATTAGAGAAATTATACAAAATGATCTGATCTATTGAAGCGCGTGTGTTGAAGCGAGAATGTCGTCTTCAAACGTCCTAAATTTTCTCATATTTAATGTCTTCTAAATGTTTCGCACTTTCATACCAAAAGAATATTTTAAAAGATATCGCGAACTTAGCTCATCGAGTACTCCTAGAAGAAGCAATAAAATCGACTTTCACAAGACGATGTGAACGTAACTACATATCAGCAGATCACATTTTCTACTCTTAAACTGTATTTTTACCGCATTACTGTTGAGCGTTCCTGACTGAAAATTTCACTAATTTTTCTTCTAATCACTCACAAAAATGAGCAAAATTCCTCACAGCACTTGCATTCTTGTGTTCTTGTAAAATATTTAATTCCTTCGGTCAATATTACAACTGAGGACACGTTCGTTTGTCCAAAAAGAGACGACATTGCTAGGACCTAATTGGACTGCATTTTGCAATATTCTGGCTCAGTTAAGAAACAACGTATACACCAATTGTTTCCCTACGCACATTGGTGTTTAAAGTGTTTGAAAGTACCAGTGAGCCAGTTATTGTCGTTCCTTATTGCAAAATTTAGTCCAATTATCAATTTTACAAGATAAAACAGAATCTAGTTCAAAGATCCGGGTGAATTTACAATTCTCATTCTAACTCAGAACACGCACGCTTTGATTCTATGCAGAACAGCGGCGTGCAGAAAAACGCACTTTATTTGGACGCATCTCAATCAAAAGGAACTACATCCATTCTGATATGAGCCCTGATACCTATTAGAATACACGCCTTACGTGACTCATGTCTTATTGGATATAGTTCCTTTCGACTTCAATAGGTCCATTCTTCCGATCATATCATCGGATTTGCGACCCGCGGCCGGGGCCCGGCCCGGCCGGCGTCTCGCGGTTGGCCCTCGGCCACCGACCGGGAGAATGGCAGCGGTCAGGGGTTTATTTTCGTGCTCTCGTTTCGAATATTATAACAAGACAAGAAAAAGCGAGATCGTCTGGAATACCAGGGCAGCCTCTTCGCCGAGCCCGGAATCACTCTCCATCCCGACCCGAGGAACAATATTATTAAAACAATATATTGCCGCCGACGTCGTGTCCGTGTCGTGTCCTACTCTGTTGCGCCGCACAGTGGATCGAGTCCTTTGAAGAAGTTGGACATGAAATGTTTGATGAAAATGGAGATGTTGCATGCGCGAGGAATTTGCAATTTGACCGCTGCTTCTTATGTAAAAGTTTGCGTGAAACACGATAGTAGCACTGGTTTTCTCTGAAATCAACTCCCAAGCTCAAAAAAAGCTCTCAAGTTGAGGCCAAAATGGAGGGGATATCCCACGCTATCCTGAGAGTCCACCTCTATATCAAAACAAACTCTCTATGTAAAGATAGGGAGCAAATACATTGACAGGGCTGCCACTTATATTTGGCACAGGGTGTACCTAGGACTAGTGCTTTGAAAATATGAAACACTCAGCAAATTCCAGGTGGGGCCAGGAAAGGCCCTTAGCGATACTCCTCTTGTGTACGTTTGTTTCGTCACAATTTTAATTTCAAGGGACACTTTTTATGGAAAATTTTACGAGGAAACCAAAGAAACTACTTTTTAAACATTAGCATTTCATATTCATTAAGATATACGCTTTTAAAGTTTTTAAAACATGTCGAACCTTCCCTAATGACTCTTTCCACTGTGCGCCGAGGAGAAACACCGCCAGACCACTAAAATATTGCCAAATTTCCCACGAAGGAAAATGTACTTTTGAGGATAGCTATGTATCTTTTTTCCTTGAAATTATCAAATAATTTTTATCTGATTGCGAGTGAAATTATCTTAGAGATTGGACGTAAAATATTCGGGAGTTTGGTGGAAAATGTATGATGCATCAAAGCATTTGGCAACGCTCGAAAGCTCATGCGACATTTTTCTAAACGATGGAATTCTCCACCTTGGAGTCATCAGCCTCTCTTCTCGGTCTATAAGATATTATTATGTCTATATGTCGTGTCCTACTCTGACGTTTTTGGGAAGAACGCCGTATGTACATTCATGCGGTGCAAAATTTCCTCGCGATAAAATATTTGCTCTAGAGGAAAGTGGCGTATCCTTAAATTATGAGGCACTTCAGATTAAATTGTGAATAAAATGCCCTGGAAAAATTAGAGAAAAATTTGGCAAAATTGAGGGGCTTGGAAGGTGCATAAGTGCAGTTTTTGTTATTTCGAGAAATACGTGTTTGAAATTTCGCAATGCCTGTTGTCGGAAAGAAAGTTCAAAAAACCTTTTTGATGCTTGAAAATTGTAATTTGGAAGTGAATTTTGCATAGAATATGCATTACAACTAGTTTTACTTGAAATTATTAATACCTCAGTTCTTTCAAATAACTTAATATGCCTTGTCCTCCAAGCCCCTCAATTTCAGACTCAAAAAATTCCCTAATTCTTGCCTCATAATCACATTTTCATACTAGTTACTGCATTCAGCCGGAAGAGATAGTAACTGTCATCACCTCACAGAATACTTAGCTCCCCCCGTCCCCCGAAAGTTGCAAAATGTAGAGGGTGGGTGACCTGACCCCTCGCCACATGCGATGTCGTTAATTTACAACTACTGGCTTTGTCGTGTGACCTTTTTCAGATTCTTGTTAATTTTACCGCGTCATGAAGATCATTGCCAATGGGATTAACGGACAGAACAGTGAACACTGTACATTTAACAGCATCAAATGCGTATTATTTGGCACTGAGTGAAATCTAATTTTGGCAAAAGGAGGCCATTGTAGTAGCCTAGTATAGTAGTCTAATAATTGTCCATTTTAGAAACCAAGGATATTCTCACGCTTAGTTCATTCAGTAATTTTTCCTTAAATATGAAATCCATGACATTCCTTGCACCTGTAAATCTCCATCATATGTAAAAAAATTTCTCCTGTGTTTGACTATATAAATGAATCATCCTTTAATTATAATATCAACTCTGACACCTTTTAAACACCCTTACCCTGTGTGACACTTCATAATTTTCAGCCGGATCTCTCTAGAGCCTTAAGTAACTCATAAACGACCCCTTAACCTAGTCCCCTATCGATCAAACATATTTAAAAATCCGAGGAATTATTTACAGAATAGATTGAGATTGTTATCAAACAAGGCAAAGAGGACGTATTGCGGTTGATATACTAACCACCTGCAGATGACAGTTTTCTGCTGAGACCTTTTTTCACGCAATAATTAATCAAAATCTCCAGAGACAATGCACGAATATTATTTTTAACACCCGGGAGTAGTCACTCAAAAGCAGGCTACTGATCCGAGCCGCGCAGCGTGAGGTAAAATGTCCGAGATATTCTACACGGATATTAATATGCATATACTTAGCAGGTTTTTTCGTGAGTCTTAAAACTTTTTTCGCCATTAATATTTGTTAGGTACGTTCAAGGGAGGAATCAAGAGCACTTACAATGGTTCAACACAAAAATTAAAAATCGCATATTTGATGTTGATTTCTCCCATATATTGATGGGGGGAGGTGAGTGAGATGTCACATGTCAAAATACAGCCTACATATATTTCCCTTGATGCGATTATCGGGTACAAGATCATTAGATTCTAAAGGTTAAACTTTGACAGCATGCCAGCTTGCAAAGTTTAGGAAAAGTTACACCCGATAATAAAGTCGGGGTAAGTTAGGGTATAGGTTTTTTAGATTTTTCGGGGGAAAACTGGATAGTTTTTAGGAAGAAGGAACCAAATCACTTCAGCCGCATTCCTGCATTTTGTCGAAAAATGCATTTGTTTGCAGAGAAACACTTGTGCGTATTCCATTGAAAAGTCAGATAATATCGCCTCACGACGTCGAATAAATCCCCTAATATTTCTAAAATAATCTATTCTGCCGTTCTTCATCAAAAAATAAATCCTCAAATAGAATTTAGCAATATCTGTTGCGACTTGGTTTTTTCCTGCTTAATGTGGTCCAAATATTGTAATATCCAGAATAGACTAACGGTAATTCAGTCTCTTAGAGCAGTATTGAGGAATTACCCCTTAATTATAGCCGGGTACGCACTAAACTAGTAGCGCAGGTTAAATTTCCACGGGATTTATTATTATGCTCTATTTATCTTCCTTGTATCTCCTTCTTTTACGGTTCGACTGAGGATGACCTGTTATTATATTTCCTTGGGTGTTAAATATTACATTGCCTCCATACCATGTCCGTCAAAATTTCTAGGATTCGGAACGTTTCTGTTCCAATCTCTCCCTCTCCATGACCGTCGAAAGTTCCGGGATTCTTTTTAAATGTTTTCGAAAGTTCCGAAAAATTTTCGGAAAATCCGGAAAGATCCGGAACGTTTCGGCAATTTTAAAAGTTCCGGAAAATTTTCAGGAAAATCTCACAAGTTCCGAGATTCAGTAGTGGCTCCGGGCTATGGGAGCTCTGAATTGTTAATTTGATTTAGCGGCGGTAAAACGAAGAAGTAGGACAACATCGATAAAATTTCAATGAAACAATCTGAAAATGAGATAATTTTCATGGTAGGCATTGTCCATTTCACTCTCTTGGCGATTAAAATGTATTCCTTCAGGGTTTTTCTACAAGCGCTGAACACTAATTGTTTACGTATCCATCCGCATGCTGGTTTGAATGAAAGTAAATAAAATAGTCTTTTCGTGATTAATTCCTGCTTCTACGATATTTTTTATTCCCGCAGACGATCGTGAGTAATCAAAACGAAGGCTCGGTTGATATGTCGGTCTCGGTAGCTCTATTTTGAGCTCATCGTATTTATATCGCCAACTAAAATAACACACCCCCTCCCCTCTCTCCCTCCCGGTCTCGTTCAGCTCCGAATAAATCTAACATTTTGTCAACTTTCTTTGAGAATCTGATTCTACTAATATTTACGGGCCCGCTCCCCTCCCACACTCAACACTTTTCAGCGTCTCTCTCTCTCTCTTTCTTCCGCCTCTTATGGTCTCTCTCACTCTCTCTCTCCCGCCTCTTTTGGCGCTTAACTCGGCCGTTGCAGCAGATGAATGACCGTTAGCACAGTTTTTCAAAATGTTTTACATCCGCTGGATTAAGGTGAATCCTCGGCGTTGGCTCCAGAAAAACTACACAGTTAAAAATAATATTATTCTGTTCCCGAATTGAAGACAAACCGAGTCAGTCGACTTGTGGATTGAATGGAATGAGATTCCGACTTAAAGACCTGAAGTAATTTCGAGTTGATTGGAGTTATTTTAGAGTCTATTTAAGCCATTTTTAATCAAGTAGAGCCCACAGTCTGATATACTCTAACTAAGTCAAATAGAGATCGGAGAGCTTGTAGTTGTCTGAAATTAGATGAATTCCACATTTAGCCAGAAACTACTGAGTGAACTGAACACGAAAATATCCTTGGTTTCTAGATTGAAAAATTATTATTGAAGAAGATATGACCAAATGATTGAATCTGTTCGAATACAAATATTTAAAGGGGAAATCCATCAATATTTTGGATGTTCGGATTGCGTATTCAATAACTGGATGTGTTTCCGCTTTGCTGAGACTAGAATAGGTTAAATGTAGCGTCTGAATGCAACTATTCGTGTTCCATGGATGTGCGTGTTGCATATTCAAACATTGAAGGCGTTTCCGCTTTCCTTACTTCGTCAGAGATGCACGGGACTCGTCAGGTGTAGCACTCGAATAGAAATCATGTTCTTTGTTAATCTCATTCATCTCTGTCTCTCGATTAAGAGAAATTCTATTTATCTCTTTTGTTTACTTGGATGCCGGGTTTGTAAAAAAAAACTATTGAATTTTTATTGAGAACTCGTAGGATATATTTTTAAAAAAATAATTGTAAACTTGATTCACGGAACCTGTACATTTTTGTAAATTGTATTGGTCGTTAAGTCACAGGACTTTTGGTCTAATTTTTTCCGTCCGTTAACTTTTTGATACTTTTAAGTTCCGTTAAAAATATCGAGGGATATTCGTACGAAAATTGACGATCCCGCTGGCGTAATTTTTCAGATTTTAGATCGGCCAGTTCACGGACTGGGCAAGAACATTGACCAGTTCGTGGACTAGGGCAATTTCACCGAGGGAGCGTAACACATCTAACAAGTAATAATGATAAATAATAAGGACCCAACCCATTCCTCAGAAACTATATTGTCATCTCCCAGCCAAAGTATGATAAGCGCTATGCGTCGTTTCAAAATTTCCGCCGACATTTTATTTTTTACAGAGAAATCGTCAAACTAAGCTGTCAGAAAATTTCAATAAAATTCAGTTAATTTTCAAACAGATTCAACCAACAATAGATCGTATTCAATACATCAAACGGGTGAGATTGTATCGATATCGATTGGTTCAAAACATAAACAAAGCCTCAAAAGTAAATTCAGAAATCTGAGAGAACGGGTTTTTTGTAACGGATTCTTTATTCTTTTGAGTACCAAATGCCAATGGAAAGTGAAATTGTCAGGAAATTTCTCATTTTCAGCTTTTCCAACTTAAATCCTTACAGTTTGGTTTGAGGTTATGTTCTATTGTTTTGAACCAAACGATACATCGCACCGTTATCGAATATGGTCTATTCCTCCGTAAAAAAATAAATGGGGGCGGAAATTTTGAAACGTCGTATGGCACTTGCGATACTTCAGCCGGAAGGAGACGATAAATCAAAAATGTAGGAGCGGTCGCGATGAATCCCAAAACGTCGGTACGAATAAAATCGCGACTTGGCATCGGCGCCGTGGAGCTTGCACCCTGCGCTGCTCTTCCAAGGAAAATTCATTAGTCCCATTAATTGTTAAAGTTTATCAACTCGAATTACTTTTTCGCGATGAATTAAAAAAGTATTGCAACAAAGTTTCCCCGGTGTTGCGAGGGTGGCGGAAGGAGGCGCTCCTCCCCCTCCCCCTCCAAACCACTTGGTGGCCGTGACATGGCAGCCCGCTTTTCGGGGTTGTCAAACGACGGAAACGCCCGAAATATTCCGAGACCGATCAGCGGACCGTCGCACAGTGGATCGAGTCAATCAGAGAGGTCGGACGTGAAATTTTTTACTAGAACTGCAAATTTTGATGTTTATTTGGCCACATTTTAAATTTAAAAGGTTACTTAAAGAGGAAAATGGACCAGTAGACAAGGTACGAATTAAAAGATTCTGATACATGTTTCTTAATCAAACTTTTACGCAGAACACGATTCGTGCAACTAAAATGACTGAAACCAACTCCTAACGAAGATATTGACGTTTTTATTTCACATTGGTTACAAGGAATTTGAACTGCCCGCTCACAAGAAACTCAAAGCTCTACGTGAGTCAAATCGCGCACTACAACGGTTTCAGCAAGCTTCTCAATCGAGCAATGTTCATTCCTCACCATGTGTTGTTCAAACTCTAGGCAATTTGCTATAGCTGAGCCAAAGCGTCAAGATTGAGGTTGCCAGATTTTTATATCGCAGAGACTGTCATGATAAACGTTTAGCGTGAATCACGTAGAGCATTGAGTTTTCATGAGCGGGTGGTTTGAATTCACGCATCAAGAATTATTGAATATCTTCGTAAGGAGTTGATTTCGGTAGTTTTCGTTGTGCGCATCGTGTTCTAAGTGAAATTTTGGTTAAGAAGCATGTATCAGAATGCTGGAATTCGTGCCTTGTCCAGTGGTCCATTTCACAAGGAAACCAATAGAACCACTCCTAGAACCTCAAAATTTTGTATGAACGGTGTTACACAAGCTTTTAAAGTTTCCAAATTTTGTCTGACTTCCCCAATTGACTCGATCCATTGTGCGTCGGGAATCCACAACCGTGATTGCGCAGCGTCGAGTTTCAGCGTTTTAATTATACGTCTCGGGAAAACATGAATGAAAATTTGACGAGCCTCCGTCAGTGACGTCATTCGACGTAAGGGTGTATCTCAATTTTTGCGTGAGCCCCGTTTTATATATAAATCCACGCTTTTGGGGGCTCCAGTGAAAATCGTGTCACGCAGAGGAGCAAATATTTCAGCCGAGTATCACACTGTTAAAAATTTTGGAGTCGCATCCGGAATGCATTTCACTACGGGGCCTATCTCGTCCGCGGTAAGAGCGGTAAACTATCTTACTAAAGAAGAACGCCGTCAGAAAATTTAGAGGATGACAAATTTCCCCATTAAAATGTGCATTCTTGAGAAAATTAATGTATATTTTTTCTCAAAACTTTCAGACAGTTTTGATTCAATGGAGATGTTGCTTGTGTGAGGAATTTGCGATTTGACTGTTCATTCTTCTGTAAAAGTTTGCGAGAAACACGATGGCCTCACTGGTTTTCTCTGACATCAACTTCCAAGCTCAAAAAAAGCTCTCAAGTTGAGGCCAAAATGGAGGGAATATCTCACGCTATCCTGAGAGTCCACCTCTACATTAAAACAAACTCTCTATGCATAGATAGGCAGCAAATACATTGACAGGGCTGCCACTTTATTTCGGGACTCCAAAACTGAAAACACGGCAACCCCGTATTTGCTCCCTATCTTTGCATGGATATTTCTTCTTGATGTAGAGGTGGACTCCCAGGATAGCGTGGGATATCCCCTCCATTTTGGCCTCAACTTGAGAGCTTTTTTTGAGCTTGGGAGTTGATTTCAGAGAAAACCAGTGGCACCATCGTATTTCATGCGAACTTTTACATAAGAAACAATTGTCAAATCGCAAATTCCTCACACATGCAACATATCCATTGCAGATCAATCGATACATCGCAAAGCACGCCACTGAGCATGCGACATCGTGAGCAAAATATTGGTACGAGCACGTTTGCGGCACTTAGGACTTCAATTGAACCCGATTTGGCAAGCGAGCGAAAAGTGGGAGACATTACATATGCAGTTCATAATTGCAAGCGTAGTCGCGCAATAAAAGACATCGCGACTGCGGGAAGACGAGAAGAAGAAGACAATAAATTAAGGGGGATGGGAGGAATACAAATAAACAAAACGAAACTCGTGTCCCTGCCAGCCAACGACTTCACGTTGAGCGTCTTGGAGCTTCGTCACAACTTTCTTCCGTCGGCCGGGGGGGGGGGGGGGGGGGGG
>NW_017547236.1:825744-886902 GCF_001854935.1 Bemisia tabaci
AAGGGGGGGGTGGAGGGGGTGTGTGCACTTTTCTTAAAATAGCTGTCTCGTCTCATCTTCCCATCCCTCTTTCCGTTTACCGCCCCCCTCCCCAGCCTGAGTCTTGCATGTGACCAAAGTGAAGTGACTGTGGAAGACTGCCGTGCTAAGGAAAAACGCCCTAAGAGCCGTCAGACGTCGCCAAATTTCTTTTGAAAAATCACGAAATATCGGTAGAATTCATGAATACTCCTCTTCTTAATTATGAAGGAATTTTGATTGCAATTTTATCTGAAGCGCATGAAACCTTCAATGAAAAATTTTAATGACTTTATTCAAATTTAAATATGTTTTAGAGCAAATTTGGCAACATTCGATTGGCCTTATGACGTTTTTCTTTAGCACGGCAGAAAAGGAACTCTTCAGAGTAGATGAGACCTGTCGACCCAAATCTGCCGCGAAATATATTCTTTCTCGCGATCGATCTGAACGCAATCAAACCGTGTTTGCGACACTCGTAGATGCCGCTGTTTTTTCATGCTGGCTAAATTACTGAATGGATTTTTTGGCATAAGATTTTGCGACTCAAAAAGAGCAATTTTTCGAGAAAACAGCAAAACTTCACCACTTTGCGCCGGTCGATCAGTCAAAAGCCTTCAAAATCCCTCGAACGAAGACACATTTTCACAGCGTGGATGGTAAGAATTCATAAGGGCATACATGACATTATTCTAAGCTCTTTCTATTTTTGACCAAAATTAATTAACCCTTAATGGACACATTCTTCGCTTCACCGTTCAGAATCGAGGAGTGAGATTCGGTGCCGAAGTCTATAAAGCGTCCAAAAATCCCAAGTGATATGACTGCAAAATACTATAACACCATGGAAGCAAATGACACTCCGCAAAAAGAGTCGATTTTGCTCCGCTATAGTGAAAGATACTTCGAGTGAAGAATCGATTCCACTCTGCATTCATATCACTTGGGGTTTTTGGGCACTACATAGACTCCGGCACAGAATTTCACCCCAAAATTTTGAACAGTGTTTAGATTATTTCTCTGTGTGTAGTGGATATTCAGGAGGTTCGGAATTGAATTGAAAGACAGGTAGCTGAGAGAAATGAGATACGTATGGATTTCAGCTCAATGAAAGGGGAATTTGAATAACAGGAGAATTGGAAGAGGGGAATTCGATGGCAATAGACTGCATGGCGTCGAACGTCTGAGTATGAGGATTAAAAAGAAAATCGGAACGCGTCAAAGCATATTAAAATATCGACGATCAATAACGCGTCGCTCCGTTGCATCTTGAAATTGTCGCTTCATTCTTGTCTCTAAAAAGTGTGTGAAACACTTTGTGTAGTTGATTAGGGAACCTTGAAAGAACAAAGACTGTACACATTTTAGTAGTGAAGACCAAGATTATGTAGCATCGTGTCCAAGTAGATTCCATGCTCACCCTTAGTATGATTGCCTGCTCATCTCGTCCAAGATATTGGACTCCATGTTCATTTCTAACTTGTTCACTTCTTTGCTTGAGCATGAAGTCCAATAGCAAGTAGACATCCCTTGGTTTTAAAGTCCACCCTTTCTTCGTCATAATAGAAAATTGCATACTTTTCTTATCTAACCTAACCTAACCAACGCACAATTTCATACAAGGCATATTGATTTCGTCTTTACTTCCTCAAAATTGTTTTGATGAATTTTTGGACTCTATACTCGTCTAATGTAAAAAATATCTGCATCCCACAAGTTTGGACGCTGTGCTCAGTTTGCTTTTTTAAAAAAAAAAACTATTCCTCATTAAAGTGAGCACGGAGTCCAAAGTCTTGGACTTGATGAGCAGTCGAGCATTATGGTGAAAGGGTATGAGCATGGAGTCAAATATCATGGATGCAATGCTACATCACCAAAAACAGCAAGGGTGCAGATTGTGCCGATCGACCGATCACAGACCGATCGGGGAGCAAATAATAAAAAGGCACCTGGAAGAGGAGGAAAAAATGTGAAGGCAGAAGGCGTAAACCTGCTAGGTCCATACTTTTTTGCGAATGAAGCTAAGTAACTTGTGTAACTGTGTAACTCGTGTAACTCGTGTAACTCGTGTAACTCGTGTAGCTCGTGTAGCTCGTGTACCTCGTGTAGCTCGTGTAGCTCGTGTACCTCGTGTACCTCGTGTAACTCGTGTAAATCGTGTAACTCGTGTAACTCGTGTAACACGTGTAGCTCGTGTAGCTCGTGTAGCTCGTGTAGCTCGTGTAGCTCGTGTAACTCGTGTAGCTCGTGTAACTCGTGTACCTCGTGTAATTCGTGTACCTCATGTAACTCGTGTACCTCGTGTAACTCGTGTACCTCGTGTAACTCGTGTACCTCGTGTAACTCGTGTATTTCGTGCAACTCCTGCAACTCGTGTAACTCTTGCAACTCGTGCAACTCGTGTAACTCGTGTAACTCGTGCAACTCGTGCAACTCGTGTAACTCGTGTAACTCATGTAACGCGTGTAACTCGTGTAACTCGTGTAACTCATGTAGCTCGTGTACCTCGTGTAACTGGAGTAACTCGTGTAACTGTGCAACTCGACTTCACGCGCCCTATGATTCGGTCACGAAGGAGTAACCAATGTAAAACAGACATTTGATTTCGCTTTTATTTCGCGCAATGGCGAGCCGTGAATGATCGACCATCGATATGGACCTATTTATCGACACCAACACCCAGTTTATCGATAATTTCTCATCGATTTAAATGGTAGATCAATCGATATATCGCAAAGCACGCCACGACACTGGTTTCGCGCAGGCGGGCCGAGGACGAGGGATGAGGCACTGCGAAAGCCAGACTACAAGATTCAGTCACGGACCCCGCATAGAAGGAAAGTGTCCCCTTAGCCTTTCTCCTTAGAGCTGACCCGATTCAAGTGTAAGATAAAACCCTCCGTGCAAAGCCTCAAGTATTCAGGTTACCAGAGCCACTTTGTTTTATCCCCCTTTTTTTACAATGCTGGAGGGATTTTCTTCGAACAGTCGCGGCGTTGAAGTGCACGGATGCAAGCTCTTCGCACTTAGAGACATCAGTGGTGGAGGGAATCATTTTTTTCACAGATTTTCAGATGATTCTGTATTTCTAAAAGTATAATTTCTCTTTAAATGAGCAGAATACTGGAATTGGTGGAAAGTTCAGAACACTGAAAAAACATTCTTTGTCCTTACGGCTATGCATGCACGAGCATGGACCTGGTGCGGACACAATCTTCGGTTCATATAGAGCACATAAGCTTCTTTAGACCGAGACAAATTAAGTTCTCGGTAAACTTCAAGTAACAACAAAACTCCAACAAAAATTTCAGTTGCCTGAATTTTAGTTCAATTCCAGGGGCCGGAAACTTCATCTAAGAACTGGAATTGAGGGCCATGGATGTGCAGTTTTTGAAAAATTGAGTTATTAATAATTTCGAGTTAAAGTTGTCTTAATGCATATTCTGTGAGAAATCTGATCCTATCATTATTGAGGCGGCAGCGATTTCAATATGGATCAATGATAATACAAGGAAAAACTTGAGAGTGTAATTTCTTCTTCCTAATCTTCTCTTATACCTTTTGAATTGGTTTTGGAAATTGTTATTATTTCTTACACTTTACGTAAGTTTGAATGAGGGAACATGTCTAGGCATCCATAAACCAATCAGCAAAATACAAATATGTTATAGTATGCGATATAAATTTTGAAAAGATAATTCGTTGTCTTACTCGGCTGGTAAATCTCGTAAATTAACATTTTTTAATTAGTATAACGAAAACCCTACATAATTTGCTGTTTAACGAGCTGAGTGAGTGATCATTGTAACAACTTCGTTACAGACATTAAAGGGGATAAAGGTGATTGATTTCAGCAGGTGATTAATGCTCTTATCTGATTAATCAAGTGTGATAGTGACTATTATGATTATCGAGGTGGCTTCAGTCTCGTGTCGGTAATCTATGTGCGATCCAAAGAAACGTGAATCAAAAAGTTGTGCCGATGGTTCATTGTAAATGATTGATGAGAGGATTCCTGACATATATATGAAAACTGACCTCGCGGCTCAGCACATTTTTGTAGATTAAAATTAAGATAGTATCCACTTGAGGTTCCTTTCGCCAACGGTTATTCTAAGTGAGTGACTTAAGATTTTGAAATGTGAAAAACACAATTAAATGAGTGATGTGCACCAATTCGACGTCTAAGAAAATTAAGTAATTACAACTTAATTGATAAGTAAAGTATGTATCTCAATTATTATAACTATTTTTGAAACCTCTAAGAGCTGGAAGCGTAGATATTCATGTTTCATAAATATGTCCGTCTAAACATAAAGGGGATTACGACTTTAGGAAAATAATCGACGATATACACTTGCAGTATCACGTCAGTGCTTGAATGGTTACCTATATGAATTGTATCGAGCTCCTTATCTATTAATTAGTAGGGTGCTCATTGAATTGGGCTGCTAGTTTATATTTTTCATGGAAGTAAGATGGATTTTCAACTTATTTTTAATCCTTTCATTGAATATTTACCTACAGCCCTTTTCAGTTTTAGAATTCTATGATTGATAGCATAAGTTTCTCATAAACTGCCTTTTGTATGATATTTAATGCAAAAAGTATTTTTCCTGGAAAAAATAAGCCAAAAGTGGTTATAAAATACATATTCTATAAACCTCATTTTTTAGCTGTTCCCAGTCTCCGAGAAATCGCATTTTCTAAATTATATTGAACGTTTTGTTCCAGAACTCACGCGGAACGAGCAAGAATTGCAATGTACACAAATGCAAAGCTGATTCTATTTAAAGTGGCTTAAGTGAAATAAGTAAGTTGAATAAGATGCGGATTCGAAACATCAAAACTTCATAAAGTAATTCATGTCGTTTCAGTCGACGCAAAATTCTTAAACTGTTTTTTTTTTTTTGCAAAAACGGAATGGAGCTATGGAAAAATCAAATGTATAATCAAGCTCCCGTGACTTTTTGGTGATTTCAACTTTAGGAAGAGCATTTCCACGGGACCTTATTAATAAATCGAGTGAAATGGCTATCAAGTTTATACCAAACTTTCACGTAATCTTGTCCGTGAACCCCATTCATTTATATGAAACCCTCTCTTTTCAACTCAACGTCGGTTTCACCCTTGTTTGGCTCTTCGTCACGCTCACCTGCACGCTTGGTGTCAATATTTGAGATAGAGGCTGTTACTATAGCGTCCTAACGCAGAAGTTTATTAATTGTTAACCTGATGGACTTCATTATAATAGAAAAAAATACAAACAAATCACAACAAGTGTTTTTTTTTTAATTAATCTGAGTCCCTGGTGCGTTTCTCGGAGCCTCAACAGTGTGTTTCAAGCTATTCACAAACTCTGTCGAATCTGTGCATGACGCGTGTTGGCTGTTTTTTCTACACTGCCCTACTGAGGAAGAACGCCGTATGAGCCTTCAAGCGTTGCCAAGTCGTCTTTCATAAAACACGAATTTCCTGGAAATTAATGAATATTGTTCTTCCAATTTTTCAGATAATCTTGCCCGCGATTTTAGCGAAAAGTCCTGAAAATTTAAAAAGAAAGTATGCATAACTTTCCTAAAAATGAACATTTTATCGAAGGAAATTTGGCTACTCTCGCATGTCCATACGGCATTCTTCCTTAGCACGGCAGTACAGCATTCCCAATAAAAATCCTACATTGTAACGCCTGTAAATGAAGTGCTGGAGGGAAAAAACGGAATACAGAATTTTGTCGAGGTTCTCCCCAAAGCGATGAGGAGACGATTTCGATTTCATATCCTGCACACCCCGATTCGTCTTATTCAATTTTTCATGCTACATTGAGGCAGATTTTATTCCCTTGCAGGCATTAGGGTATAAAAATCGCACCTACTGAAAGTGTAGCATGAATTTGAATTTGGTAGCACATTTGTTACAACTATCCATTGAATTTCATCAGTTAGAGAAAAATGCACTCACACTTTGAATGGAAAGTTTGATAATAGGAATTAGACATAAAAAATTCGAGAGTTACGGATCTTGTGTGTGAGAACAAACCATGCTCAACTTATGTTCCTTTAACGAATAAAAGTTTAAGGAAGTTCTAATAATATACAGCAAAAACTGCAGCTCAAAAAAAAAGTTAGCCGAATATTCCTGCCATGAAAATGTTGAAGGGTCAAAGAATTACGTTAGCTTGGGTTGCGTGCATCAACATATAGTTGTTCTAACTCGCAGCTTCTTGTGGTTTTTCAATTCTTTTACTATTTTAGTGTAAGTTTATGTGAGGTACAGCATTTTGGGTATTTCACAAGAAAATTTAAGTTAAGGGGTTTTTGCATTTTTGATTTCGTAAATAACTTAAACGTATACTGTCAGAGGAGTAGAAAAACTTCTGCATTTCTTTCGGTACCCTGGTAAAAATTGGCGATAGGAGCTGTGTTTCAAAATACCATAGGAATTCTTATAGCCGGCTAAAAAAGGCTACAGAAAATCATATAGCTGGCTGTAGAAGTGTAGAATGCGGAGAAAATCATACGGCCGGGCTATACGAAGCGATAAAAAATTATTAAGCCGGGCTATAGTTCTTATCGCCGGGCTTTACACTTTATCGCCTGGCTGTTGCTTTTTTGCCATCGATTATAAGAGGAAAAAATAAGATATTGTGTAGAGATTCGTGTGCTTTGGAAATCATTAAGTTTGATACGGAACCACCTTAGTACTTACAAAACTTACATTATATTTTCCTTTGATACATATTTTTTTTTTCATCAATTAAAATGAGAATAATCGATACAGGTTGTGCAAACATTTCAAAATCATGAGTTGAATAACGCTGACTCTGCCAGATTAAATATTAGAGCCTAACACAAAACGGAGCGGCGACTCACAAGCGCCTACAAACCTAACAGGGATACTTCACGCATTGCGCAACGCGTGAAGTATCCCTGTTAGGTTTGTAGGCGCCAATGCGCGTTTCTCGCTGGCTGCCCGCCTGCCGCACGGCAGCTTGCCACGGCGCTTGAAGCAACTATTTCACACTAGGGATATTGCACAGTATCATACGAAACTGAAGGCGCTCTAATATATTAGCAATGGCAGGCATCCATCAAAAGTACGGAGCTTTTCTCGCAGAATAAATCAAGATACTACGGCCCAAAAAGAGAGCAGTTGTCCAAAAACTCATTAAGTCCCAGTATCCGTAATTAGTAACGTTTAGCATACACTTTATCGCCTAGTTGTTGTTTAGTCGCCATCGGCTATAAACGGCTATAAGATATTGTGTAGCCGGCTATAGAAGCTATTGGAAATTGTACAGCCGGCTGTAGGCCTATGGTATTTTGGAACACAGATTCTACAGCCAATTTTTACCAGGGTAGTACAAAATTTCTGCTGAGTCTGTTCATTCATTTTGGTGCCCCTGAAGAAAAGTAACAATTATTTTTCTGAACATGTTTGGTTTTCAAAGGGGAAAAAATAAATAAAAGATTTTTACACACACAAATTTCTGATAGGAGAAGCAAAAATTCCATTCAAATCAACGAAAATATCAATAGAGTGCTTTTTTCCTAGCATCTTAATATATTAGAAACGGTTGCAATACTATGAATTGAGATGCACATTTCCCCTATTTTACTAGCGAAATATACGAATATATACGAAATATATAGATACCCACGTACGTTAACACGTCACCGAATGTGAACCGGAAGTTTCGTTTCATCCGACAAAGGTTTGGCTACACCGCATTGTGCACACATATCGTGGCGTATTCCAGGTCTCTTGGATGTAAGTTTACTCTGTAAAACTTCATGAACACGTCGTGACTAGGCCAATTACACCCTCGTATATTTAACCACAGTAATACGAGTCGCTCATCTGACAAATGTCGGACTTCATTCGGCAGATATAAAATTTGTCATTAATTAAACGCTTTCGATGCGGTGGTGGTCCCAGTGTTGACAGCTCTTGCAAATTTGATCATTTATTGTTATTAAGTTTACCGAAGTGAAGCAAAACTTCCATGAATCTGGATCATTTCTTGAAACGGCTCGTGAACTGCGATATCAGACTAATATCGTACCGAGATTCTTGGTTTCATGAAATGGATATTTCAGCAAGTAGTCCGCCTCAACCATGAATTCTGCTCCAATATCGAGACTGGAAAATGGAGGTAAAGTTTTCCCGGCCGTCTAGCAACGGCACGAGATCCATGCAGGAATAGAAAAAAAAATGAAAAAAATAATAATATAAAAAATAAGAGAATAAAAATAGGAGAAAGAGGGAAAACACACAAACAGGAAAGTCAAAACTAGACAGAAATGGAACACGAATATAGCGTCATGAAATTGAAATTTTATAGCTGAATGTCTCTGATAAAATTGACTGACTAACTTATAGTGTTGATACAACGGGGGAAAATGTTTTGTTTTATTTTTTTTTTTTATTTTTAAAATTTTTAGGCTGAGGGTCACATATTTCTTTCTCCCAAACCTTATCAAAAATTTGCGACTGATCATGTTATGAATCATTTAAGATGATCCGTGTTAAATTGAGTACCAGTTAATCAAATGGCTCCAAAAATTTCTGACTGAGGAAGCAAAACGTTTATTCAAATAAACGCAAATTTCAGTACTTGTGCTGTTTTCCAAGCATCTTAATACATTTTCCACGGAAGTAATTTACTTGTTAAAAAATGAACCGCAACGAAAAATAGCTGAGGTTTTTTTTAAAAATAAGTCACATTAAAATAAAATCAGATGTTCTTCTGCTCTGGAACCTTAACAAATAACTAATTTGTTCTTTTCCCCCAATTTATGCCTGTCATAGACATTTTTATGCATTTTTTATGAAAAATACTGTGCGACTCAAAAGTGTAAATGACGAATTATTGTATCTGCAACACAAACCCTCCCACCATTACCAAAATTCCCAAAATAAAATTATATTCTGCATGTCACTGGCCTCTTTCGTAGGAGTCACCAACCATCATCAAATTTTCCAAAAACCAGGTCGCTCCAGGAAAATCCCTCGCGCAATACATTTGGCAACGCAGGTTGGCGTGAGTGACAGCGACAGCGATCTCGTCAGCGTGCACTCGTCTATTGCAGCCGTAAAGTCTTTGACTGCTTGTCAGGAGAAAATTATCGATGAAGAGTGTAAAACTGTGTAAGTCACGCAACCGGCAGATGTGGACTCGAAATCCTCGGTTTCCCGATCGGCGACGGAAGGGACCCGCTCATATTTGGCAACACCGGCGGGCGTTTTAAAGCCTAATTATCAGCCGCGGATCCCCGGACCGAAATTTTGGCTCCAGGCCACCTCCCCCCTCCCTCCCTGCCGTAGGTGTCCTCTGCGTAATTTTACGCCCGTAAAATATTTTAATGCAGCCAGCGCGGGCGGAGCGGCGGCGGGGGAGGAGGGTGGCGCTGTAAAAAATGGAGAGAAAATCCCGGCAGAATCCGAGGCTCAATTTAAATGGTTTATGACGCGTGACTCCCGTTGAGGGAAGGCGGGCGGTGTTTTCCACGAGGCCTTCCAACCTGCCGGTAATTTGCTCATTTTTTAAGCCCCTCACTTGCATATTTTGGCTTGGGACTCACGGTTTCAGAGGGGAGCCAAATCAGAACAAGGAGCAGGGCTCGGTGGCAAGTCTTCCGTTTCGAAACTTTCCCGTGCTGCCGTGGTAAGGAAAAACGCCGTAAGAGTCTTTGGACGTTGCCAAATTTCCTTTAATAAATCACGAATTTTTGGGGAGATTTGTAAACGTTTTCCCACCAATTTTTCAGATAATTTTGTTCGCGATTCCAACTAAAGTTCCGGAAAAGTCCTAGGAGAAATACTGATAAATTTCCTCAAAAATAAACATATTACCGAAGGAAATTTGGCAACTCTCGAATGTTCATACGGCGTTTTTCCTTAGCACGGCAGCATACGGGAGGGAACAGATTCTTGCCGTGCGGTGGAAACGCCGTGTGAACATTCAAATGTTGCGAAATTTACCTCGATAAAATACTTATTTTCCAGGAAAGTCATGCTTATTTTTCCTCGAACATTTTCAGATACTTTAGATTAATTTCCGAACAAAATTATCTTACCAATATAAGAAAAACCATTTATAAGCTTTCCAGAATTTTTTTATTTTACTATAGGAAATTTGGCAACGGCCTGAGGCTCCTACGGCGTTCCTCCTAAGCGCGTGTGGCAAGATTGAACTTATGATTATATTATTGAGCGCTCCAGATACAGAATGAACAAATTGAGGAATATGTTTTTCAGGTGAAAATAATATTTCTCTGTTTTTTTGAGACTACCTGCGTCAGGAAACCTTATTCGAAGGAAACTACATATCGACGGTGTAAGTCGGCAATCACATAACTCGGTTTGCGACGTCGCAGACTTCCTGTTATACTTTATTTTTTAGACGGAAAACTATTCAACGGTAATTGTTTGAAACTGCCGTGAGTTTTCTCCCCTGTGCGAAGAAAATTCTGCAAAAACTTCAATGAATGATGTCAATTCGTTCTCCGTTAAAAAAAAAAATAGCGGCGGATATTTTCAGACACAGCAAACGAGTTGTGTGATTGCCGACTGACACCATCGATGTCCAGCGTCTCCACTGAATACAACAGTGTGCAGTACAATATATTCTCAGCAAAAAGAAGAAACTTTTTGAATTCTATTTTCAAATACAACTAAACGCGTTTTACATATTTTCTGTTTTGGTTCAAAGTGCAACGGTAAATTTGAGAAGTTTCGTCTTTATTTTTTCTTCTTCTTCTTCTTTTTGAGGGGAAAGTCGACTCACTCACCTCGGAGTTTGGACTTTTTTTCATCGCGAAAAAACATAAAATATGCAAACTACTTGCGAAAATGTTCGGACGGGATGCCCAGGCGAATGAATCTAAATTCAAGTGGGACATGGGATTTTTGTCCCCGCTTTAAAGTTGTCGCATTCAGAGTTCCACTCGTGGAGAGAGCGGTAACAACTCTTGCGACCTCCTCCAAATTCGCATCTTGCAACAAAGTTCTCGGCATAAAAAGAGGCTGGGAATGGTTCGCGAACTTTTAAACTAACGAAAGAGGTGCAACGAGGATTTCGGGTTGAAAACAGACCGCTGAGAAGCCACATCGTCACCTTCCGGCCAAAGTATCACAAGCGCCATGCGACGTTTCAAAATTTCCGCCGTCATTTTATTTCGTACAGAAAAATTTTTGGTTTAAATCTGTTTGAAAATTTCACTGAATTTAATCGGCAGCACTAAGAAAATTCAGTGAAATTTTTGGATATGGCCTCGTTGAACAATTTCTCTGTAAAAAATAAAGTGGCGGCGGAAATTTATAAATGTCGCATGACGCTTGTGATACTTTGGCCGGAAAGTGACGACATCATCAAAGAAACCTTGCTCGTTTTAAAATATGTTGTGTAAAATTCTTGGTCACGCTCATTCCCTGATTTTTCCTGATTTTCTGGAGTTCATTTCCTGATGAGAAATCGAAGTTTGCTCTCACTTTGCCAGGATTTTCTTGAGGGAAAACGATATAACTCTCCGGAGTTCCAAAATTTAAGAATTTTTTTCATCTTAAACCGGTACTTTGGCGCACATGCAAATTTTTAATTCCAAAACGGTTCCTGATGTTAATATTATCTAGTCAATGAACGATTCTCTATTATTCTCATGATTCCAAGTCCAAATACGTACGTCGTTCAAGAGGTCAATAATAATGGTGGCTCAGGTGCAATAACATAAACCTTGATAACAATATGCACTTAAAATTCCCTCACCAAAATTTATTTTTGCACGCAAACAAACTCGGTGTAGCTCTCATAAATGTTCGGCAAATTGCTGCAATGAAAAGGTAACCTTTAAAATTTCCAATAAAATTATAGAGGGAGAAATGTACATCTAAAATTATAAAAAGAGCTTCCCGGTTTCTGGTACAGATTCCCCGATTTTTCCCTGAAATTTGTCATTCCCCGATTAATCTCAGATTTTCCCATCTAGACATCATGTTTTTGAAAAAAAAAATCGTGGGATTTTTCTCCCGAACCGTCAACGCTGCTCACATGCACTTCAAATTTGCACCGCTGAATGCCGGACTCCAACCACTGTCTGAAGCTGATTTCCGAGCATCTCCAAAGAGGATGCTTTAATTAAGAGGGTTGGTTCTCTTTAAAGAGCATCAAAGTGGATTATTATTATTATTAGCGTAAACTCTTCCCGCGAGGCCGAAGCTTGGGGGTATGGCGGGGGGGATGGGGGGGCACACACCGCGCCCGACCACCGAGCTACTAACTGCACTCCTGCATCTGTACCCCCTCGCCCCTCGCGATTATCGAGAACTCGAAATGTTTGCACTATTCTTTCATCTTCCTTCGGTTACTGACTCATATTTTCCTGCCGTCCCTCTGCCCCCGCCCCCTCGGTTCGTGGCATCATGGCTGAGATAAAAGAGTGCTCGGGTTTTCCCCTCCTCCGGGATTCCGCTTTTAGCTTTCGCGCCGCTCGCCGGAGCGCTCTCTAACGCGATTGGAGCAACTTCCTGGCCTGGTGCTTTCCAGTATTACAATGGGTCTGATGCGCTTGTCAAAAAATTGTGTTTTTCAGAAACATTACATTTACTAGGGGGTTACAGTACAGGAGCCTCTAGGTCTACGCGGCCTAATCCCTAGAAGTCGCTTCGCCCCTTGTGAGATAATCTAAATAGAGCGGGCTCATCGAGGGACTGTCTCTTATAGATAGCCGCAAAAATTATGCAAATTGACCCGCGGGCCGATTATTGCGATCTTATATTAGTCGGGCGGACATGAATGCACCGCGTCTAGCAGAAAAGAACCAAGCCACATCAGCTATTGCCATATTTGACTGGGCAATTTATCTTTTTACAGAAGAATGTCTGTTCGGATCCCTCTGCAAATTTCAAGGCTTTTGCTTCGTACTATGCAAAAAAGTCACAGAAATTTGTACAAAAATCCGCACAACCGTTTTCATGTAAAAAATTAAATTGCCTAATTAAATTTGGCAATGGCTGATGTGGCTTGGTTCCTTTCTGCTTAACACGGTCCAAATGACGTGGGGTGAATGGCGAAGCGTACTTGGTCGGATATGTCTTATCGCTGCTTTGTCGTGCCTTTCTCAGGTGAGATACACGACAAGTTGAAGGCACTTTTAGCTAAGGCACTAGCTAAGGCTCTAGGCTAAATAGGCACCTCAGCTTTCCGACAGTATGGCGTCCATCCCACCGGACAAAGGAACGACAAAGCAACGATAAGACGTAACCAACCAATCACGCCCCACCATTTAACCTATGTCGTCTATGTCCGCCCGACGTGCACAAAATTTCAATAATCGGCCCGCTGGTAGGTTTTTCAAATAACGAACCGTGACAAATAATGAACAATTACATTGTTCAAAATATAGAACTTACAACTTTAACAAGTAAAGAAAACTGTAAAATAGATCAACATGTGACTAGATTTATCTCAGAATTATTTAACTAACTGAAAGCACTAATAAGTACACTAAAAGAGTCTTTCTATTTCAGTGATTAAACGATCGAATTCGTACGTGAATGCACTGCGCTGTCCTATCTAACACCATGGTGCGAGGAAGCGACTATGCATACTCGATTAAGATCCGTGTAGCAGGTTCAAAATGAAAAGCTTGCTTTGTACTCAGCAGTGCACGCATGCTGTCGTCAATGCACTGCGCTGCCCTATTTCACACCACGGCGCGAGAATGCGACTATTCGTGTTCGGTAGATGTGCGGGCTGCATGTGCAAAATTGAAGGCGCGCCAGTTTGCCTCAAATATCGACGGTGAAAATACCAAATCAGACTACGTATCCTGGTTTGAGACCTTCGTTGCAGCCTTCCAATTGTTATTTTTTAAATTGGAAACTACTTAAAGTTTATTATTTAGGACTTCCGTATTTTTTCTAACTGTGTGCGAAGAAAATTCAATGAAAACTTCAAGGAATGATATGGATTTGTTCTCATTTAAAAAAATAAAACGGGAGCAAAGATTTTGCAAAGCGTGGTTTGGTGGTTTCATCGTCGATTTGCAATACTAGAAACGTATCGAGGCAAGCTGTCCCAACTTAAATGGAATGCTCTGATGGATGGAAAAACCAAGTGTTGCAAATTCTTAAGAATGGTTACTGATTTATGAATTATCAGGAAAAATAAAATAGTATGTTGGAGTTTTTTGAAAAACGAAATTCGTTTGAACTCTACATTTTCTCGTCCAATATTTACAGAAATACAATTTTGAACAAGCATGGTAAATAATGAAGTTATAACATGCGTCAGTGCAAACCCCGTAGCCTTTCATATTAGACTTAGGGAGAAAATTGCATTTACGAGAAATCAAGTATTTAAGTTGCTTGCTTGTCCTCATAATTCGTGTTATCATGCTTCTTACGATGAAGCAATTAGCTTCATTTTCATCTTGGCGCTCTACGAAACAAGTCGGCGTATTTCCAATACCATCTATATCGATGGCAGTGTTTCAAAATCTCCGTTCCTGTTTCAATGGTAGACAAAAGAACGTCATTCCTTGGAATTTTTGCTACATATTTTTCACGCAGAGAAGGAAATCCACTAAACTTTCAAAGACGCAACGTTGAAAAGTATCCCGCTGAGACTGAATATTACGACAGGAAGTCTACAGCGCTACAAACCGGGATGGAAACCAGGCCAAATGGACCGAGTTTATCAGAAAAGCGCCAACCCGTATTTTCAAAAAATTGAGTTAAGAATGTTTTTGAGTTCCTCTAGTTGCATATTTTCTTCCACCAAGAAGTCGAAAAAGAAAGTTAGTTTGTGTAAAGAGGGGTCGAAGTTTATTATCTAAATTGAGTCTTATGGAGGAATTGACTTTAAACCTCTTTTTTCAGTTTCAAGTTAATGTGGGTTGGTTCTTTTCAGATAAAATATGTCCAAATAACTTTACGCCCTTTTAGACTTCGACAGGTGATCCGCTACCTTCTTGGCTCTTGCATTCACTTACCGTAGGAAAATGACGTCAGACAACTTTCTGACGCAGTCTAAAAGTGCGTGCACTTACTAGACGACGCAGTTCGAGAATGGAGTTCTTACATGAATCAGGGATGTGCAGTTTAAGTAATTATTCCTTTGCAAAATTTCGCAAAAAAACTTGATAGTACCACTGGTGTTCTCTGATATGAACTTCAAAGCTCAAAAATAGCTCTCAAAGTTCAGGCAGTTATGGAGGGGATGCCCTACGCTATCCTGAGAGTCCATCTCTATATCTAGTCAAACTCTCCATGCACAGATAGGACGCAAATACATTAGCAGGGTTGCCGTCTTTTCATTTATTGGAGTTTCCAAAGAAAGAGGCAACCCTGATATTGTACTGGCTCCCTATCTGTGGTTGCTTGTTGTTGCTTGTGTTCTAACTGCTCATCGGAAAAAAAAATGGTGCTCACTTAACAATTTTGGATGTTAAAAAGTGTGCGACAACTCACAAAATTCTGAGTTAACCGTCACAGTGCGCGTGCGGTTAGCTTTACATCTTGACATTGCTATAGTAACCGCTGTGGCGGTTAACTCAGCGTTTTGTGAGTTGTCGCACTTTTTTTTACATCCAGAATGTTAAGTCAGCACCCTTTTTTCCGGTGTTTGTTTGTATTTTTTGTTATGTTGTATTTTCCTTCATTTTGACTTGATATAGAGGTGGACTTTCAGGATAGCATGAAATATCCCTCCATTACGGCCTCAACTTTGAGAGCTTTTTTGAGTTTTTGTGTTTGTTTCAGAGAGAACTAGTGGCAACATCGTGTTTCTCGCAAAACTTTACGCAAGAGTAAATCTTAAATAGCAAATCTCCCACACATACAAGAGCTCCATTTCACCATCAGTAACATTCCTAACCCATGTAAGCGTTTTTGCCTATACTGCGAACTGAAGGAAACTCAACTTTGTTCGAGTTGACTGCATTGCGTTGACCACCGTGCGCCGCGAGCAATCAGTAAATTGGTCTGGTCCCGAGAATTGATGAAATGATGAGCAGATCACGGCATGATGAGATGATGGAATCATGTGATTGGATTGCTGTATTTTATACAGTGCAGCTCCCCGAGGTACCCGGTCCCGGTGTATTGAAACATTCGATCAGTTCGGGCCGCGCCAAAGCAAAAGCCCGGGCGAGCTTAGTAATTCACATTTGCAGCTCCTCTTCAATCGTTTCATAGCAAGAGGATTTTGATAAACATTTAAAATCTACGGAAACTGCTCTAGGTACCTATGTAGTTTTAGGGCCGTATTTATAGTCATTACTTTCACAATTTCTTTCCTTGGTCATAAATAAATGTATAAAAAAAAAAAAAAAAAAAAAAAAAAAAAAAAAAAAAAAAAACAACATGCCGTGATTGAGGAAGGTTTCGTATACGAAAACACAGAACACTAAAACACAGCAAATTGCAGAAACACCAGAGTTGAATTGAGAAAACACAAAAACAAAAAGAAATGACGAAATAAAAATTCTGGTGAAGGATGAAGTTTCTGGCATCAATTGCATCAATTCAAAAATCGAATTCAAGTCCCAAGGTGAGGTCTCGATACACGATCAAATTCCGGAACCAATTACCATCAAAGTGTCGGGAGTCACCAGTCTTAAAATCATTACTTTGCTTAATTTTAAAATGAAAACTTGGCAGATATGTTTCGTGCGACAGGAAAAGATGAATGGTGGCACTACATTCTGATCAAAATTTGACGGCCCGTCCAATTTTGATCAAAGAGGACTGTTGCATGGTAACCATCAATCATCAATTGATCTACTTTGATCAGAATTGGTTCGAAATTCGATCGTGTATCCAGACCTTATAATTCGAAATTTCAAATTGATGGATTTCAACGGTCTCCGGCGACACCAACGAAGAAGTTGGATATCATTTTAAAAAAATTCACAATCGTCGAATATCATTCAACGGTGAATGCTATTCGATCGCGGAAATTCGCTTAAAGTCCTTCGATGGAGCAACTCAAAACGGGTGCTACGTAATCGTCATAACCATTACTGTCTGCGTAACCGACTTCCCTCTGGGTTACCCTAGTACTATACACACCCCGCACAACTTATATGCTGACTCACCCCCTCCGCAGCGCGTGATGGGGTGAAATGAGTCTTTTGTTCCGTGCAGCCGCTCCACTGACCTAGTAGCCACCCTCTCGGCCCTGTTCCTGGCAGAGTATCTTTTCCGCACAAACGACTCCGTTAATTGCCCTTTCCTCCAGTCATCTTTTCCGCACGATTTCATTTTCATTTTCATTTTCACGTTTGCAACCTTGAGCAGTAATTCTCAGACGCTTGCCGCATTAGTTAGTGCTTTTACGGAATTTTTTCGCATCTGGATTCTCACACCGAGGAGGAATTTATTAGCTTTACCAACCTTTTAGTGTTTTTCCTGAAAAAACTATTCTCTTTTCTGAAATAGAATTACGATTGGGCTACATTTTGCAATAAGGAACAATTATTTCTGGCTCATTTTAGAAACAACATTTTTCAATTTATTTACGTATACAAGTAGGTGCTTTCTTGGATGAGCCATAAATACAAATTCCTTATTGTAAAGTATAGTCCAATTTATTCGACAAGAGCTGACGTATTAATTTATGCTAAAAAAAACTATGTACAAATTAGTCAAATAAAATGAAACAATTAACACAAGATTCTTATGTCTTAGAACTCCTCTTGACTTATCTGGTGCATAGTTTTTTCTAGTGGGATTGGAAAACGAATGCTACATATGATCGCAGTATGGATCCAAGTTTTTCGCTCGAAGACTCATACACATACTTCATTTTATTTTTTAAGGAAATCATAGAGATAGACTAGAATAAAACATTTAAATACACATTTTCGTCATAGCACGAAAAACCCACGGCAGGTTTTGAAGCGTTATTTTAGGTTCACCCCGATAAAATAAGCAGTAAAAAACTTGAAACGTCGCAAATCGAAGTAGGAATCTTTTAGACCTCACCGTCAGTAATGAGGAAATGTTTAACTGCGCATGTGCTAAGGTGTACTTTCAGAGGTAATCATCATCTTTCGCCATCAAGTCAGGGCGATACCGTTGAAGGCGCGCCAAGCAACTATTCCGCCACAGAGGTATGCACAGTATCAGACAAAAATGAAGGCGCACTAAAGTATGTAAATTGATGAGTATCGCTTGTCCTCTGTGAGGAGTCCTACTTGTCCCACGCGATATGTGGCTCCTGTTCGATCGATTTTTATTGGTTCTGGGTGGCATTTTTTAACGGGAAATTGAGTAATTTTAATTAAAGTCAAGACGAGTTCGAAAACATTCAAAAGAATCACGCACGTTGCAACACGTGTTTCGACTTGTGTATTATCATCAAATTGATTCCGTTTAAAACTTCTTAAAATTGAATGCATTTACCTACTACCAATTTTTCATTCAATGAAATGGAAACAAAAGGGCACACAATCGCTTTTCCTGAGTTTCACAGGCCTGAACATTTCTAAAATAGAAGAGAAGATATTTTGTGGATTAATTTTCAAGATAGGATAATTAATGCGCGCAATTTCATCCGAACTTTTGAACTTTTGTTCACCATTATGAATCACGTCAAAGTGATTTTCCCGAATGTTTCTACAAAAATATGGTAACCAATCAAATCGCAATGAAACCCAGAGCTTAGATATAAAATCAGCACTGTTTCAGATTCTTCTTGCTAAAGCATAAGCTTGAGAGATGCAATAATGTCCGTATTTTTGCATATAGTCTATTTTCAGACGAAGTAGCGTAACTCCACTTCAAGATTGCAAAATTGAATCAAACAATTTACTTTTTTACAAAAATACGAGTGCTTAGTTTTTGTCCAAATTTTGCTGATTTTTGAGCGAATTCAGGAGAAAAATCAGTTAAATAATCAGTAAGAAGTGCTAAACGATTTTGTAGTAAAAATACAAGTAGCGAGAGAAAATTTGGTAACGTTGAAATATAATTACGCTTTTTCGTCTGGAAAAGGACGATATGTGCGGCTCGTTAGCGTAACTCCACTTCAAGGTTGCAAAATTGAATCAAACAATTTAGTTTTTTACAAAAATACGAGTGCTTAGTTTTTGTCCAAATTTTGCTGATTCTGAGTGAATTCAGGAGAAAAATCAGTTAAATAATCAGTAAGAAGTGCTAAACGATTTTGTAGTAAAAATACAAATAGCGAGAGAAAGTTTGGTAACGTTGAAATATAATTACGCTTTTTCGTCTGGAAAAGGACGATATGTGCGGCTCGTGCTCACATTTGAAGCTCGCCAACTCCCGCGATTAACGAAAAATTTACTCTGAGAGGAAATATCCGAGTTCAAGTTGAACGTCGAAAACGAATTGCGGCGCAGAGGATCAGCTCTTCCTCAACCTCCGCCGCACAATGGATCGAGTTAATAGGAGAGGTCGGACAAAAGTTGGAAATGTTAAAAGCTTAAAGCTCCGTCTATACAAAACTTTGGGGCTCTAATAGTGGCCCCATTGGTTTCCTCGTGAAATTTTCTGCTAGAAACACCCCTTAAAAGTTGCAATGTGACGGAATAAACATTAAAATTTACAGTTTCGGTAAAAAATGTCAAGTCTAATCCCTCTGATTGACTCGACCCACTGTGCGCCGGCTCATAGATTTTCCTGACTTCGGTATGGGTTTAATACTTCCACGAAATACAGCCAAGAATCCGGAAATGCCGGATAAAAGAACGCAAGTGCTTATAAAATTCTATATCCCTCCGGCTAAATATCGGAGGTATTTTTATTCAAATAAGAACGTTAGATACCCTAGGAAATGTGAACTTCCTCCGTATACTTATTTATTGATGATTCTTCTCCTCAGAAATTCCACGTTTCCTGTCTGCATGAGCATGGCGAATGTTAAAAACACCTTAAGTAATTGCCTTCAAATTCCGGGATTCAGATATGAGATGAATGCTCACTAATACAGCCGCGAGCGCCAAGATGAGAATCTCCTGTAAAGTGCTACCAACTTGAGTTATTAATATTGAAACTGAAGCAAATTTATCGCTTGCGGGGAAGTTTCTTGGGAGGAATTTCTTACTTTTCAATTGTTTTCCTATAGAGAAAACTTTCAGCTTTGGCGCATTGCACTCTGTGCCGAATAATTTTACATTTTGACTACATAAGGGGAGGATTATTTTAAAAATATCGAAATTTTAATGTCTAGATCAATCAATATAGGACATTAATGTAACATTTTTTTTACAGTAATAAGTGATTTTTTATAAAGATTTTTAACAGTGTAGAAATAAATAAATACTGACGTCGAAATCTGTGGGCTAATGGCTGAAATTGATAGACAAAGCGTTAGACAAAGAGGGCATAATGCGTATGGAGCGATCCTATTGGTTAATTTGAGTGAATTTTATAGACTAAGGGAGAAAATGATGGACTAACTAAAGGATCTCTCGTGAGCTGTCGTTAGTTAGTCTATCACCTTCCTCCGTTGTCCATTGCAACCACTCACTTCCACCAATAGATCCCACCATATCCTTTTTGTCTTCTTTGTCTATAGCTTTGTCTATAAATTTCAACAATCAGTCCTCTGACTTTTATGCAATTTGTATGAATTAGAATTGACGTTTTCAGGAGAGCACATTGTACCATCCGAGGAATTTTGGAGAACAAAGCGCTTGGTGCAGTTTTTGCTATTTCGAGGAATCCGTATTTGAAGTTCCGAAATAACATGGAGCCTAAAGGTGGAAAAAAAATTCAAACTGACTTTTTGTCGCTTAAAATTGAAATTTGAGAGCAAATTTTTCACATCATATGCATTGGAAACTACTTTTACTTAAAATCATTGATATTAAAATATTTTCAAACATTACGCTTATGCGCCTTGTCCTCCAAGCCTCTCGACTGATATTCTAAAAGGGCATTCTTATACGAAACGGGCTCCAGGGCCTTTTTTCCTCGTAGCGTAGGTATGCATGCCCGCCTTTAAAACAAAAAGAGGCTCGTGGGGATAACAATGGCTCGAACGAGACATGCTTTGCTATTCCTCCACGCTGCCTTGCTGAGGAAAAACGCCGTATAAACCTTCATGCGTTGCCAACTTCCTTGCGATAAATCACGAATTTACTAGTAAATTTATGAATATTTTCCTTTCGATTTTTCAGATATTTTTGTTCGCAATTTAACCTAAAGTTTCTGAAAATTTCAAGGGGAAATATTCATAACTCTCCTCAAAAATAAACATCACATCGAAGGGAATTTGGCAACGCCTGAAGGTTCATACGGCGTTCCTCCTGAGCACGGCAGTATTCTGCCGTGCTAAGGAAAAACGCCGTATGTACATTCGAGAGTTGCCACATTTCCTCCGATAAAATGCTTATTTTTTAGCAAAGTTATGAATATTTCCCCTTGAAATTTTCAGAAACTTTAGATGAAATTGCGCACAAAATTATCTGAAAAATCGAAAGGTAAATATTCATAAATTTACCAGTAAATTCGTGATTTATTGAGACAAAGTTGGCAACGCCTGAAGGTTCTTACGGCGTTTTTCCTTAGCACGGCAGTATTCCTCTACGATTCACCGAGGTTTAAAAAGGTGAGAGTAAGACGCCCTGGCTCCCCGGGGGGCGAAAAGGAAACAGGGTCACGAACCCGAGTGCGGAAGTCCGCGCCAGGAGGATGGAAACTTAGCCGAACGAATGGCTGTTACGGAGTCGGTGCGTGACGCGATGAAGCGGCAATGGAGAAGCTAGATATGAAGCGGAAACAAAGCGGGTCGCATTCCTCACATCGGAAATACGGATTCGCGCCCCGGAAACGGATACCGGTCCCCGGCGACAAATATGAGGGAAGAATACGCTCTCATTGTCGAAACCCAAACAAAGACGCGGCGAGGGGGAGGGTGGAGAAATGGGGGAGGAGGGCGCGCTACGGGTGAAAATAGGTGAACCAACTTGGAATGCTGCGCTGTGCTTATAATTACTTAATAAGATAAGGAGATAGGATAATATAGAAATAATAAATTTGTTTTTTGCACAGAAGCAAGCTAATACAAATCGATTTTCTTAGGCCTTGTCTCCACGGGCCTTTTCACGAGATTTGTCCCAGGGAAAAATTCCATTTACGAAGTTGGCAAAAATATTGAGTTAATCAATATTTTTCCCAGTACCAAGTAATGTCCTTTTACTCCTAGGACCCACTGAGAGAGGAAAAAGAAGTGTAAGCGAATTGTGCAATATTTTGTTGAATACTCCATTGTTCATATTTTTTTAGTTAAAATAATGTGTCTAATTGTCAATTAAGTGCAAATATTATTTTAATCCCGGTTAAATACTCGACTTTATCTAATTTATCTTCCCGCGCAAACTAGTCGCAGGACCATATGAGCCTCGTCCCGTGGAGACGGTAACTGGGAAAAATCCCAGAAGTTTCTTTCCTGCGATTCGAACTTGGGACAAATCCCACGAAAACGTCCCGTGGAGACAAGGCCTTAGACGGTGGTTCCATGTATCGTTTGGTTCAAAACAATACTGCCGCACACTGGATCGAGTCAATAAGAGAGATCGGACGTGAAACTTTTTATTAAACCTGCAAATTTTGATGTTTATTTCGTCACATTTTGAATATCAAGGGGTGCTTAAGGAAGAAAATTTTACGAAGAAACCAATGGAACCACTTTCAGAACCTCGATGTTTTGTATAGACGGAGTTATAAGCGTTTAAAGTTTCTAAATTTTGTCCGACCTCTCCTATTGACTCGATCCACTGTGTGCCGTTCACAGAAAAAACGCAGTAACTCCACTCAAAATAGTTTCCTTTTTTCCAGCACCTACTGCTCTATTACAAGAAAATGCAATTGCTACAAAGCTTCATTTTGTCATTTTTAATTCCTAATGGTGTGGCAGAGTTGTATTGAAAAAATGAAAGATTAATATTTGTTAGGTTTTCTGTAAAACGGCATTTTGTCAGAGAAAAATTGAAAAAGTGTTGAATGGAGAAACGGCATTTTTACTTTGGACGGCAGAATAGAACATAACCTCAAACAAAAATTTTAGGATTTGAATTGGAAAAGCTGATAACGAGAAAATTCTTAACACTTTCGCTTTTCATTGCCATTTGGTACTCGAAAGGATTCGATTTCAATTACAAAAGACCCGTTACCGCAGATTTCTAAATTCACTATTGAGGCTATATTTATCCGTGGAACCAAATCAATTCATCATTGTAATCCGTGAAAGGTCGACCGGCCCGCCCTATACTAGAAACAGGGATCGAAATTTTTCTAAGTCCCAATCCACTTTCAGAATCCACTACTAGGATCCCCCATATGCAGAGTTTCTCACGGGAGGAACGAGCGCAGTGGCTAAGTCCACTCCGGTGGACGAGGGGTATGAGCGGCGAGGAGATGCGGGAAGATCCGCACAAAGAGGAACGGCCGATAACCTCGAGTTAGGTTAGGTTAGGTTAGGTTACCCGCCATCCCACCCCATAGGGCCGCAGACGGGACAGGCTGGGCCCTTACCGCACCTGCGTGCTGGTAAGGGGGTCCCTTTCGGCCCTCTTTTAATCGAAAGGTCGACCCGCCCGCCCTATACTAGAAACAGGGAGCGAAATTTTTCTAAGTCAGAGTCCACTATCAGAATCCACTACTAGGATCCGCATATGCATAGTTTATTACGGGAAGAGGGCCTAAAGGGACCCCCTTACCAGCACGCAGGTGCGGTAAGGCCCAGCCTGTCCCGTCTGTTTCCCTGAGGGGTGGGATGGCGGGCTATATACCTAACCTAAAATAACCTAACCTAACCTAACTGATGGACACCTCCCTTACCGATATGTCGGTGCAGTGCTGGACTCCCTTTCGGCCCTCTTTTAATCGAAAGGTCGACCCGCCCGCCCTATACTAGAAACAGGGAGCGAACTTCTTCTAAGTCAGAGTTCACTATCAGAATCCACTACTAGGATCCGCATATGCATAGTTTATTACGGGAAGAGGGCCTAAAGGGACCCCTTTACCAGCACGCAGGTGTGGTAAGGCCCAGCCTGTCCCGTCTGTTTCCCTGAGGGGTGGGATGGCGGGCTATATACCTAACCTAAAATAACCTAACCTAACCTAACTGATGGACACCTCCCTTACCGATATGTCGGTGCAGTGCTGGACTCCCTTTCGGCCCTCTTTTAATCGAAAGGTCGATCCGCCCGCCCTATACTAGAAACAAGGAGCGAAATTTTTCTAAGTCAGAGTCCACTATCAGAATCCACTACTAGGATCCCCCATACGCAGAGTTTCTTACGGGAGGAACGAGCGCAGCGGCTAAGTCCACTCCGGTGGACGAGGGGTATGAGCGGCGAGGAGATGCGGGAAGATCCGCACAAAGAGGAACGGCCGATAACCTCGAGTTAGGTTAGGTTAGGTTAACCTAACCTAACGAATCCTGACCAATCTCTGAGAAAATCTAATGTTAATGGCAAAAATATGAGATTCTTCAGATTTTATCATAAAAAAGTGGAGAAATAACGCTGAGCAAATGTATGAAGGTTGTTCGGCGAATGGTGTGATAATTTCTCAGGGAAACGTTTCCGCCAGCAATTTCAAACTGAAATGTAGACGAGGAAATTTTCCTTCAACTTCAACATTTTTCACTAAAATAGCTAGCTTTGACGCATCCTCAGACATTAGACAAAATTATCACGCATAAAGTGACACAAAAACTTCTCGAGTAGCAGGAGATGAAGCAGTGGTGAAAGAAAGCTGTGCGCAGCTGTTGAGAATGTGCTACGGAGAAAAAAACTCCTCCAATTAGCGCGGTAGGCAACACGGGTTCCCCCGTGTTCGAATAGTCGTATCGAGAAGAATGAATGTAAACGCACGCACTTTTTGCCCTGTTTCAACCCGTGCCTGAGGCAGCACCCCCCTTACGCACGTGGCCTCGCTATGGTTACTGTTATCTATGAGTATATCTTTATGTCGAATATCTGAATTTTTTCACAGCTTCTTCCTTATGTAGGACCTGTCCCCTAATGAACGATTTGATCATTTTATGTGTCGATATCAGAAAATGCTTGTTACAGATGCTTTGTTACATGAGGATTTTTGGCGTTTTAAAAATCACGCACACCTGATGATGATATTACCAACAAACGCAGCCGTCTGCAGGGAAAAAGGTACCATGAGAGGCATTTTTGTGAGCTGGGGTAAAAAATTATAATTTTTTAAATATTTCCTATCCTAAGGAATAATTTGCGTGCAATTGATTTCAAGTTTTTTTCTTGTTGTGCTTTTT
The DNA here is from genome assembly GCF_001854935.1 of Bemisia tabaci. Lineage (NCBI taxonomy): Eukaryota > Metazoa > Arthropoda > Insecta > Hemiptera > Aleyrodidae > Bemisia > Bemisia tabaci. The sequence continues at coordinate 851,027 of NW_017547236.1, forward strand.
TTGTTTGTTTTCTTCTCGAGAAAAAGCATATGAGTCTATTACAGTGGTCTTTCTTTAACGATTATCGTTGAAACGAAAACTTTTTTTTGGCAAAGAAATTGGTTGGTCTCTAGAACTTCCCAGGGATATTAAATACATGTATTTTTCTCCTGACGCACAGTGGACTGAGTCAATAGGAGAGGTCGGACAAAATTTGGAAACTTTAAAAGCTTATAACTACGTTTATACAAAACTTTGAGGTTTTAAAACCGGTGCCATTGGTTTCCACGTGAAATTTTCTTCTAGACACACCCCTTAAAACTTAAAATGTGACGAGTTCAACATCAAAATTTGCAGTTTTAGTTAAAAATCTCATGTCCGACCTCTCTAATTGACTCGATCCACTGTGTGACGTGACAAGCGTGGCAACGGAGCAAAGGGGCCGCGTTTAACAGAAAGGAACCAAGCCACATCAGCTATTGCCAAAAACTGGGCCATTTAATTTTTTACAAGAAAACGTTTGTGCGGATTTCTTTGAAAATATTAAGGAATTTACTTCGTGCTATGCAGAAAATTCAACGAAATTTGCGAAAAAATCCCCACAACCGTTTTTTTATATAAAAAATTCAATTGTCCAATTAAATGTGGCAATTGCTGATATGGCTTGGTGTCTTTCTGCTTAACACATTCCAATTATTTCTGTAGCAGCCGGCCGTCTGCTTTTTGACCTACGCATAGGTCAAAAAGCAGGTTCATACCTAAGAATCTGCCGAATTTAGAGTATTAACAATGACTGCTGCCGTTGTTTGCGAGTTTCCGGCGGCTGAAAAATCAGTGCAGTTTCTCAAGAGGCGTGGGCATAGTGTTCACCACTTGTAAGAATGAACAGAAGAAAATTAGTAGAATTTCATGGAAGTTGTTTAAATTTAAAGAGTGACAGTCATCAATACTGAGCGTGCAAAAACTCAATCGTGGTAACACGTAGAAAAATGCGGGCAATATTAGCGCCTACAAGACTGACGGAATACTCCACGCATTGCGCGTTCGAAACGTTGTGCGCTTTAATCGTTGAAAATTCGTGACAGCGGCAATTACAGCGGTGTATACAACATACGTAATTTCTAAATTGAGATATTTAAGCTCCAAATAGCAAAATGCAGTATAATTGTATTGCAATCCATTTGCACGTAGCACATTATTTACGTAATAATGCACGCTAAAGTTCATGCGGAAATCGAGATACGCTCTTACGCCAAAGAAGTGTCGAGAACAGAGTCCTCCAATGTTCGCACTCTACCTGTTAAGGTTTCATTGGCTTTATCGGCCACATTAGGGGTAGAACTTACTTACCTGCAGGCTGATTGTTGAAATTGATAGACAAAGCAATAGACATAGAAGACCAAAAGGATATGGAGGGATCATATCGGTGGAAGCGGGTGGTTGCAATGGACAAAGGACGTAGGTAATAGACTAACTAACTGCAACCCACGAGAGACCTGATTGTTAGTCCATCATTTAACCCCTTAGTCTATTAGAACCACCCATTTCAAGCAATAGGATCACTCTATACTCCTTATGTCTTGTCTGTCAATAGCTTTGTCTATTAATTTGAACAATCAGCCCGCAGACGTGGGCACGACAAAGCTTTGATAAGCCATAGCCGACCGATCTTGCTACATCATTTAACCTATGATATTTATCTCCGCCCGATAAACACAAAATTTCAATAATGAGTCCGAATAATCCACGCAGACCCAAAATCATGCACCCTCCTTAAGGGAGGCCCCGGACCGGAAGAATTCCGAAGGAGCTTCGGGGAAAGTTGGGTGGATTTATGCTCAATGAGTGGGTCGTTTGTCGCGTTGTTTCGGCCTGTTTCTTCGGCGGGCGGGGTTAATGGGCGCCGCGGCGGGGAGGGCGAAACTTCGCTCATCAACATGGAATCGGCCCAGTGCCTCGTTAACGACTCGTTAAACCCCGCTCTTCGTTTCATTCGCTCCGACGCAAATCAAACTCGAGTGCCGCGCATAAGGCCGCCAGCCAGTTAACAACCAACAGATGCCGCATAATCGACTCCGCCGCCCCCCCCCTCCTCGCCCTCCCTCGACGGATATTTTACTATCGCTACTTTCCGTTTACGACGTGATCGAGATCGCTCGCCGTCGTAAATTAGCACCCTTCGAATCATATTCGCATCGAGATATGAAGGACGCTTCCGGGAAATGGCACGAGTCCGTCCCGAGTTTTTGAGTCGCTGTAACCCTCTCGTTCTTCTTCTCGTTTCGTTCGTACTCCGATAGAAACTCATTTCATGGGGCAAACGTGAAATGGAGATGTTGCATGTGTGAGAAATTTGCGATTTTACTATTAATTCTTACGTAAAAGTTCGCGAGAAACACGATGGTGCCACTGGTTTTCTCTGAAATCAACTCCCAAGCTCAGAAAAAGCTCTCAAGTTGAGGCCAAAATGGAGAGGATATCCCACGCTATCCTGAGAGTCCACCTCTACATCAAGACAAACGCTCCATGCAAAGATAGGGAGGAAATACATTGACAGTGCTGAGAGCTGCCTCTTTATTTGGTGACTTCAAAACTGAAAACACGGCGACCATGTCAATGTATTTGCTCCCTATCTTTGCAAGGAGAGTTTGTCTTGATGTAGAGGTGGACTCTCAGGATAGCGTAGGATGTCCCCTCCATTTTGGCCTCTACTTGAGAGCTTTTTTTGAGCTTGGGAAATGATTTCAGAGAAAAACAGAGGCACCATCGTGTTTCTCGCGAACTTTTACCTAAGAATCAACAGTCAAATCGCAAATTCCTCACATATGCAACACCTCCATTATTAGCTGCTGATGATAAGCAACGAAACTGGTCGAAAGCTGTAATCTCATCAGCGACAAATGCATGTAGACGGTAAATGTCACAAACCACGTATCTCGGTTTGCGACGTTGCAGATTTCCTGTTGTCGTTTATTTTGTCAATGAAAAACTAATAAACGGTTTTTTTTAAAAGAGGAAAAAACTGCCATGATTTTTCTTCTCGGTTTGAAGACAAGGCCGTGAAAACTTCAATGAATGTTGTTGATTCATTTACCTATAAAAAGGTAAAATAGAAGCGGAGATTTTTAAACAACCGCGAACGAGTCACTCGGTTTTGAAGTTTCATCGTTGATATGTGCCATTCTATGAATGGTCATCATACATGAAACGCACTATACTGAAGAAAAAGTTCCAGTATGGGTGGGACTTGACAATTTTAGTGTGGATGTGGCCTCTTGGCATAGCCGAAAAATTTTCATGGGTGGTCCTTAGTCAAAAATATATCTTCAGAGGGGTTTAAGTTTAAAAATTTCCCCCAAAAATTCACGAAAAATGACTTTCATAGGGGCAAATTTTTGGGTCGAGGGAGGGTTCAGACGGACTGCCCCCTTCCCCTCTGATGACCGCCTGCCATTGGTGGAGCCGTAGGGGCACATTATCAAAGGGGGTCAAAGGAGTACAAAAAGATAGCCTGGACCGAGGGGGTCGCAGTGGACTCTTCCAGCTTCAAAGGTGAGTCCGAGGGCCTCTCTGGAGGAATTGGACGTAATGCCAAACGGAACTACGAGACACATACTAACACACAAACTAATGTACGAGAACTCGTACATTAAGACATAAACCCTGAGACCCATGAGAAAGTATGCATAACAGGGCTCACGTCATAATGCACATAGTTCCGTTTAGCAGAGATACGTCCAATGTTGGAAATTGAGACGTTTCAAGAGAAAGTTTGAGCTGTTTTAATCGAAAAATTTATTGCAACACAATTTAAAGCAGCGGTGTCTCCTTCCTTATGTTGTTACTTAGCCTATCCCGGATGCAACATAGCTATGCCCTTTTAGGAACAACTTCTCAAGAGTTGAAACTAAGGTGTAAACAAAAATTTGGAAACTGATGACTCGTTCCAAGATTGCCACCTGCTGACAGCCGGAACCCCATACTGCCGTGCTAAGGAAAAACGCCTTATGAACCTTTAGGCGTTGCCAAAGTTCCGTTAGTAAATCACTAATTTTCACTGAACTTTGTAAATATTTTCCTCTCAATTTTTCAGATAATTTTGTTCGCAATTTAACAGCAGTTTCGGCAGCATTTTTCGCAGTTACGATTTACAACAGTGAAGCACTGTATCCAGATCATTTTACAAACAACGAAATTCTTAAGTAACATTAGATATTTTTCAATGCAGATGAGTGCTTTTGCGGGGGAGCCAGAAATAGCAGTTCTTAATTGCAAAGTTCAATAGGTACATCCATCCGACAGTTTCGTTTGAAAATACGCTACTTTTTAGTCTGAGTATTCTAACTCTAGTATTTAGTTAATTCACCTCAGATCATATAAACGTCGGATTCATCTCAAAGCGTCGTATGAGACTCGGCTTCATTCTATAATCCAAACGTAGACAAATTCTCAAGGGAATCCTGCACGCCTGCTTGAACATGTTGAGCAAAGTCTCCCCCTCCCCTCCTGCCTCCTCTTCCCACCCCGGTCTTTCATTACGGTATTCCTCCTATACCCTTCCTTCGGGAACGAGAAAACATCCACTCTGCACTCGTCTTGTGAAGTCAGAATCCCATTCAGTTTTTCAAGTGCCTCAATTATGGAGTCGTGACTAAAATCTACCTACACCATTGAACATACACCAAGACTCTTCAATTACCGGCACATAAATGACAATTATGGGCATGCTTTATTTTGGTATTTAATTATTGCTGACAAATGAATCAAAGCTGTTGGCGCCTTGTGAGACTATATCGCCAATCATGATCAGCGAAACGTTATGTCGTAAATCACTCGTCTCAGAGGTAGGGTGTCAACCCGCACTAAAAAGACCAAACAATACGATTAGCACACAAATTCTTGAATTTTTTTTCATTTAACTCGGGATTTTCATTAATTAGACTCGCATGCGAAACATGAGCGACGAAAGCAATTGAAAATGACTCTAATCAATTTTAGTTTTGTTTTGTTGAGTATTTAGCGTGATCTGACAACAGACGTTTTTGAAATTTTTCTAGGAGATTCAAGGAAACATTCAGCATAAAATTTACACCGACAAAAAAAGGAGGCTGACTTAACATTCTGGAAAAAATTGTGCAACAACTCACAAAACGCCGAGTAAACCGCCACACAAGTTACTTTAGCAATGTCAAGACGTAAACCTAAGTGCTGGGGCGGTTACCTCAGCGTTTTGTGAGTTTTCGCACACTTTTATCCTTCAGAATGGTTAAGTCAGCATCCATTTTTGTTAGGTGTATTTTCTTTTATTAATAATGATTTTATTTTTCAATTATTTTTCCACCTCGATTTGGCACAGAACCAGTCGAATTCTGAACATAAATTAGACAGTCACCATTACTTTGATGGGGATGAAAAAAACTAGTTTTCGAGTATCGACAAAATATGCAACGTTGAAAACTTGGGCGAAGCTGTTTTAATTTCGTTTTTTAATTTCAGCCTCCGCTCATGATACCAGCCGTCTTTTGGGCGGGGCTATTCATATTTAAGAGAACTGTAATTAGTTCTGGAGGGTGGGCGAAAATTTCACGGCGAGAGCCCCCGTTTTTCAATCTATCTTGCGATGCTCGTCGATGCGAGAAGAGCACCCCCGCCCCCCGCCCAACTCCCCGCCGACCGCCACCACCCATCACTGACAAAACAGGGGAAAACTCTCAAGGCGGGAAACACTATAGCTAATAAATACGGTGGACTATGAGCCGTGGAAATTTTAATTTATCGCCGAGGGAACTTGTGAATAGTTCGCCGGGGCGTGGATAGAGATTGCAGTTGTCGGATAAATCTGAAAAATCAACACTTTCCCCCACCCGAACCCATTTAAACTATACGAATTTTACTGCACAACCTGGCAACCTTGATAGAGGTCGTGGCCGTCACGGCCTTTGTAAATTTACTAGTTTACTTTTTAAATTCCGTGCTCTTTTCTAAGGGTCGTCTGGCCTTCTGCGCCTTGCGTCCCACTCGAAAGGGCGACTCCCACTCAGCGAACACCCAAATTTAAAGACAAATCTCAGATTTTTCCTCTCCCGATTCTCGGAAACGCTGATCGAGCTTGCAACGTCGTTTCGTGTCCTTCCCGCAGGAGAAAAAAGTCCTTTGAATTTCTGGGTCAACATTGAGAGGGATAAAAGGGGAAATGAGGAATCGTAAATTCACTAATTTTTTTGAGTAGTCATCTTTGGCCGCCTTGAACTGCCGCTTCCTCCTTTGAATTCGGGACCGGAATGGCGAAGAAAAAGTTGTAAACAGTCGGAACTCGAGTTCACTCGAGCCTCTATTTATTGCTTGTTTATTAGTTCCACAACTTCGTCGAGCGACCTTGAAACTGGGGTCGTCAATGTATCGATGCGTCGCATGAATAATATACTGAATTCTCAATTTTAGAATTTAAATGTACATTATTTTTTACCGACATTAACTTGGACATTTTTTCATTTTTTGCCGAAGGATGTAAGGCTACTTCTCAATTAAAAGATGGGCTACAAAGAGGGGTAAGAATTGAACGTCTAGGAGACATGCTCCTTCATCAAAATTTCACGCAGAATACACTAAGTAATTCAAAATTTCCAATATTGAGTCATAAGTGAAAAATTAATGTTTGTAGGAAATTGGTTGGATTTTATGTAACACATTTCATATGATAATAATCCACACAGAGTGCGCAAAAACTCAAGCTTAATAACACATTTTTTAATTTTTTATTTTTTGTCCTGTAATGGTGCTTTGGCCCTAATGCGTCGGCTCAAACAACCAAAGTAGCAAGTTGAGAAATGCTCAACCCTGCGGGTTCAAATAATTGCGCATAACACAGTGCGGTCAGCGTGAAACGCGTATAAGCGCCAGCGCCAGTGCGGTCGGCGCAAGACGCATAGCGCCTACAGGACTGCGTGAATACTTCACGCATTGCGCGAAACAGTGCGTCGACGTGAAACGCATATTACCGCCTACCAGACAGTGTGAATATTTCAAGAAGCATTGCGCACACACCACGCGGTCTTGATAGAAACTATAGCAGAGGGTCTTTCAATACCTTATCAATCACTCATGAAGTATCGTCTCGCATTTATTTGGAAAAAATCTTACTGAAGTTTGTTGGCATAACCTGCATTTATTTCGCATTTTGGCAGATCTTGCTTCTCTGTTTACTTCTGAATTTTTATATTTTTCAATGCAACATTTTAATTCATTCAGATTGTAATTTGAAAACTATTGCCAATTGCTTGCGAAATATGCAAATGTAATTTGACCAAAGGAAGCGAGCATGAGTATTGTACGGCATTATCAAACTGTCGATGAAATGTTTCTCATTAGTTAAGAATTTTTTCGTAGTTGTCGTTGTTACTTAAATGTTGTATTGTTTCATGATATTCTCATTAGACGATTCCTAACTGATAAAAAACATTTCATTGATAGTTTGTTAATGTCGTCCAATATTTATATTCGCTTACTTTTGGTCAATAAAATGTTTGCATATTTCAATGCGATTGGCAGTAATTTTCAAATTACAATCCATTTATTTTAAATTGAAAAATGTACAAATTCAGAGGTAAAGAGACAAGCAGGATCTACCAAGAGAGGAAACAAATGCAAATTATGCCAACAGACTTCATTACGGTTTAATCTGAATAAATGCGAGACGACACACCATGAGTGATTGATAAGGGACTGAAAGATCCTTTGAGTTACTACTAAGATGCGCAATGATTTTTGATACAATTATTTTAACTACGGTGTGGGCGGTGAAGTATCGCACAAACCCAAAGGCGTTTTCGACAGGTGACAACAGTTTGTTTCAGTTCAAAATTATAACACGTTCATTCAAACGGATCGAATACGGACGAAAATTCCACACTGGGTCTTAGATTGGTCGAGAGATATCTACGCACTTTGACCGTCTGACAAGGCTACGATTATGATCCTCTTTGTCGAAATGCCGTACATTTCCTAATTTGACCTTGACTCAGAAACTTTATGTAAATCCGACGATGGGTAATGGTGAAAAGATATGCGTACGAGCGCACAGGGACTCGACCAAAAGTTTGAGTGCTTTTGAATTGCACCGGAAGAGGAAACTGCCGCCAACTTTGAGCTTCCGCATGGCAACGGACAGAGTCTACACGCGGGTATCCTGCTCCGGGTGACGTTCCAGCCTCTGACTGGTGCGTGACAAGCAGTGGCGTGGCGTGCTTTGCGATACATCGATTGATCTGCCGTTTAAACCTATGAAAAAGGATCGATTAGTAGGGCGTTCGCAGCGAACACCTTGATAATCGATTCTTTACCATAGATTCAAATGAGGAAGTATCGATAATCGATCATTCACGTCTCGCCACTGATGACAAGCCTTGGTGTCGAGGACAATATCGACGGCTATAGTACAAAACCACATATCTTCATTGGAGTGATTCAAAATTTTCGCTCTTATTTTATTTCTTCGAACAGAAACAAGCCAACCGTATAGCTTAACATTTATACAGAATTTTCTACTGGCGGAGTAGAAAAATCAAGGAAGTTTTCAAGAAATTACGTTGTCTAGTTTTCAAAAAAAAAAAAAAATAAAATAAAATAAAATAAAATAAAAAAAATTAAGTATGGCATGAAGTCTGCGTCATAAACGGAGATACGTGGTTTCGCACGTTGATCATCGATATTAGTTATGAATCCCCTCTCAGCCTCTGACGTTTCAGCTTTTGACTGGTGCGTGACAAGCCTTAGTGTCGAGGACAATATCTATGGCTATAGTACAAAACCACGTATCTTCATTGGAGTGATTCAAAATTTTCGCTCTTATTTCATTTATTCGAACATGAACAAGCCAACCATATAGCTTAAATTTTTTGAAGAATTTTCTACTGACAGAGAAGACAAATCAGAGAAGTTTTCAAGAAATTACGTTGACTAGTTTTCCACAAAGAAAGTCTGGCATGAAGTCTGCAGCGCCATAAATGGATTGCATTTTGCAAAAAGGAACCACTAGCATTGCAATGTTGCTAAGATTGTGCAACTTCTTTTGTCTTGGAGGAAAAACCCGATTATCCATTAATAGTTTCTATTTTACTCGCTAAAAACTGTAAATTTAAGACAAAAATTACCATCTAAATTTCATAGTTTTTCACGGTTTCCGCAATTTTATTGCAAAAGATGAAGTTGCACAATCTTAGCATCATTGCAATGCTAGTGGTTCCTTTTTGCAAAATGCAATCCAAATGGAAAAACGTGGTTTCGCACATTGGCCATCGATATTAGTTATGAATCCCCTCTCAAAATAACTTTAGAGGAAGTCACGGATTCCTAGCTTCACAATGTAAAACCTGATGACGGGGTACAGTTTTAAGCGTTCAGCCGATAGGGAGCGCTTTCTGATATCAACCTTCGTATAGAATTCTAGTATACTAGACTGGTAACATGCATACAAAAAGCGCACAAGCTCAACAAAAAGATGGTGGAGAGGGACCTAATATATTCGGAATACGTTAATCTGTGATATCTTTATTTAATGCTTTCTGATGTCAAAGTGCGGAGGAAAGTAATCTTTTTTTCTGATTTATTTTCTAGCATTAATGTAGTTTTTTTTAAAATTGATAGTTGCGATTTTGATGAATCATGTCTTTCATCTCAAAAGTACTTATTTTCTTCGGGGAACTTAAAATGCGCCTACATGGAAAACAAGCGCGCCATGTATATTATGGCATGCTGTATTGCAATCCCCGAGAATCCAGCTGTTCGATATCTGTGGCTCGATTGTTGAATCGTTATCGAATGATTCTGATCGATAAAGCTCTATCTTAGCAATGCTTTTTATCGATCAAGGTTATTCGATAACGATGCAACAACGAGGCACAGTGGAACTCTAGAGTCCCTTTATCTAGAGAGTAAAGACAATGTGAATCCATTTCTGATTGGTTCCCGTATTTTAGGTCTTCATAGTGTCACAAACGGGAATGAAGATTACATTTTCACCAATTGCAAAGATTATAAACTGGAATGGACCGGGGAATGGAGGGTACGGCAAGAAACAAATGGAACGAGAGAGGGAACGGAGATAGGAATTTGGGAATGGGTTGATCAAAGATTACAAATAACGTCCGATTTGTGTAATCTTTACTCCCGTTCGTGACATCCCATAAGCCGCGTTGTCTCAACTCTCTCTATGAAGGGGCTCTAAGTGGAACGAGCTAATAGAAGAGGTAGAACATGAAATTTTCGGTTAAAATTTTAAATGTTCATGTTTATTTCGTCACAAATTCAACTTCAAGGGGTGTTTCAGAAACGGAATTTTACGAAAAAACCAATAAAACCACTTTTACATTTATCTCTTTCATATTTTTGAGAGTAAAAGCTTTCAAAGTTTGTAGACTTGGTCCAACTTCTCCTGTTGACTCGGTACAGTGTGCGAGGTTTAGAATTTCAACTCTTTAGAAGTTTGGTAAAAATAAAATTAACGTGCGGAAATTTTACAAGAATAGAATTTAGTTCGCTCTTTTGTTTGAGAAACGAGAAAGTGCATCTAGAAGGGGAGGATAAGAAATTGCAACGCCGATCCGTCGTAGGTTTTCATAATGAAGGATGAGGCAGGGGCTATTGTCGAGGCAGAAACTGGAGTCGGAAATGAAACCAAATGTTGGAGCGCGGAAGCCCCCGCTTTGCTATCAATTCTTTCTCGGTGCAATGAAACAATCCGAACGAAATCAGCACGGGATTGGGAACAAAGAACGCCGGCCGGGGATTAGGTGAACGGGATAGGGACAGACAAATTAAAGGGGAGCTCAGCCCCCACCCTTGCCAATTTTCGCGGGAAATCTTCGGTAGCACGACAGCGATAAATGCTTTAAAAAAGTCATTAATTTTTTTTAAAATCAGATGTATTTTTACATATTTTACTTGTATCGAGGGCCGTTCAATTATTAAGTAACGCACTCAGGACCGTCCCCCTAAGGACCGGCGTTACGGCGTAAGGAATTTGAGCCAGCGTTACGGTGCGTTACAAGGTGAGAGGGGGGTCAAGTTCAGCGTTACGTAACAAATCCGAGCGGGNAACTTTCTATAAAATGCGCAAAAATGTGAAAATCCCGCCCGTTGAGCCAACGTTGAGGTGCGTTGCAAAGTGATAGGGAGGGGGGGGGGTCAAGCGCAGCGTTACGTAACAAATTCAAGCCGAGGAAAAACAGACTCTTGAAAAATTCATCAAAAAAATTTAAATCAATCAATCTTTCAATCAATCTTCGACGAGATTAAGATTATGACATTAATAAAGGGTCCTGTTCAAGCTTCCCCCGAGGAAACAGATAGGCAGGAATAGATAGGAGGAAACAAAATGGCAAAAACTATGATTTGGGCGTCCAGCTGGCCCGAAATTTAGATATTTATGTTGAAATTATGTTCTTTCAAATTTCCCAGTCAGATCAATTTTGCGTGTTTCTTTGTCTTAAAAGTAAAAACGTGTTTTGTACAGTACACCAGTGTGATCCTTTTTACTCGGCAGGTCTGGAAAGGTATGCACTCTGGAGAAGAGAGAACACCAAACTATAGATAAATTCTCGACAATTTTCCAGAAACGAAAAAATATCTTATCCTTCACTATTACGTAAGCTATTCTAAGTCGACCCGGTAGAATGCCCCAGTTAAAAAAAGAAGAAAATATAGGGTTTAGTCATCAGGAACATTTCCACTAAGCTAATGATAAAAGCTTGAATAGAGTCGCATTTTGCAATTTACTCATTAATGTCAGTGGAAGAAAAGTGTCGTGCAACTCGTAGAAAAACAGAATAGCTACATTTTTTAATTATTAATTAATTAATTAATTTATTTCATTATCATCGTGAGAGGTTCTCCGCGAGCTTCCAGAATAGACCATAAATATTTTATGACTTGGTGTTTACAGCTGTAAAGTTACCTGCCGCGTGACATTTGTCACGCAGCTGTGAACCCTTTCCCTTGAATACTCAATTATCTAACGCGAGTCGAACCTATTCACGCCCACTTTTCCTCCTGCTGAAGGCAACTCTTCTCGTGAATTCCGCAAATTCGTTTTTACACGTATGCTAATGATTGAAATACGTAACTTTTGAAAACACCTGACTCACGATTTTACCTTCCCAAAAATAATCTCATCCGCATAGCAGGGCCGGATTTACCTACTTGCCGCCCATGGGCTGCTAGTATTTTGCCGCAGTCTTCTTATTCGTTTTAAAACATCAATGAAAACCATCAAATGAACGTGCCAGCGGGGGAGGGGTGCATAAGACGCGTTTACTGATGTTGAACACACTTTTTGGGAAAGCCCTGTCAACACTACTGGCAAAAGTTCACGGAACTTTGCGCGAAAGTTAAGTTTCGGAAACATATCTCTGTGTGGACAACTGGACAAGGCCTTCCATTCATAAGAAATGAACGAAAAAATTATGAAAGAACAAACATAAATGTGGATTAATGATTTAAACCTCCGCCGCCGCGCCTCGCAGACCGCACTGTGTTTGACGCAATGCGTGAGGTATTCACGCAGTCTTGTAGGCGCTATGCGTCTCACGCTGATCGCACTGTGTTTGCCGCAATGCGAGAGGTATTCACGCAGTCTTGTAGGCGCTGATATGTGTTACATGCCGATCGCCGCGCCGAGGGCTCCTCCTTTTCATCTCAAGTCCTCGTCATCATTTCTCTCTAGGTAAGTCGCGCCATTCCAGACCAAATTGCGTGTTTGGTTTCTCTCTTAACTCGAAAAATTAAAGGTGCTCTCTCTTGTATCATTGAAAGACGACAAAAGTAGAAATTACTATACTCTCAGAAAATTAGAGATTTTGTCGCCTTTTCTCGTTTGCAATTTGTTTTTCTAAATCCGATTTTTTTTTATAACTACATTTAAAAAAATTGCAAAATTTGCCGCCCCCTATAGATTTGCCGCCATGGACCGCGGCCCATGTGGCCACCCCTTTTAATCCGGCCCTGCCGCACAGCGATTATAATAGTTTGTGTAATTTTAGTCTCCGTTGCTTTTATACCCTACAGAAACATACGAATGCGATGGTTATGTAGATAATTTTAGTCGTATAAAAAATATGAAAAAATTATATATTATTTAGGATCTAGAGGAAGTTCAGCAATACCTTTTCGACTGATGTTTAATTCTTTGGAATGAAATAATGGGTTTTTTGTCGAAAATTTAAATACTTAATTTTTTACCTAAATTGGCAAAACTTACTTTCTGAAAAAATTTCTTCCGCGAAGTAAGGCCCCTTTCCCGGTTGCAAATGATTACATATTAACGAGTCATTAAAGAAAAGAGCGGACTCCTAATTTCTGCGATTGCATTTCTGCGAAAGAACGACTGCATAACGTCTAAAAGCAGCTCTTTTAATTTTTTTCCTCCCAGTCTGGACAGAATAATTAAAGCTGTAGGAATAATTAATTGTTCTCGCCTTAAGAGAATATCTTACTGCTATCTCAGCATAACAGGATGGAGAGGCACCTCCGTCAAATTTTACATGGAAGGCGTTGATAATAGTCGAAAGTGTTAGCCTAGAACCACTCGCAACTCGCGACCTCTACATGGCATCGAGAAAAACAAGAGTACATTCGTTAACAGGACACTTTCTTTACCTACGGTTTCGCTTGATTTAACCAAAAATTTGTTCAATCATCCAAGTCATTTTGATCAGTCCGGAAAAGAAGTGACACAAAGTAACGAAAAGTAACCATAAACATGCAGTTTTTTAACAAGTACTTGCCAACGCTCGAAAAATCAAGAACAACCTAGTAAATATTTCAGAATACCTCAAACGAAAATTCTTCGGTTTCCTGACGAAAGAACGCGACTTCATTCCAAGGTTGCAAAATTGACTCAAACCATTCATTTTCTTCACAAAAATGCACCCGACCAATGGAGAATTTGCATATGTGAGGAATTTGCGATTTGACCATCGATTCATATGTAAAATTTCGCAAGAAACACGATGGTGCCACTGGTTTTCTCTGAAATCAATTCCCAAGCTCGAAAAAAAGCTCTCAAGTTGAGGCCAAAATGGAGGGGATATCCCACTCTACCCTGAGAGTCCACCTCTGCATCAAAACAAACTCTCCATGCAAAGATAGGGAGCAAATACATCGGCAGGGTTCCCACTTTATTTCGGGACTCTAAAACTGAAAACACGGCAACCCTGCTAATGTATTTGCTCCCTATCTTCGCATGGATAGTTTGTCTTGATGTAGAGGTGGACTCTCACGGTAGGGTGGGATATCCCCTCCATTTTTGCCTCAACTTGAGAGCTTTTTTTGAGCTTGGGAGATGATTGCAGAGAAAACCAGTGGCACCACAGTGTTTCACGCAAAATTTTACATAAGAATCAATAGTCAAATCGCAAATTCCTCACACACGCAACATCTCCATCGTGGTTCAAAATTTTCCTGATTTTCAAGCAGAGGAAAAATCAGTGAATCTTCAGTTAGGAATTCCCGAGATTTACCAGGTAAAAATGCAATATGCGAGGGGAAAGGCAACATTGAAACGTAGTTATGTTCTTTCATGAGGGGACAACGAAATGAATACCTATCTAGGAAGTCAGAAAGCTGACAGTAATTATTTTAAGGGCGCGACGAAGAGTAATAGTCTCGGTATGAAAGTTTCCGCGAGTTATGTAAGTAGGAGGGAAAGGTGGAGTGAATGAGTGACTTACGATCTGAAGCACACATCTACGGTGGTGCATGTTTCACAGACACCTAGTTTGAACATACATATGCAATAAAGTAATTGAGATCACCGATTCCCCCTCTCCATGTCATTGTTGCTGCTTTAATGGCGTTCCGTGACGTCGGCGCGCCAGATTTTGAATCCAGAATATGTACGAGTCGAGTACCCTTCGTTAACTCTGGTCTCCCGGTTCGATATCTCCGCTGATGACACAATTCCGCTTAGTTCTAATAGATCGTAAGCGGGAACTTCTTTGAGACTGGGAATTTTGGCATCCCTGCCTGCTGTTCCATTATTCCGCTGTCAACGAGTTTTGCGGTATCACGTATGTACCTCTATCGGACTTAACGATGTTAATACCACAGGTGGTTGAGTTTGAGTGTGTCGTGCGGTGTGGTGAATTTTATAGTTTGTCCATGAACTTCACGACCACATAGAATTAATGAGGCATAATCATGAGTCAAATCGTAAATTTTTGGCGAATTAAGGATAAAAGAGTTTGATGCGGTCAAATGTATCTGTTTTGGAACAGAAATATGTGTAAAGTTTAAGTTAGCTGCTGACTAATTTCTTCCAACGATGACACTTGATGGTTGAGCTCGACGTTAACGTTTAATGGAAGAAAAATCCAACTTTATGATTTAACGAGTTCTCAGAGTTTGGCATTCCATGAACATCACGGTGATTCGTGTAACAGTCGATCAAAGTATTGTGTTAATTCATTATTTGTTAGCTTTATTTAAAAAAAAAGAAAAAAGAAAAAAGAAAAAAAGAGAATTCACTAAAATTTTAGGGTTGTAAATAATACAGGACTTTCCTGAAATTACCACTAATCTGTTTCAATTATTTGATTTGTTTGCCATCAATTAGTAAATTTCGTGGTATTGAACGTTTACGTATCATTATTTACTCAAGAAGACGAGCCTGACCATTTAATTTCTACTTTTTGAACAGGCAACTAGACAACTTTAAATTTTAAAATTAAGTACAATGGGCCACTAAACCTTGTGTTTTTCATTTAAAAATCTGAAAGTACCAGGTGAGTAGATAACGTGGTGATTTATTACGTATATTTCGAGCCAAATCCCGGACAAGCCCGCTTTGAAAAGTCCAAAGACTCGAAGGAATTTCAAACGCACCGAAAGGGCGGGAAAATGCAAAAGGGATGTCCTACGGCAGTCACATCGCTATATCTTCAATCATTTCCCATTCATGTTTGTTAGGTAGGTAAACTAAAACGTATTTCTATTTGGAAATATGACTTGTTTACTATAAGTAATATGAATGAAATTTTATTCTTCAAATCTAAAGGTATATATAATTTCGACTTCCCTATTGTTTTCATATACAAGGAGTAAAAAGATATTGTGCGGAAGTGGCAGAAACCCGTGTTAGCTTCTAGTTTGTGCCGAATGACATCAATTGGTTCGGCGCGAAACCGGGGTGTTTTAAATTTGCAGAAAATTTGCGTTCTTTGGACTGCGTATTTCCCGGCCTTAAGTTATTATCGCGTTTTTAACGTGCGCATTATTCACATTTGACAAAATGTATTCGCAAGTCAAAATTTGTTCATGGCATATTGACCCAATAAAGGCGAAATAACAGCGTTTATCTTGCGTCGCCTTTTGGGTCGATTCTGTTGGTCTAATTTTTTCGTCAGAAAATTCCACTGCTCGAAGTGGATAATTGTTTTGAGGAAATAAAAAAAAATTAGAAAAAAGGGAGAGAAATAATTATTCAGAATCATTAGTGGGGTATGCCGTATGATATGGCAAAGATGAGTAATAGTGCATAGTGAGTGCAATAAAGAGCGGACTTAATTGGAGCCTCAAATTGACTCGAGACTCATGACTGAAAGGCTGAAAGACTGAAGGATGAGGAGTGGAAGAGTGAAAGAGAGGCGAACAATTTTCAACAACAAAGGCACCGTTATGAATCTTTCATGATTGCGACGCCGTATTTTAATCCTGGCAGCGCTCTTAAACTCCGCTTTAACCCGATTTAAAACAGCGCGGAATCGCGGATGTGCTGAAAAGCTCAAACCAACACTCAACGACATACGCTGTTCGCCCGACACGTCAAATGCTCCGACTTGTGCCTACATTCATCTTCGGCCAGTGTTGCCGAGAGCTCCATCATGGCCCAGTTACACTAGGAACCACAATATTTGGCTCAGATTAGAAATAACGTAGGGACCTTTTGTTCCCCTTTGAACAGAAGTGTTTTTACGGATGAGCCACAAATAGTAGTTCCGGATTCGAACGAGTTTCACTGAAAAAAATTCTCGGCGTTTTTACCACGGTCCGTTGGTACCTTTACCATCTCACTTTTTTTTTACCAATTATTGGTAATTTTACCAAGACAGGCTGGTAAGCTTACCTAAAAACCGGTATTTTTACTGTTTTTTTCAGGTAAGAATACCACTTTTATTGGTAATCAATCCCCGGTAACTTTGCTATTGCATCTCGGTAATTCTACCACAGTCGATAAAAAAATATTGGCGTTTTTCGCAAGGTCCAGTAAAATTACCGAGAAAGTTCAATAATTTAACCGAGGTTTCTCGGTAAAATTACCAATTCCATACATGGTAATTTTACCAAGAAAAAACTGGGATCTTACCGGTTCTCATAATTAGAATAAACATTGATTGTTATTATTATAAGGTCGGCCTACGCATAGCGCCTACAGGAATGCGTGAATACTTCACGCATTGCGTCAAACAGAGTGCGGTCGGCGCGAGACGCATAGCGCCTACAAACCTGCGTGAATACTTCACGCATTGCGCGAAACAATGCGTCGACACCAGACAGTGTGAATATTTCAACAATTTTTCCATGACGTTTGGCAACATTGTTATGAATTGATTTGGGATGCTGCGTGGAAGCCTCGCAAGACGATTTCAACCGACTTTCACACGATTCATCGCTGATCCGAGTAAAAATCATGAGAGTACTTTGAGGTGAGCCTTGATGTATGTATACCACCACGTTATCTAGGGTTCACTTGAAAATCGGCTTACACCCTGCATTTTTCAGGGCGACCGACGGATTGACAAGATGCGCTCGACTCAAAGGTGGCAGCTTTAGTGCAGGCACTCCGAGGATTTACACGTAAATCGCATCTAGAGCTTTGCGGAGTGGTGTGTGAAGGAGATATGAATTCGAAGGCGTAGAATTTAGTTCCGAATTTCTTCAAGTATTCGACGGCGGAAATTTTGCACGGGTATTTGATTCGCCATTTTTACATGTTCTTTTCCAGGCTTTGGTCCGTTTTTCGTCATTTGATAGAGAATCCCAGAATCGAAAAATCAAGTGTGAAAACCGAACTGCACAATATTGACGTTTCAAATTTCTTCAAATCTCACCGTTTTTTCTCATTGTTCTTGTTTTATTTTGCAGGAAAACCAAGCATTTTTGGAACCGCGCATGTGACCGGGAGCACCTTTGATACACGGATGATGTTTCTTCCACTCAATAAAATACGAAATATTTCGAAAATTTGAAATTCTCGCACGAACTGTGACAAAAATTACTTAGACACAAAATGATAGCTGAAAGATTGATGGCTTAAAGAGTAACTAACTGCAAAATCGCGATCTTACAGGCAAACACTACTCTAAGAATCAAAGCGCTGGGAAATGCATCCTTTCCAGGCTTCATTAAAAAACACGCGTGGTACAAAGGATAAAAGTTCCGGACCTTCTTGTGGAAATTCCGCACTTTTTCAATACTTCCGGACCGCCCTTAAAAAATCAGTACTATGTTTCTGGACTTTCCGGAAATTCTGGACTAGTACTGCCATGCTAAGGAAAAACGCCCCATGGAAATTCGAGAGTTGCCAAATTTCCTCTCAGAAAATGTTTATTTGTGAATATTTTCCCTTGAAAGTTTCAGACGATTCAGATCAAATTAAGATCAAACTTCTCTAAAAAATTAAAAAAGAAAAATACTAACACATTTTTCTGAAAATTCGTGATTTTTCACGGGAAATTCGGCAACGTCTGAAGGTTCATACAGCGTTTCTCCTTAGCATGGCAGAGTAGACACCCTGCAGAAATTAGCGTCATCGACTAATTTGGCAACGGGCGATTTGAGCATGTTTACCCTCGTAAATCACCCATTTTATTTTTCGTCGAATAATCTAGCGATTCCTCGCATTTGAATTATTGTTCCGGTGGCGCCTCGCCTTTTCCACGCTTCAGCGGACCCGGAGTCAAGGGAAAACGCCGTATGAGCATCCAGATGCTGCCAAATCTCTTCTCGGAAAACATACATCTTTGAAGAAAGTTATGAATATTTCTTCTTGAAATTTTCAGATGTTTTAGATTGAATTGCGAAGAAAATTCTCTGCAAAATCGAAGAAAAAATTCTAGCGAATTCTCCCGAAAATTCGTGTTTTGTCAAAGACAATTTGGCAACGGCTAAAGGCTCATAAGGCGTTCTTCCTTATTGCGCCAAAACAAGCCTCCGCGTCTACCAATAAAAAGACATTCCAACGACTGAGCGTAAGACTATTGGTTCTCGCTCAACACTCAACTGATGCTGGTAATGTTGATTTCAGTCTTTGGAATGTAACTATTGATGTTGTAAGTCCGGATTCTTCCTCTACGAAGCTCTCCAACATTTACGTATTCTCGTCTAAATTGGTGACCGCCCACATGGACAAGGAACTCAGAGGTAAAACAAAAGCTCAAAGTTGAAATACCGCCGTGCTAAGGAAGAACGCCGCATAAACATTGAGGGCTGCGAGATTTTTCCGGATAAAATATGTATTTTGAGAAAAGTTTTACATATATGTACTTTTCCTTGATATTTCCAGATATTCTAGATTGAAGTGCGAACCAAATACTGTCTGAATGATTTGAGGAGAAATATCCAGCACTTTCCCAGTAAATGCGTATTTTATCAAAGGAAATTTGGAAACGTCTGAAGGTTCATACGACGTTAATACCTAGCGCGACATTATTTAAGGATTCTACCCTATACGTCTTGGCATTTTTAAATTCCTTGATACATAGGTTGTCCCAAAAGTACTGCACGTTTTTTCTTTTTGGACGAACGGTAGCAGATATCAAAATGCGGTTTGTGTAGTCTTAAAGACAAAGCAATTACCGATAAAACAACACAAATCCGAGCTCTCTAAGTCAAAAAATGACCAAGTTACAGTGTTTTGAAAATGGCTTCCAGAGGGGACCCCTACGGAAATTTTAGCTTCTTTTCTGGAAAAAAAAAACAAAGATTTAAAGATTCAAGATCAATTGGTTTTATTAAATCAATTTTACACAATCTTACCAAGATTACTGGCATTTAATCCTCTTCACTTGACGACTGGACACTGGTTTCCTCCTCAAAATACCTTCCATCGCTTGCCACACAGCGCCGCAACCGTTCTTCCCACTTCTTCAAGCATTTTTTTTCGAATTCTTCTTGCCTGATGTTCTTCAAGAAAGTTTCAACAGCTCTTTTTATCTCGTTGATGGAGTTCAATTTCCTGCCTCTTAAGCCCTTTTTCAGCGTAGGGAATAACCAAAAATCGCAGGGTGCAAGGTCCGGGCTGATATCATGTTGCCAACTTCATTCGATCGCGATGATTTCTCTGTAGAATTTTTGATTAATCAAATCTTTGTTTTTTCCAGAAAAGAAGCTAAAAATCCTGGAGGGGTCACCTCTACAAGTCATTTTCAAAACACTGTAACTTGGTCATTTTTTGACTTAGAGAGCTCGGACTTGTGTTGTTTTATTGGTAATTGCTCTGTCTTTAAGACTACACAAACCGCATTTTGATATCTGCTACCGTTCGTCCAAAAAGAAAAAACGTGCAGTACTTTTGGGACAACCTATGTATTTCCAGATATTCTAGATTGAAGTGCGAACCAAATACTGTCTGAATGATTTGAGGAGAAATATCCAGCACTTTCCCAGTAAATGCGTATTTTATCAAAGGAAATTTGGAAACGTCTGAAGGTTTACACGACGTTAATACCTAGCGCGACATTATTTAAGGATTCTACCCTATACGTCTTGGCATTTTTAAATTCTGAATTTTTAGTCTGTGTTACCCATTTTGGGATGTTTTCATCCTCTGTGCATTTTAATTTATACATTCTCGCATTAAGGTTCTTGAATCCGTAGACGGTCAAAAATTAGATCTAAGTAACCTCATGAGGTCATTAATGTCATGCTGAGGAAGAAACATTCGAAAGAACATTCGAAAGTTGTCAAATTCCCTCGGATAAAGTATGTATATTAAAGAAAAGTTATGCATACTTTTCCTTAAAATTGTCAGGTATTTCAGATTGAATTGCGAACAAGAGGGCCTGAACAATTTGAGGAAAAATATTGACAATTTTTCCAATCAATTCGTTTTTTATCCAGGGAAATTTGGCAACGGCTGAAGGCTCATACGACGTTCTCCCTTGGTACGGCAGATTAGCGGCCCTGTTTAGGAACGTCGAATGGTGAAAGGCGAACTGGTGAACTTCAGCCGATGCCAGTTAAAGTTCCCGCGATCCCAGCTGCATCGATTCTTGCAACCCCCACCCCCCCCACCATGCCCCCTTCCGCCCTACCCCCTCACTTACGACTCATTCAGTAACGACCCCTACCCCGTCCGTGCATTGCTCAATGCAATCCCATTCCCTCTTCCTACCGCCCCTTCCCTCTACTCACTCTCCCCCCTCTGCACTTCCCTTCCCCGCATGTCCCATTCTCAAATCGAATCGGTGCCCAAATTCGCGAATTGTCGGAGGAGTGGGCGCTGGAGAGAGCCTAACATTTGAGGACAGGGAGAAAAAAGAGGGATATCGGGAGGAGGGAGAGTGGTTCGGGCACGCAAGAGAAAATTTCAACGGAAACAAGAACGACGAAAAACATGTCGAAACTGCCAAAATTATGAAAAAGCGTGGCGTAAAATAATAAGCGGAGTACAGAAAAGAGTTGCATTATCAGCTTGTTTGTTTCGATGTTCGGATTTACAGCGTATGCGATAGAAATTTGAGAGCCAAAATCTTTTGAGCTTTGGACATTGCGCTGTTTTTTTTTTTTTTTTTTTTTTTTTTTTTTTTCCTTTCGTGTTTAACAACTAAAGGAAGATTTGACGCAACAGCCAGCATTCAACATCGTCCTGAACTCAATTCCTCGGTTCAATTCTCCAATATTTCACTCAAAAAAATTGCGGTATTCTATATTTCATAGCAGATACATCATTGAATGCGTGTTTGACGAATATTAAAAAATAGATAAATCTATAGAGGTATTGCTCTTCCTTACCATGTTCTTTTAACATTTACCCTCAATCGTTGCTTTGCAGCCCCGAGGCACAGTGGATCGAGTCAATAGGAGAGCTCGGACAAAATTTGGAAAGTTTATAAGTGTATGACTCCGTTTTTACAAAATGTTGCGGTTCTAAAAGTGGTTTAATTGGTTTCCTCCGTGAAATTTGCTTCTATGAGCACCTCTTAAAATTTGAAATGTGACAGTTTAAACTTCAAAATTTTCTGTTTTAATTAATCATTTTATGTCCGACCTCTCGAATTGACTCGTTACTCAATGCGAAGTTTCTTGACTGGATCGCCAAAGAAAAAAACAACGGATTTTCCTGTCCCCTTCACAATACAGAGCTCCCTTTCAATTTTTTGGACACGTGAGGTCCCTGAACCTCCATAACATGGACCCTCACGCACACCTGCCCAATGATCTCTACGGAGGAATGCCACTTCCTAAAGTTTCGTAAAGCCCAAGTCTCCTGCCACTGGAAAACAAGGAAATAGACACACGCGGTATGAGGCGAAAAATTCTGGACCTTTTTGCAGAATTTCCGTACTTTTCCGGTACTCCTAGACTGCCCCCAAGAAATTAGTAATATTTCCGGACTTTCTGGACCGGTGTAGACACCCTGGTTATCATTCTGAATCTTCACGTGAACATTGTGAACATTGTGAACACGTGAACATTGTGAACATTGTGAACATTGTGAACATTGTGAACATTGTGAACACGTGGTATTCGGAGTACCTTTAACGTTGAGCGGACCGCAATTTGCACGCTCATTAAGTCTCTTTAAATGCGTACCGAAAAAAAAGTGAAGCTCATATGACATTCTGTATGTAAAAAAGTGTGAGAGGACTTATAGAATGTTGAATTACCCGCTGCAGCAGTTACTTTAGCAATGCTCAAATTTAAAAGTAACTGCTGTGGCGGGTAATTCGGCATATTACAAATTCTCGCACACCTTTTTTTACATCCAGGATGTTAAATCAAATTCACTTTTTTGCAGCACGGGCATAAGAGTCACAGGGTCAAACGGAAATTGAAACCTAAAACCGCATGTAAGTGGTCTTGCGTCTTAAAGCAGCGCAGAACCGCATTTCGCCGGTCTTGCGTTTTTTCCTCGCTAGGTCCGCACCAAACATACCGAATAGACTGCACCGTGTGAACTTTCCAGAACTTTCAATCATACTTAGAGGTAAGGATTAGAGAGTCAATGATATTCAGCGTCTGAATCAGGCAGAAAACGATCTTTAATGTAATGTTCTACCGACGAAACGAACAGGCAACTTGTCTTCTTAAAACACTCGGTTTCCTACCGCTTAGCACCGTCCGGTCAAATCTATTTCCAATACCCGGGGCCGACAGGGACGCTTAAGGGTTTTCTGAGGAAAAACGTCGCTGAGGAGAAAAAAACAAAACTGTTAAGGTAAAACTTGGAGATGGAGATGGCAGAATGATGGGTGTGTTGATTTGCGGTGCTGCATACTTCCTCGGTTGGTGACCGGGTCGCCCCAGCCCTGCACCGAGTCCTTATTCCGCGGTTAGTCTTGTCCGAAGGGAAGCCGAGATGGTATCTTAACTGTCGTCGCTGCAAAACTTTCAGCGGAGTCTGTTTCGCATTTGCCAGATTTCCCCGAATAGTTTTGTGGCTCTGAATCTCTTTTAGTAGATTTGGACGGGTAAACAGACTTAGTGTAACTGCCTTTCGTGTTGCCTAATTTTCTTTCGTGTTTAGAGAAGTGGGAAAGAAGTGGTGCGCCAGTTAGTTCTCGGGCCGTGAGAATGAATGGGCATTGTAAAGCGCCAGTGACGTAGGGTGGCAAAATTTCATGGAAAATAAAATCTTGAAATTTCAGAAATTTATGAAAGCTATTGAAAAGTATACCTATTCCTTATCATGTTTCGCAAAATTTAAAAATTGGGACTATCTTCTATTTTTGTGTTTTTAAGTGCGGGTTGCTTACTCTAGCCCCTGAAAAATATGAAATATTTCACAGCCGCGTGGAATTCCATGAAATATTTCTCTGAAATTTTCAATTTTTCAATTCTTTCTCACGTTTCATGCCATCCTGCAGTGACGTCAGCAGTGACTCGACAACGAGGGTGCGCACGGGCAAGTCTCTTCAACTCATGAGCCCTGTCCACAACGCCATTGTCACGTGTCCACGGCTCATGAGTTAGCATACAGTTAGCGCTTATTTCCGTTTGGTTAAATATGTGAATTTTCCATTTCCCCAAAAGGAATCATGCTCACTTTGACATTCTTCCTTACGCAGCTCACCACGAGCACACCCCATCTTTCCCACACGCCTCTAGTTCCGTCCAGCAGCGGTACATCCAGCGTGGAAGTGTTCGAGTCGGCTCATGAGTTTTAGCATATTCTCTCGCTTAGTTCCTTTTGATTGAATGTCAAATCCCATCTTACCAAAATGAATCTCGCCCACTTTTACATTGTTTCTTATGCAACTAAAACGAGCACACCCCATCTTTCCCACACGCCTCCAGTTCCGCTTAGCAGAGATACGTCCAGCGAGGAAGCGTCCGAGCTCCACCAAAACGTTCCTCGCGTTCGAGATTTAACGCAAAATAACGAGCTCAAATCGCCGAAGCCAGTAAATGTACAAAAGCTCCATTTGCAATCAATTTATCACGGCAGCGCGTTGCAGTCGGTAACGCAGTCAGGAACGGGGGAAACCTGGTGGAACAAACACATTTAGTGCTCAATGGAGCCGCGTGTTTCGCACCCCCAGAAGTACCGGTCGAGCTCGTGGAAAATTGTTGGGAGTTTTTTTAGCGGTTCGGAAGCGAGCCAAAACGGTTCCGCCCCCCCCCCTCCCCACCGCGACTCCCGGGCAGTATCTCACTGATACAACATCTGCGAGGTCCGATGCCACAATTTGTAGCAGAGTGTCCCTCTTTTTACTCGCCCTCTTACACGTTTCGTGTTTCAACCCCCCCCCCCCCCCCCCCCCCCCCCCCTTTACCCCTTTGCCCCCTCTCCATTCCTTCCAGTCCTGTTCTCTGGCCAGATCCCATTTAACACTCTGTTATCCTTTCCTCGATTGTTTTTGCGTTTTGCCCGTCGTCGCGTTGCCGAAATTCGTCCTCTCCTAGACGAAGGAACGTAGCACAGTGGACCGAGTCAATTAGAGAGGTCGGACAAAATTTGGAAACTTTAAAACCTCGCAACTCCGTTTTTATAAAAGTGTGAGGCCTTGAAAATGGTCCCGTTGGTTTTCTCGTAAAATATTCTGTAAGAATCGCCCCTCAAAATGTGAAATTTGACGAAATATAAACATCTAGATGTGCAGTTTTAGTAAAAAAATTCGTGTCTGATTTCTCCCATTGATTCGGTCCATTGTGCGTAGCTCCATTCCACGGTCGCAAAATTGGTTCATACCATTCATTTTTTCACGAGAGTATGCCTGTCAAATTTGTATCTAAAATGTGTCTGATTTTTGCATGACATCGAGAGAAAGATCGGTGAAATTTTCATAAGTCAGTTGCGCTGGTCACAAAAGCGTGTTTTGATGCTTGATACTTATAGATCAGCTAAAAGAAATAAGATCTGTCCAAACAGTAACTTTCTACGTCCAATACAAATCGAGATATGAGGCTCTGAAAAATTCGGTCCATGACGTCATCAACCACGGTAGTGACATCCTCAGTTCCTTATATCTTGCTTTTATCCTAGTTACACGTTGAAAAACCAGAGCAAATGTGTGTTTCCCTGACAAATGAAAGCAAGGTGGAGGAAACCAATAAGTGTAAAATAATATTAGAGCGTAAGTCAGAGCGAGGCGGCGGCGTGCTGCCAGCTCAAAACGCGCACTGGCGCCTACAAACCTAACAGGGATACTTCACGCATTACGCAATGCTTGAAGTATCTCTGTTAGGTTTGTAGGCGCCAATGCTCTTGTCGCGCTGGTCGCCCTCGCCGGCCGCGGCGAGGCCTGCCATGGTGCTTCAAGCAACTATTCCGCAACAGTGCTGTTGCATAGTATCATACAAAATTGAAGGCGCTCCAACATATTAAGAAAAAAAGACGTCCTTTAAGAGAACGGAGCTTTCCTCGCAAAACAATCAAGCTACTACGGCACAAAAAGGGAGCGGTAGTTCAAACACTCACTTAGTCCTAGCATTTGTATTTAACAAAGTTAAGCATAATTTTTGAATTTCATTTGAGAAAAAAGTGACTTAATTTAAGCAGAATCATTCTTTAGTATGCCATCAAGAAGATATTATTTTGAATCAAGAATAAAGTAGGTGGATGAAAGCGGGTTTCTGCTTGATGTAAGTGATTTTTCTCTTTATATAAGCATCTTTTTTTCTTTAAACAAGCATTATTTCCTTTATCGATTCATAAGAAAATCTTCTCGGCGGTTTTGAGCATATTTCTGCTTAAATCAAGTCACTTTTTCCTCTAATACTTGAATAATACTGGAGTAATACTTGGACGGCTCAAGGTAGTGACACCCTTGGTTTCCTCTACCTTGCTTTCATCAGTCAAGGAAACACACATTTGCACTGGTTACTCAACGTGTGACACGGATGAAAGCAAGGTGGGGGAAACCAAGGATGTCACTACCGCGGTGGATGACGTCATTTTTCAAAGCGCCATATATCGGTTCATATTGAACGTAGAAAGTTGCTGTTTGGACGGATCTTATTATTTTTAGCTTATCTAAAGGGACAAACGTCAAGACACGATTCTTGGACCAGAGCAACTGACCCATCACAAATGTCCAAGCTTTTGCAGAATATTCAAATTGTGGGGAAAATTTAGCAACATTGAAGTGTAATACGGTTCTTTCGTCAGGAATACGACGGATTTTCAACTCTTTGAGTTTTTGAACTTCCGCATCCGGCAGATTTGGTTGGAAACCCAGAGGACAATAGAGAAAATACTACATTTTGCAATGAGGAACTACGTTTTCTGCACATTTTCAAAACAATAACGCTCGTGCTATTATTTTCCCCTCTGCAGATAGGTGCTTTCATGGATGGGTCAGAAATTATAGTTTCAAATTGAAAACTGCAGTTCAAATGGACCACATAAAAGGCACCGAAGTTTCATAGAAGGCATCAAGATTGCATCGAGAATAAGAGACTCGCAGTTTCATTCTCTATCGGACTAAGTGTTCAGAACAAAGTTAAACGGCTTTTTGAGAGTTGTATTTTTAAAATTGATGAGTTTTTCACAAGTTTTGCCTAACAGTCAGTCATTATTAACGATTATACATAGGTTACACACAGTCCTCGGCCCAAACACATTCCAAAATGAATGGTTGGACGTAGTTCTGCCAAACGGAACTATGTGCATTATGACGTGAGCCTTGTTATTCATATATTCTTACGGGTCTCAGGGCTCATGTCTTAATGCACATAGTTCCGTTTGGCAGAAATGCGTTCAATTGGATATTACGCGGTTGAATGCGCGGATTACATTTTTCAAGTACTTGCTTTAAATCTTCGGCATCAAGAATATTAACCATACAAAGAGAGAATAACATACCTTACATTCGAGGAACCATTTTAATTTGCGATAAACTCTCCTAAACTCTCAAAAATGCACGTTAAGCTTCGACTGGCTCAACTGCTATTGAACGCGGCAACTCGGATGTTTACTTCTTAATCTTCTGAAAGTTGTAACCGGATTACGAAAGTTAAACTTAACTCCATGGATGTCAAACTTAGCCTAGAGATCATGATAATTTTGGCTAACTCATAAAGATATTAATTTCAAGTTTCTTTCTTATTCTATTTTTTGTTTTGGATGATTGTTTTAGCGTATTGCCCATAACGTTTGCGGAGGATAGGGCCACTGAGGTACCCTGTACGCCGCAATTACGCCCCTCGAGGGAAAAATCCTCCTCTGTGAGTTTTGTCTATCGATTTCAATGACCAAGTCGCAAGCGATTTCGGGCAGTGGATGATAAGTTTCCTCGAGACCACCGACGTACAGTGGGTCGAGTCAATCAGAGAGGTCGGACATGAATTTTTTTACTAAAACTGCAAATTTTGACGTTCATTTCGTCACATTTTAAATTTTCAGGGGTGCCTCTTTAATAGAATTTCAAGAGCGCACAGTGGATCGAGTCAATGAGAGAGGTCGGACATGGACTTTTTGATTAAAATTGAACATTTTGATGTTTACCTCGTCACATTTTAAAGTTAAAGGGTTGCTCTAAAAGGCAAATTTTACGAGGAAACCAATGGAACCACTTTTAGAACTCCAAAGTTTTGTATAAACGGAATTATAAGTTTTTATAGTTTCCATAATTTCCTAATTTTATGAAAACGAGACGTACAAAAAAGCCGTATAAGTGCACAAAAAATGACATAGTTTTTTTTTTTTTTTAAGACAGCCGTAGGTGCATGAGAGCCAATGAAAACAGTGCTTTTAAGAGGAATGCCGCCCTCATTTGCCGATTTCTAACCTGAAAATGTGTTTGTTATGTGTCCAACACGCTACCACAAAAGCACGCAGAAGATAGCACGTACTGCTGTCTTGCCAAATACTAACCTAGCATGAAACTGAATTTTACCTTTTTCATGTACTTTAAAATGAAATCGGTCGAGTTTTAATCCCCCAAATGATTTCTAAGAGTCTATCGAATGATTGGTTGCGATTTGACAAAGAACGGAGGCTTCTTTCAATAAAATGTTCCACTCAGAAGCTTCTAGGCTCATTTTCTCAAAACTTCATTTTAGCACTTACTGCTCTCTTCCCTATCACGGCAGTACGTGTCGTGCTTTTCTGCCATTCAAACCTACAGAAAAGAATCGATCATCAGAATATACCTTGATACTCGATCTGTTACCACAGCTTCTATGGTATTATATCGATCGTCCACACTTCGCCACTGGTGGGTATATTTCACGTGAAACCCTCGACTTCCTGCGGCGGTGATGGTGGACGTTCATTCTGCCTTGCTAAGAAAGAACGCCGTATGAACCTTCAGACATTGCCACATTTCCCTCGATAAACACCGAATTTACTGGGAAATTTGCGAATATTATGATCCAAAATTTTCAGAAAATTTTGTACGCAATTTAATGCAAAATATCTAAAAATTTCAAGGAAAACATGCATGAGTGTCATCAAAAGTACATGTTTTATCAAAGGAAATTTGGCAACTCTCGAATGTTCATGCGGCGTTCTTCCTTAGCACGGCAGCATTGTTCGAGCCCGATTTGAGGCGCGCAAAAATACGGCGAAAACTCTTATCCGGCGCTTTCTTTATGTGTGAACTTTTCTGAAATTTATAGCCGAGCAGCCTTTTTTCCCGGGAAAGTTTTCCCCCGGTCTCAATTGAAGCGACGTAACTTTCTCATCCCTCCCTTCCGCTCTCTTCATCGATGGTTTCAAAAGAGTGCTACAGTCTGAAGTTGTGTGTGTCTTCGCCCTCTTCTCCGGGTTTCGCCACGGCGAGGGACGGTGCTTCCTGGGAACTTCGAGTGAGGATCAAAGGATTCTCTCACGCATAGGATGGATTTTTTACGGCGCCGCAATCCTCGGACTTCGTAATAATCAATGGCGGATCCAGCAATTTAGCAACAACGGATTCCCTCCATTTAAACCTATGTTAAATAATCGATTCTTGTCGGGGCACCTGGCCCCTCCAAGAATCGATACATTTCCATAGGTTTAAATGGAGAAAAACAGTGTTGCCAATTTGCTGGATCGCGCTAATGGTAAAAATAGAGGGGGAAGTCTGGTTGTTACTGCGATGCAATTTCTCTTCTTGATCGATTCATATTCATCGATTACTACATTCATGTAGCTTGTAGAACTTCCGGTTGTAATTCTCGGAATTTAAATGTAAGCATGTTTGGTGAAATGTAACAAGGTCGAGAAAGTGCTGGGTCCATACCATTTCGCGGGGAAAACAAAACCAAGAAATTCCAAAAAAAAGTTTAATTAGAGTCAAAAAAATGTTTTTCTCTACATTATTTTTTTCATTTTCACCTTGTTATACACAATTCGGGCCGTTTTTTAGTGTCTTTATTCTCGTTTGGTGAAATGTAGAGATAAAACACGAGAGTTCCACGTGCGGGGGTAAACATTAACTCCTAGTTCACAGACAAAATCGATCAATATAAAATCGAAAAACTCGTAACTCAATTCTTATATTTGTCGCAAGCAATTATAACAATCGCCGGCATATTCCAGTCTATTTGTATTAAATAAAAAACATAAAAAAGTGAATCCAAATGTAAAGGAATGGCCATTGTACTTCGAATTGAAAGACATGTTGTTTTTTGTTTCTTGAATTCGTGGTGTTAGCTAGCATAACACAACTGCGTGTAGTGAAATCAGTGATTCTTAGTTGGTATTGATTCGGATAGGCAACTAAACTAACTGCTTGGCAAGGCGGAGAGTATCTTCAAATTTGAAGGCGCTCTAACAAGCCGAGCTCGTGATTTTGAGCCTTTTGAGGTGCATCGCCAATGAAAGCGTTTGCTATTTCGATGCGAATCATTTGAATTTGACGAGTTACCACGCATGCCGATTGCAAATTACCGGCGATACCAACTGCTTTCGATATAATTAAATCCCCGCGTATCGCGTCATTTTTTCGATTAAGAACTTATGAGCGTCATCATGCGACTGTTTTACGACTGTGTACGGTAAAGAAAATTCAACAAAATTTTCGAGATGTATTGTTTATTAGTTTTTTCTCCTTCCTTTAAAAATAAAATGTAGCAAAATGCAACATCTTAAATCAAGGTGCATGGTTTTTGAAAATACCGTTAAAATAGGAGCCCTCCAACAGCATCCTGACTTGGGTATAAATTTGAACTTTCAAAACTTCAACATCATTTTTTTGTAACTAACATTTATTCTTATTAAAGCTGGGAAAAGAAATGAATGTACATAAATGTCATATAAATCTGAATGCATAAATCATCTGTTGACTCATGGTTCACATGAAATTATGTTAAATTGAGCTAATTTTTGATGTGACTTTTGTCCATTCTTTTTTCCCCCAGTTCCACCAATACACAAGGCAAGTATTTTCGAGTTCCTTTCTTTCCTTTCCAAGTTCAGCGAACATTGTAATACAATGTCTAAAAGGTAGTAGCACTGATTACATTTTATTAATAAACTTTGACCGAAGCTTTTTGAAACAAGCGCTTCATCGTCAGGGTCACAAAGTATACATCACAAAGGCCATAATTTAATTTTAGACAAGGTAACATATTTCAGAGGTAACAATTGATAACAAATTAACAGATCAAAACAATCTCAATAATCTCACTGAAATCTGTTATCTTGTCTAAAATTAAATTATGGCCATTGTGATGTATACTTTGTGACCCTGACGATGAAGCGCTTGCTTCGAGAAGCTTCGGTCAAAGTTTATTAATAAAATGTAAGTGTTTTTTATAAAATTTTTACATTATTTCTAGCACTTGGCTACACCCTACACACCAAATCTTTCCTTTTCTCAATTGTAATTTATTAGTATTAAAGTTTATACTTTAAAATCGCGTGCAAAAAAGGATTTTATATACGTATTGTAAAACTCGTATCAGTTTAAGAAATCAACAAATCAACAGTTTTTAAACATTTTATTTTCTAAAATAGAATTTGAAGATCGAGCTTACCAGGGCGGGATTTACCTACTTGCCGCCCATGGGCCGCCTGTATTTTGCCGCCCCCTTCTCATTCGTTTCGAAACATCGATAAAAACCATCAAGTGAACGTGCCAGCGGGGGAAAGATGCAGAGGACGCGTTTACTTGTGTTGGACACAATTTTTGGGAAAGCCCTATCAACACTACTAGCAAAAGTTCACGGAACTTAAGTTCCAAGTTAAGTTCCATAAACCTATCTCTGTGTGGACAAGGCCTTCCATTTGTAATAAATTAACTAAAAAATTAAGAAAGAACAAACATAAATGTAGTTTAATGATTTTAACTTCCGCCACCGCGCCGCGCAGACTGCACTGTGTTTAGCGCAATGCGTGAAGTATTCCGACAGTCTTGTAGGCGCTAAGCGTTTTACGCTGACTGCACTGGCTATGGCGCAATGCGTGAAGTATTCATGCATTCTCGTAGGCGCTGTCCGTTTCACGCTGACTGCGGTGACCGCACTGTGTTTGATGCAATGTGTGAAGTATTAGTGCAGTCTTGTAGGCGCTAATATGTGTCACATGCCGACCGCCGCGCCGAGGGTTTCTCCTTTTCATCTCAAGTCCTCGTCATCATTTCTCTCTAAGTCGCGCCGCGTTCCAGGCCAAATTGCGTGTTTGGTTTCTCTCTTAACTCGACTAATTACAGGTGCTGTCTCTTGTATCACTGAAAGACGACAAAATTGGAAATTACTATTCTCTCAGGAAATGAGAGATTGTGTCGCCTTTTCTTATTTGTAATTTTTTTTTCTAAATCCGATTTTTTTCATGCCTACATTTAAAAAAATCGCAAAATTTGCCGCCCCTAGATTTGCCGCCATGGGCCGCGGCCCATTTGGCCATCCCCTTAATCCGGCCCTGGAGCTTACACCAAAAACGAATACCTAAAACCCCGACGGTGGTGACGTAAATGAGTCGGGCGTGATAGTGGGAAAAATCCGGGACCCACTCCACAGTTCTACAAAATTAAAATAGGTTTAAGTGATATTTGATGGATTATTCAGTGATTGATGGCTGGTCTCTATTCAACCTGTCATTGCGGATATTTAATAACGCCCCATGAATCGGGAGGGGAAAAATTATGGACGTTGTAACGACGAGGGCTCCGCCGATGACGTAACTCCGAGTACGCAATTTGCGACGTTGCAGATATTCACTTTTTTTCTCTTTTTTTGAAACAGAAACAATCGTCATTAGGAACACGCAAAGCAGGCCAAGGTCCAAAAACTTGTGTAGTCGGGGGAAAATACGGAGAAAGAGGATTGATCAGAAACAAATTGCATGACAGTAAAATTGTAAAAAAGTAAAAAAAAAATAAAAAATAAAAAATGAAAAAAATTGAAAAAATTGTAAGCGAAAACCTAATGGATGAATCATTTGCACTAGGTACAGAAGCGTGTTTTGG
Source organism: Bemisia tabaci (assembly GCF_001854935.1). Taxonomy (NCBI): domain Eukaryota; kingdom Metazoa; phylum Arthropoda; class Insecta; order Hemiptera; family Aleyrodidae; genus Bemisia; species Bemisia tabaci. The sequence continues at coordinate 884,056 of NW_017547236.1, forward strand.
TTGTTTAAGCTTATAGATCAGCAAGAATTACAAGATCTATTAAAATTTTTCAAAACTGTAGCTATGATATGAGGAGTTTCGAAGTGTTTTCTGAAAAAGCTATCAATTTAAAATGTTCGAAAAGATAATGTAAGTCCATACCTACTTTACCTTCGTAAACGCCATCATTAGGTTGTTCTAAATTAGGTACATGCACAAAGTTTACCACGCTTAACCCCGAGAAATTCCCCCTTGAAATGCCTGAAATTCAAAATTGTAGCTATGATATGAGGCATTTTGAAGTGTTTTCTGTAAAAGCTATCAATTTAAAATGTTCGAAATGATATAATGTACGTCAATACCTAAACATTTTTGCAACAAATTATACTTAAATGGATTACATTTTTGCGATAAGGAACCAATATATCTGGCTCTTCTATAAAATCAACTTTCGGCATACGGAAACCAGTTACATATATGTTTTTTCTAAGTTGAGCCGGTTCCTTATCGCAAAATGTGGTTCAAATATCCTGAAGAAAACGAAAAACGCCTGTTTCGCGACTGCATTGCTCGAGCAGATTTCCCCTGTCGCATTTTAAGTTCGTGTTGAAATGCACCAGTCATTAATTTCATTCACCACAAAAGGACTGAAGACATCATTTTTTCATAAATATAAATTTCTAAAAGATCATGAAAAATCAAGGTCCTTTGTTAATCGCTCCCACCGGGAGCGAAATAAAATTGCCGACTAATGTTCTGAGAAAGAGGAGCATTATCACACATGCGCGGATGCACTTTCAAAGAGATCAGCTGATTGTCGCACAATCGCTGATTTGCAACGGTGAAGACAGCGGAGATATAATAGGGGCACACATCTTGAAGATTGTGACATCATACCTCTGAAAAAACAAGACAAAATGCAGTGGGCATTTGACGGTGGTGCCGAGTATGTCTAATATTCTAGAATAAAGTGTATAACCCCCCCCCCCCNCGAAGCGAAATTATATGACAGAGGAATCGCACCTACTACTTTCATTTTACTCAGAGTGAAATGATATGTGAAAGCCTTTTGAATAAATCGTTTGGACTATAGGTAGAGAAGCGTGTTCTGTTAGTTTAAGCTTATGGATTAGCAAGAACTACAGGATGTATTCAAACGCCAAATTTCTACTACCGGTCCTTCCGGAATACCTATGTCTCAACAAAAAATACAGCTTGTGGTCAGCGATTGACGCACGAGCCTAATCGCGAATACTGAGAACCGTTGTAAAGTTATGTATTGAAAATTATAAAAGAAACTTTATCTAATGGCACTCGGTTGATCAATTTCTTCGTTTCATCATGTGTGTTTTAGCAGGTCACTATTTTCGTGAAGAGAAATGTGAAAAAGTAGTCCCTACATCAAGAATAAATTCAGGGGAATAAAATCGTGTTCGATGCGAAAAATCGTCGCAAAATACGGCCTCGAAGCAAAGAGGAAATTCTCGAGATGCGCATCATCTTTTATACCTCACAGTTTGCACCAACACATCGGAAAGATTACACATGTATGTACCGTCCTAATATATCATACAATGTAGATTTTATATTTATATAAATCGAGCATCAAAACCAGACTCACGCCAAACATGAGCTCCGGCGTTTCGGGGAACTAGGACTCTAATCCCTTCTGAGCCGGGCAGCATGTGAGCAACACGAGTAAAAATGCGTGGAATAATACTACGAATCTGAGGAAAAAAGCCGCATGGACATCCGGGCAGTGTCAAATTTCTGCAGATAAATTATGAATTTCATTGATAATTTTTGGGTTGTTTTTGGTTGATAAGAAAATTTGACAAATAAGTAATAATTAATTTTCTGCAATGTATATATTTTTGATCGGAGGAAATGTGGCATCGCTTGAATTTTTACACGATATTTCCCTATGCACAGCATTGGCTAAAACGTCGGTGACATGCGTAAAGCCGCAATCGCACAAGGCGCGAGCGGCGCGAAGGAAATCGCGCGCAAAAACCTGTCCATTACCGTAAAAAATTGGCGACATGAATCGTCTTTTTCAGTAGAAACAGATAGGCGAAGCCTGAAATATTTAGGTACATAAAGTCGCGAGGGCACTCTCTGCTGTAATTGAGATAAAGGCACACATAAATTTCCCTTACTAGGTATGGACACTCTGCTTGTTTAGATACTCTACGGGGGGATTCACCCCCCCCCCTACTTTGTCGAAAATTCTCAAAAAAAAAACAAGCAGTGAACTCCAACACAATGTGTTGATAAGGCGCGTCATTAACTCGCACATATCAACCCCTTTAGTTTTCATTTACAGAGATTTCAAAATAGGCAAACAGCATAAAAAGAGAATTCACGATCCAACACTGCGAGGTCAAAGACGCACCTTGACGAGACCGTGTATTGTGAAAGTAGAAAGCTATTCGATCGAATTTAAGTTTTTTGATCTGCCTCAAGCAAAATCTTATCAGATTCTTGAAGAAAAGTGCTACGGAATAATTTAAGCGAAGAAAGGAAAAATTCTGTCGAACTCCTAGAAGATAAAGTCGATTTAAAGGTATTTTGGGGCTAAAATACCCAAATCACCGGTAGTAAAAATCCCGTTATATTATTGAAAAGAAATTGACTCGATATAAATGCAATTGCATTAAATACGTCTTGATTTTGTTATTTTAAACGTCTTTCCATGCAAAGAAGTTCAACCATGTCGTTGCTTTATTCATTCATGAATTGAAAGTAAGCAATCTACATCCCGAAAATCTACTGATTTGCCGTAAAAAATTGCAGAAACTTGATATACCAGGTCGATGCACCCACTCGTTGAATTTACCAACCAATTTTGTGAGTGCAAATGTGTAA